>CM074966.1:14361468-14385297 GCA_037577455.1 Pangasius macronema | reverse complement strand
GAAGATAGGGATAGGTGGAGAGTGATGATTCACTGTGGCGACCCCTGAAGGGAAAAGCCGAAAGAAGAAGAGGAAGAAGAAGAAGAGTGTTTCAGTTTGGAGTGTATATGATAAGTGCTTGAATGTAGTTAACACAGAGTATGTTACTGTAACTTGTGGTTAAAGGCAGGACACAAGTATGTATACTCAGTGTCTGTTTTATTAAGGGCAACAGGGAGGCACTACCAGACAAGGAGGATCCACAATAACAGGTACACATCAGAAAAACTGAACAAAAGATAAAGGGAAAATAAGCCTCATTAATGCACGAGAACAGTCGACAAGACTTCGCAACAAGAAATGAAAACAACAGGGAACAAACTAATTAAGGCCTGAACACAGAACAGGTAAACACAATGGGGTAATAAACCAAAGACAGGGCAGGGGTAAACAAACAAACAAACAGTAAAACCAAAACAAAATCATGTCCAAACATAAACGCAAGACAATCTTGCAACATCACAAGCTGTGTATTTTTGTCTTAGTAACTTCAAGAGGTGGGAAAAAAAAAGATAGGCTGAGGAGGAAACAATTGTTTACAGCTGCTATAATCAACAGGGACTAATTTGTTTCATGGACGTTTCCACAACAATAAATGTAAATCTAAATGGATAAAAAGTACAATGTGTAGTCTTCGGATAGTTGCTGAGGTGTAAAATAGAACTAAAACACTTTGGCATGTGCTGTTATAGGAAAATGGTCAACTTTTTTGTGGTAACCGTAACTCCAACATCACACCACCCCGTTGTTGATTATTTTACTCTAAAAGCATTGCACCAAGTGTTTTATACCTTACATATGAGTCGACTCTCTATTAGCTTTTAAACCTTTACACAGTCTTGTTCCCTCTCCTCTAGCAGAATTTCTCCTCTACACTTTCTCTAATGTACACTAACGGTGTCCACAAGTTTAGTTCGAACACCTGGGGGTCCAAAACTTTTGAACTATGTACTCAGAAATTGCTTCTCTTCCTCCTCATTCAATGCTTAGCTTAAGTCTGATTTATCGGAGGTCATTAATGCTGATCTATTAACGATCATCCAGCGACTCGCTCCCATGTTCCTAACAGTGCTAATCTATTAGCTGTCGAGTGTTTTTACTCTTACAGGGTGAATCAATTGTCCATTCGGTTCTGTGTCTTTACTTATTTGACATTTTAGATTTCCTTGCCTTGTTCATGTGGTTTGCTTGCTTCCATGTCGATATCTTATTTCTTTCTACTTTCTACCGTGCAATAGCCAAATGTACCAAACGCTACTGGTTAAAAAAGTTGACAGCAGCAATCTCCGTCAGCCCACAGAGACCTTCGGTTTGTGTTCTAACAGGGGAGAGTGGGTGAGTTTTAACACTGTAATCAAGTGCTCTAATCAGCAAGAAGCTACAGTGATGACACTCATTCTGAAGAATTTAAGTCTGGTTTTGAGGCATGAAAAAAGGGATGTAACTGAATATGAGTACTTTTTGGGAAATTGGGATGCTAATGACTTATTATGACTGAGTTATTTTCTGCATGATAAAATCATTTCTAGAAACATACATACACTTACCCACCACTTTACATGGGGCAGTGGTAACTCAGTGGTTAGGATGTTGGGCTACTGATTGGAAGGTCATGAGTTCAATCCCCAGCACCACCAAGCTGCCACTGCTGGGCCCTTGAGCAAGGCCCTTAACCCTCGTCTGCTCAGTTGTATAAATAAGAAAAAAATTTAAGCTCTGGATAAGGGCATCTGCCAAATGCCATAAATGTAAATTGGGATTTACTCCTGGGATTTTCACAGCCAACAGTCTGTAAAGTTTAGACAGAACAGTGCAAAACACCGAAAACACCGAGTGAGTGACAGTTGCATGGGCAGAAACGCCTTGCTGATGAAAGAGGTCAGAGGAGAATGGTCAGACTGGTTTGTGCTGACAGCAAGCCTACGGTAACTTAAATAACCACTCTTTATTACTGTGGTGAGCCTAAAAGCATCTCAGAATTCACTGCACATAAAAACCTTGCGGCAGATGAGCTACAAGAGCAGAAGACCACATCGGGTTCTACTCCAGTCAGCCAAGAACAGGGCTCTGAGGCTGAAGTGGGTACTGGATCAATTTCCCAATCTTTAACTGTCCAGTTTCAGCAAGTCTAATAAGTTTAATAATAAAGAGCCTTCTGGTGCTCCTAATAAAGTGGTCATTGAGAACATATTTCCCACAGACCTGAGAATTGAAATGTGCCCATGGGGCCAGTTGTGTCAAAAAAAAAAAACAAAAAAAAACAAAGTGTGGGCAAAAAACTGGAGTTTTGGAATATTTTACTATTTACTATCTCCCCAATCTGTTGTTGTCTTGTGGAGCAAAACTCTTATAGCGTACATATACTTAGAGTAGATGATGCCAATTTGCAATGAAATTACTCCTTTTCATCAACCCATTCTTGACAACGCTGTGACTATACTGTTTTTAATAATGAACTTTATCTGTGTGGAGTGATCGAGTAATTCTGCATGGATGTTCAGTGGATAATGTGAATAAATCTGTTAACTCATTGAAAAATGGAAGTTCTTCCTCGTTGGTGGAAGTGAAAGTGATTGTGGCTGTGGACATAACAAGCATTTTCATTTATGTCCTCCTGTTATATATTAGTTTATGAATTCTGAGATGAAGATCAGGTAGTTATAAAGGACCATTTTAAAGGCCCATCGTTTGGCAGCTTGTCTGGTTGTGAGATGGGCTACTTATATGGCAAAATCTATATTCATATTAAGACATCCTGTAAACACCATATTTCCATGAACATTAATAAAGAGGTTAATTAAAGCACAGCAATGTATACACATGCAAGGATAGAAAAAAAATGAAACAGACTGCCAGGTTTCATCACATTACAGCATGGGCTGACATTCTGCTGCCAAATGAAATGAAACATGTGCTGCATTAAGTCCTGTAATTAGAAAGTTAACTTCAGTTCCTGTCAGCTTTATGATTTTGGAGTCTCTCACTTGGTAAGGCAGCAGGTTAATAATCACAATCTGATCGTTCTTTGACATCCCCAGCCTTATTTATTTATTTATTTTAAATTACAAAGTACAGAAGATAAAATACTGGAAGGGGAACTCATAGAGCTTTATTGAGCTGTTTGTGATCCAGTAAAAATAAATTAATTAATAAATTAAAGTAAGTAAGTAAGTAGGTAAGTAAAGTAGATTAAAGTAAGATAATTAAGTAATATAAGCAAATTGATTAAGTTAACTAAGTTAATTGGGTAAGTATTATAAGTTAATTAATTAATTAAGTACATAAGTAAGTAAATAAGTAAGTAAGGAAGGAAGTGAGATAATTTAGAAAGTAACTGAGTAAGCTAAGTAAGTAAAGTAAGTCAGAAGTAAGTAAAGTAAGTAAGTAAAGCAAATAATTTAAGTAAGTAAAGTTATGTAAGAAAGTAAGTAAATATGTAAAGTTGCATAATTAATTAAGTGAATAAAATAAAAAAATAAATGTTACTAAGTAAAGTTACATAAGTAAGCAAATAAATGTATGTAACTAAGTAAATTATTTTAGTAAGAAAGTAAAGTAAGAAAGTAAAGTAAGTTCAGCTAAGTAAGTAAGTAAGTAGGTAAGTATATAAGCTTAGTAAGTAGTATGCAATTAAGTAAGTAAGTTATAGTGAGTAAGTAATGCTACATAATTAATAAAGTAAAAAAAATAATTGTAGCTAAAAGTTACATAAATAAGTAAATAAATCTAAGTATGCAAGTAAGTAAATTAAAGAGAAATCCACTTAAGAAATCACACATCAGACAATGTACAACTGTAAACAAACTTCTGTTTAATTATAACTCGTAAACAGCCCTGGAAAATGATAAGACATTCCTAATATTCTGGACATCTTCCATTAAATGTTCCACAGATTATATGTACTGATATGAGTATGAGGATATATTACATGGGAAGAAAAATATTTATGAATGCAGCGTTTTTTCATGAGAATTTCAGGACTTTCATTAGCAATGCTAAACTATGACATGGAGATATGGTATTAGCATGCCATGAAACTCCAAAGATAAGCAATATTTCCGTAGTCTCCAATATTTCCATGTGTAGTGGGTGGGAATTGGATATGAATAAATTGAGTGGGAAAAATTGTATCTATATATAAATGATGAAACCTAGTGTACTGACCTGCTCTGGACACCAGAGACATCTGTATAAATGGGTCACTGTGTGTCCTAGTCCTTACTCGTCTCCTTTCTCTTCTTCTCTTATTTATTATTTGATCTGATTAATTGATGCCAACACAAATTTAAAACTTTAAAGGAAGTTAAAAACAGATGAAGCGAAATCCATGAAGCTAAGCATGTAAACAGCATCTGTTCATTAAACTCAGAATTACCTGTGCTAATTAAGTCATAATGTGGGAATTTATTTTTAAATCATCCTTTAATTTTGGAAGAGTAAATTAACCTTTGAAAATAATATTTAAAGCTTTTTATCAGGTTTTAATTGTGTTGCCAAGGCTTTAAAGTTGTGTGTTATTGCTTTTTGTGTCTCGTTTTCGCTCATGTTAGCTTCACAGCGCTGCGGTGTGAGGAGTCGGAAGCTTATGGCAGAAATGAGGAGGAATTGCGTTGCAGATGGAGCACGATGGAGTGGCACGGCTCAGAGAGAAATGCCAGAGCACTCTTTTGGGTTTGGAAATAATTACCAGTGCTCAAAGGTGTCCCAGCTATTATTGTATTCTTTCTCCATTCTTTCTCCAAGAAAGATGAAGCTCTGGCCTATTAACATCCACGATCAAGACAGCAAGAATCTCTCTGATGCTTAAGATTTCACAATGAACTTCATCAATAATTATTAACACACCCCGTTAACTTCATCCTATAACAACACACCCCGTCCTGTTTTATTTCTCACTTACTTCTCAATATGTAGCTAGTATTTTGTCAGGAGATTTATTTTTGGAAAATTTGCATTTGCACTTGAGACCAATAAGCCGATATTTGCAGTTACCCCAAGGGAAGCATCTCTAATTAGAGCACGCTTTCCGAAGACAGACCCAGATTTCGCCCTTTAATTTATATTATCCAGGTGTAACCTGTAATGAATGTTAGCTGAATCCGCAGTGTGTTTGATTTCAGGTGAGCAGATCTCTCACTGTGTGTCTCTGAGGTAAATATGAGTTTCTCCTGCGTGTGCTCATGGCTGACTTTTAAGTTTAATTAGAAACTGAGGCTCGTCTGAGACCAAACAAATTTATCCTTGAACTTTTTCACGTGAATTATATATTTGTATTAAGGCGTTACAGGTCATGCTAACAAGCTATTAAATGGCTGTACTTTTGAACCACTGATTTCCAATAAAATGTTGACTGTTTTTCATGGAAATGGACATCGACAACATGTACATGAATAAAACATGTTAATTAGTTGCATACACTGAGAAAGCGATTTAGAGACAGTGGCACTGAGGAAGAGGCAGGAGTCAGAGCTAGAGGTAGCAGAGCTGAAGATGTTGAGGTTCTCTNNTTAAGATGTTTTGGACATGTTCAGAGGAGGGAGAGTGAGTATATTGGTAGGAGAATGTTGGACATGGAGCTGCCAGGTTGGTTAATTAGTTTGCTATCAGTTAATCAACATGTGCTACTGTTATGGGTTATTAATTCATGGTTATCATATAATATCAGTTATGGTGTAAAGTGCTACGATTAGTACAGCATTACTTTTAGTTATATTGTCCCATGTCCTGTTGGCAGCGTTGCGTGTTTTAACTTTCCACATTTCAGCTGCAGTGGACATCACGTCACGTCTAAAGTCTGGGGCTCACACAAAGCCTCTCACTGCTCAGTACGAATAATACACTAACTAATATCAATTCTAATCATCCTAATAAGGTGCTGAATAAAATGCTGTTCTTTTGACCAGGAGGTTGTTAATTCAAATCCCAGCACTGCTTGAGATTCACTGATGGGCCTTTGTGAAAAACACTTGAACTCAAATGCTCATCTCTGTGTTTATATTCAATGAGTCAGAATCTTTTTCATGTGACTCTAACTGATTGCATCACCTCCTTTCTTGTGAATAATATGCTTTTATATTCTCACTTTTTTTCTCACTTAAGGCATGCGTACAACATCTGAGCAGAAAAAAAAGCTACTTAAGCCTAAGCAGCCGCCCACACACCGCTGTTCACAGGCAGATTGTGTGTCAAATTAGTCCTACCTCAGACCTAGATTGTTCTTTCGTAAGGATCTACATGGAACTAGACTTGAACATTTAGAAGAGATAAGATAGAGAGATATTGTCTCTCTGTTCTTGTAACGTTCACCTTCTGCCTGAAGATTCCACGAGGATCCACAAACGTATTTATAATTGAGTTTTTATAGTTATTAGACTGTTTGAAATGTGTTTAATCCAAACATCAATGACTCAAAAGCAGGTAGTCTATGAATAATGTCAGCTTGTTGACCTAGTGTGTTCTCTCAGTGGACATTTCTGGAACAAAAAAAACTTCTCCAATGCATATCGAAAATAATGTAATGTAATGCAAATAATAATTGTATAGTTGGATTTGGTTAATAAAGTAAATCTGGACTGAGAAGGTCTATGGAATTGATTTTAGGGGTCCCTGGGTGCAAAACATTTGAAAGTCCCTGTCACAGACTGTTAAAATTTAGTCCTGACACTTGGATGGACTTTGTGAAATGGCATCCAGGAGGAAAGTGGTGTTAATTGCTGTGGGTGGATGCTGCTCCCCTCATGTGTTCCAGATGGTCTAGTCCAACACAAGCTGCTTCTTTATCAACATTGTCAGCTCTGTTTGTGTGCACTGGCACTCTAGTGATGAAAGCATGCTGTGAATTAGGAATGCGTCCCAAAGATGACCACCATTTTCCCGTCTGTCAGTTTTCTACTTGCCAACTACTTTAAGAGTCAGGTCCTTTGGGATAAAACTTTCTGTCACATGGAGAAATATAAATGTGAATAAATGATAATGGAAGTAATCATTTAATGTTCTGCTTAGGTGAGGTAATTACACATGTATATGTCATGATCACTAGATGGGGGGTAAAAATGAAATATCTATCAATAGATCAGTTATGAAACTATTTGAGTCGAGCAATGGATTATAGCTCAAGGTCTCATTGATAGCATGAGAAGAATGATATTGATTCTGATAATGATATAATCATATATATTATTATATATAGATATATAGAATATAGATATTGATAATGATTAAAAAATATAATAAGCAATGTTTAATTTGATCCACACTGACACAATTTTTGTATTTTTTTTTTAAATGCTAATTTTACTACAGAACGAGAGCAATAACAGTAGGTCAAATGTGACGCATTTAAACCATCTTTTCTATCTTTTCTAACACTTTAACATTAATTTTTAAATGCTCTTGCCTGACAGAAAGCCTGCCTGTGTTAATGCCTCTGACTGTAATGCCATCTGCATTCAAGCTCACATCACCTCCTGGATGCAAACCACTCCAGCTGTCACCATCAGGAAAAAGCAAAACCCTGTGGAGAAGGTCCATTACTTTTTGAGTCCCAATTTGAAAACAGAGAGAGTGTGAGATTATTACGTCTCGCGTATATCTAAATCTCTCAGATAAATGGATCATTCTGTTGTAGGTCATTTGCTGCACATCCGTTTTATTTGGCGATATGATATTTGCACAGTTGCCAAAGTTGTGTCTAGGTATTTTCAGAGTTTTCCTTCATATATTGTCTGTACACTCATGAAGCAAAGGAAATATTCATAGACCTAATGGTAGAATGACTTGTACTGGTAAGTGTTCATTAGTTTGTTCATTCATCTTCTGTTTATTTGTATCCTGGCCGATCCCAGGAACACTGGGAATTAGGCAGGAATGCATCTTGAATGGGATGCCAGTCCATCCCAGGGCACCTTACACACACATTCACTCACACCTAGGGGCAATTTTGGTGTAATCAATAAATAATAATAATAAAAAAAAAAAAACAGGAGAACCTGACTGGATCATTGCATGAATAAGCAGGTGTACAGGTGTTTCTAATAAACTGGCCAGTGAGTGCATGTTTGAAGTGAAGTCTGAAAGTTGTGTGAGCTTCTGCAGGAATCTGGATCTATATGTGTGTGTGTGTGTGTGTGTGTGTGTGTGTGTGTGTGTGTGTGTGTGTGTGCATATGCAGTGTGGCTGTGTCTTTTTCATTTCCCATGGACACACACTCACACAGTCTACTTTCCTCTGCCAGACAGAACTCATTTTTCAAATCCATCTGCCACATGTAATGCGTGTTGTGAAGCAGGAGCCACAGCTTTGCACGCCAAACATCGGTCCACTGGAATGAAGGACAACAAAAGAGAAAATATGTCAAAATAAAAGCGGTCGGAGAAATGCAGAGGCTGTACCGACAGCATCTGTACTGGCAGCATGTCCAACAGCAGCAAGATAGACAGAACAGAAGATCAGACATGCTACATCCGCTGTATGCTATACATTTTGATGAGTGTTGCCTCGGATTTTTCATTTATATACTTTTATTGACAAGATCAACACCAATTCCAAGTACTTGATTTCTGCAAAGCCTACAGTACATTCTGAAAATATGTTTTATTTGTTGTCCTCCATGCAGTCGTCATGATTTATTAATAATAATAAAAAAAAACTCCAGGAAAAAACACTCAAAATTGAATGAAACCTAAAACAAACCAAGCAACATTAAAAAAAAAAAAGCTACAGGAAACAGAGCACAGAGTTACAAACAAAAATACAAAAACATTTTCAGTCAGTTAGATAAAAAAAACAAGTCAAATCTATTTATAATAAGAAAAACATTACATTATTAAATGAAGAACATCACATTATAATGAGAAAAACATCATGCTAGTAAGCATCACATTACTCTGAAGAAAATTACATTATTATTACAAGAAAAACATCATGCTGTTATGAGAAAAACATCATGTTATTATAAGAAAAACGTGTTCTAACAAGATAAAATTACATCATGTAAACATCATGTTCTTATGAGGAAACCGTACATTATCATGAGGAAAACATTCTACCAAGAAAAGCATCACATCTCCATAAAAAAAACACAATGTTATTACACTAATGTTATAAACATCACGAGAATATGGTGCATTTGACAAATTAGCCACATTTCACTTCATGCTTGGATTAAAGCACAATGAGATTTTAATATCAGTGAGCAGTGTAGGGGGCAGTAGTGGGGGCAGTGGTAGCTCAGTGGTTAAGATGTTGGACTACTGATCAGAAGGTCATGAGTTCAATCCCCAGCACCACCAGGCTGCCACTGCTGAGCAAAGCCCTTAACCCTCAACTGCTCAGTTGTGTAAATGAGATAAATGTAAGTCACTCTGGATAAGGGCATCTGCCAAATGTCATAAATGTAAATGTAAATTAGTATACACACATTGCGCAGGATTCTCAAATACAATGTTGATAGACACTGCTTTATTCCTGATCAATGTGAACGACACGGGAAACTTAAATTACAGAATATTAAACGTCTACAGGCTGGGTAAGCTGTTACACCAAACAGTGTGAGGCTTTAATTAAAACTGCTGGAGCCTCGTGGAGTCTGAGATGCAGGAACCGCCTATGAAAGGTAGCAGTGAGGGCGTGGTCACGGGCTGGTGTGAACAGGGGGCGGAGTCTGAGAATGCTAATGAATAGATGTTTATACATGCCTGAAGTTATACTCGACATGACGCATCTGGTGTAAATTGACCTTAACACAAAAAACACAAATGCGACAAATCTTAAACATGTAAGTATTTGTATAGTTTGTATATTAAGTATGCTGGTCTATCATGCAATTGGTTAAAATTATGGATGTATCTGAGTCTCAGAAAGTATAGATGGGGTATTTTTCTTGGAACTGGAAACGCTCTGAGACTACCACTGGCTCTGCTGGGTCTTTACACCGCTGTGTGAGTTGCCATTTGTGTGTTGGCAGCGTTCAACAGCATGTTGGACAACAGAAGGAACGCTGGCTCTATAATACATCAAAGGAGAAGGATGAAGATTGCCAGTGGAATAAAAAAGACTGAAAATAAGTAAGAGAGAGATAGAGAGCTGAAAAGTGAGGAACAAGTAAGAACTAAACCACAAATAAACCCATGCAAGGGCATGTTGTTTATAGCAAACTAATCAACGATGGGATGGTTATGAACGCATTAATATGAACCTTGCCGTTGGAACTAATCTCAGAACTGTGCTATTCGAGGAGATTAATCAACACCAGTCAGACTTGATAATTTTACAGCACTGTGCCACAAATAGCTACAGGGCTGTTATGAAATTATGTTAAAATAAAACAATATTCGGAGTTATTTACATGTCTCCTAATACTGCAGGTGTACAGCCTGTGTTTTACAGAGGAGAGTTTGAGGTTATAGTTTCTAGTCAGAAAAGAAAGAGGGCAGTCACTGGAGGTATAAGGTTACGGATGAGCTACTGAGCCAAGTCATAACAGTGAGTGGGCCGTAGATGGAGAGGCAGATGGTCTCAATCCTGCATTCAGTGTTACTGCAGGGGTGGAGTACCGCCAATCCTAGACATGATCTCTCTCTCTCTCTCTCTCTCTCTCTCTCTCTCTCTGTGGTGGAGATCCTCCTCCTTCCTATGTGATGCACTACCATATCTGTAGTGCTAATGTCTTCTCTGTTGCCCAGTAAACTAAAAAAAAGCCAATGCAATAGAAAGGTAACCCTCCCCCTATAGGACTAAAGAAGACAATCAAGAATCCTCTGATTTGCAGGTATTGCAAACATCTGCTTTCATTGATGTCTCTACTAGACTTTAAATGTTTATGGACTGGGATTATGGACTATGTATGCCTTTCTGTCTGTCTGCCTGTCTGTCTGTCTGTCTCCAGAAGTGGCCATGATGCTTTTCCATGATGTCAGAAATAGTGGGCCAAAATAAAGGAAGACTAGTGTAACATACACTAAGAGGCATGACAAGTGTGTAAACTTGGTATGTGCTTTTAAACAAGGAAAAGGGTTTAAACAAAGGAACAGCAAAGGGTTTAAAAACGACAAAGGGTTTAAACAAGGGGAATATAGAATGAGAAAATACTTCAGAACATGGAAATCAAGGCTAAAACTTAATGAAAACATAAGCGAGATAAGACTTTGAGACAAAATATTGACAAACCAGGGTATAAGGAGACAAAATAATCAGATCTAAACATAGAACAGGTGCACACAATAGGGCAACAAAGCAGTGACAGGACAGTGTGCTGAAGTGATCGTCACTGCTGGGAATGGCAGCACACATACACATACCTCAATCACAAACATTTGATGTTTTATTTTATCTTCCCCTTTTGTTTGTCTTTGTTGAATGGCGGTGGTCAGACTTCCGGTTGCATATCTGCTAAACATGATGTCGGTCACGACGTCTTGGAACTGATGTCTGTGGAAACCATGACATTTAGCTTATATATATATATATATATGTTTCTTAACACAATATAGTCCTGCTTCTCTTTGTTGATGTACAGTATGTTGATGCTATCACCAGAGCTTCAGGCAAATTTCTCCCTAGCTAGCAGTAACGTTGTGGTAGAATTTATCACTTTAAGCATAAACAGCCTCCAAAACAACGCTCATTGTTCCATTACATTTGTTCTACTTAACATTGTGGACATTTATGAACTCAGATTTATACATGAAGCCTTAATGCTTTTTAGATTGTGATACGATGCCATGGCAACTATTCCTTTTGGAACAGACGATGAAATGCATTTGGGCTCTTTCCAAGTTTGAAGTAACAGCAGGTTAAGTGAGTGTAGAGCGATGATGAATATGCTGGAGATGTTGCCTTGGCTCCTCAGAGAGCAGCACATACACCTCTTGTAACCCCGTTTAGTTTGATATAGCTGGTAGAAAGAGAACTGAAACAGCATAATCTGATTAGCAAAGTGTAACTGTTAGCACCATGTTAGTACAAAACCATCTGATTTATTCATTTGTTTCCCATAAGGCTAAGCGGCTATTCAGAGTTTTTGTTGTAAACAAGGGTCTTTGTGAATTCTAAGCTATGCTCTCTAAATTAAATGATCAGTGCTGAGTACTGTTGTGTTAGAAAATGTTAAATATAGAAAAGATAAATCTCTAAGAAAAGTAATCACTTTCCATCAACCCTAAAGCCATTCTGCATTCTTTCACTAAGTGTTGAATTGATTTGGAATTATGTGCCTGATATGCATCACCGAACAAATACTCTAAAGCTTGTGAAATAGCTTTCAGGAATTGACTAAGGCAAAGGAAAACAGGCATTTAGGCTTAGATGCACTTTTGATTGTATGCTGTGTATAGTGTCTTGCATAAATATTCACCCCCTTTGAACTTTCCCACCTTTTCTAGTGTTACACCCTGGAAATGAAATAAACTTAATCAGACTTTTTATCATTTGATTTACATAATATGTTTATAGGTGCATTTTTATTGTGACAGAAAAGTTGATTAAACAAAAAGAAAAAAATCACACATATGCAGAAGTATTTACCCCTTAGATCAATACATGGTAGATGTACCTTTGGCTGCAATTACAGCTGCAAGTCTTCTGGGATATGTTTTTATCTGCTTTGTATATCTAGATCCTGATATTTTTGCCCATTCATCTTAGCAAAGTTACTCAAGCTCTGTCAGGTTGGATGGAGACCACTGGTGAGCAATAATGTCTTGATTCTCAATCAGGTTGAGGGCTGGGCTTTGAGTGGGCCATTATGACACATTCAGTTTCTTGGTTTGGAACCAGTGCAGCTTTGGCAGTATGCTTAGGGCCATTGTCTTGTTGGAAGATGAACCTCGGTCTCAAGTCCCAGTCTCAAGCCTCTTGTAGATTGGAACAGATTTTCTTCTAGGACTGGCTCCATCCATCTCGGCTTCCATCCTGACCAGTTTACCAGTTTCCACCAAACATAGCACATAGGCCAATGATTTTGTTTCTGATATCAGATCAGAGAACCTGTTTCATGTCTTTGCTGAATCTCCAACATGGGATTTCATAAGCTTTTTTTTTCCATTAATGGTTTTCATCTCCCCATATGTACGTTTTGGGGTTTATCTTCAAGTCACTGACTAAAAGGCATGACTAAGGATCAACATCTATTACATAATACCAAAACCTAACAGATGTGGGTGGTAAGGACCCACAGACTCCAGATCCATGCATAAGTGTGTACATGTATACAGAAATTGTCTCACCTAACTACTTGTCCTGTTTACTGGATACATTTCATGAGCAGCTTGTGATGCAACTATTTTCAGTTGAAAATCTTACTTTAACAGAATAGAGCAGATGGTCCCTTAATAAACCTCATTCCATACGCTACACTTAATAATGAAGCAAAGATAGACTGCCTCTGTTAATGTTTCATTCCTTTAATTTACACTCAGTTTTGGAAGCATACATATAAAACCATAGTTTATCGGTTTCTAGAAACGTTACTATAGAGGTTTTTGGCACTTTTAGAATTCTACAGCTGGCCGTCTTCTCCTTTTTAGCTCATGTGCACGTGGAAGACGTTATGCTTACAGGAATTTATTTTGTTTAAACTCTAAAAACAGAGGAACGGCTCTGTCCCGAGGGTTGGCTGGGCGAGAAGAAGCGTAACTCATCTGTCGATTTTAAATGCTTTGTACTGCCGGAAGTTTGCAGAGCGCTCGTCTGAATAAGACAGGACTAAGATTTGTAGCCTTGCAGCTACGTTCACTGCTCTCTTTGTTTTATCTCTAAATAGCTGCATTTTTGTTCCAGAGGAAAAAGCTTTGTATTGTCTGTAAAGTTTGGATGCAAGAAGCACTTGAAGACATTCTTGTAATATTATACTGTAAGTTGTACTAAATTCCAGTCTTGTGTGCCAAAGATTCATTCCATCGCCTTTATTCGCCTAATTTGTTTGTTTGTCTTATGGAGTATTCTAGAAAAACTGCAGAATTTAAACTTTAATCACTGTGGATAGAATGAACATGGTATATTTTTATTATATTCAGAAATTTAGACCTTTCCAGCTTCTTGCAGATGCATCCATTTGAGAGCAGACCAAAAAAAAAAAAAAAAAAGCAGAGGTGACTCAACCATGGTGAAAGAAAGCAGCAGCATTTAAATTCAAATTGATAAAAAAGAGGCTTCTCGCTTCAGTGGAAATACCTAAGAGGAAGTGATGTCAGTGCAGATCAACCCGGTCATGTTTCACTGTCAAATGCGTTTAACTTATTATCCAAACTGCCACACTTGGATGGACATTCTTCCTCTCAGACAGAGATTTCTTTCAGATGGACTTCAAGAACCCGGGAGTTCTGAAGAGTTTTTTTTTTTTTTATCTTTCCTCCTCAAAGCTAAAGATTTATCTTTGCAACTGTTGTCATACAGAGACTGGCATAATCCCTGAATGATTTCCTTTTTTTGTCCCCTCCTCCTTTAGAGACCACTCAGAAAGAATCCTATATGAAGCTCCAACATATTCCCAGGAATAATATAATAATTCCACAGGGATAAGAGACCCATCAATTCCATTCTCATTACACTGACATATTGTGAATACTTATTCACAGCTTCTCATTGAGAAGAAAAAGATCCACAAATCTCATCCAAAGGTTCACCACAGGATTGTTCCATGTTATAGCATCTAATGATGGCTTTAGGGGTTTCCCCATAATACCCTTGGAGGACAGAAATCTCTTCATCTCTTCTGTAATGTAATCTTTAAGACCATTCTTTGGGGGGAAATATAGAGAGCACGTTCTCAGAAAATTCCCCCATGACTCCTCCATTACCTTTATGACTACAGAGGTGCTACTGTGTTCTGTTAATTTATTAAAGCAGCCTCCTTATATGTGAAATGGATTCAGAGTCTTGCATTCATCACACATCGCAGAGTATGCACAGGGAAAAAGAGTCCAGTGGTGGCAGACTTGGGCTTGTCAAAGGCCTGATAATGAAGCATATTGATGTGCTAATAGAAAAATGGCAAATCTAATTTGGCTCTTGTCTATCGGAATTAGGTTTTTCAGATGTAATGTGTGGGGAATTAGGACTTTAAACAGCCATCTTGGCAAAAAGTGGAATGGTTGTGTGTTTTATTTGGAATTTTATTTGGTGAAAAATCTGGCTGACATAAAATAGATATATTAGTTTTGATGTTAGTTGCATATTGATGCATCAAACAGTGTACCACTTATCCAGCCAGGCAAATCTCTAACAAGTAAAGTAAGCCACAACAAGACACATTCTTTATTTGGTGAAACCCCCGTACGACAATAGACTTTTATTAGTTACTACGAACACACTACACCGCTGATGCAAAGTGTTGACTGTTACCACCTCAAAGTTGATTATTTTCCATTATAACCGGACATCCCTGAGTGTTTTATTTGTCTTATACCACAGCGACTTGCTAAGTATTAACATGATTTTATTTATGAATGAATGACATTATACTTCTTATCTGTTTATTACATTAAATGTTATGGAACGTGCACAAGACAAGTTTGCTCCTGTTATCACTTATGTTTTAGCAGCTATAAACTGTCATTTCCTCGCCATTCTCCCTCTTTTTCTTAATTAGAATGTGGCCACACTTTCACTAAGAAAATTCCTTGTACTTGGCCAATAAAACTTTTCTAAAATTTATGAACCCCAGTTCAATTTATGAACATTAAACAAAATCTTTCCATCTCATTTGTCCAAAATTGGGCTCAATTTGTGTTCTTTCCTAATCCTTTGGTTATCTCCAATTTCCCTCATACACCAATTGAGCTTCTGCTTGAAGCGCAGAGTGAATGCATATCCATAGCTTCATAAAGACCACATGTCTTTCAAAAGATAAAACCATGAGCATGATTTTTTTTCGTGTTTTGCATCTAAAACTCTGGAATAAGCATATCAAGGAGCTGACTACTGAACAGGTGTTATTTTATTATGTTTTTTGTGGTGAAACTGTGGAAACTCATCTTACCAACAGAACAAATACAGTGACAAAATAACAGTTGGGTTCTTGTTATAATTATAATTAATTAGCATTGCGACAGTGAGTGCCTCTCAGAAGATCGGCAGAGCTTTTGCCTCACCTCTTACAAAGAGCAGCTCATGTATTAATTATACAATTCTTCTGCTAACATTTAGGACTGTTTTTAATTAGGGGTCCAAGCACAAAATGCTGGAACCCTATTGTTTTTTGTTTTCCAAAATTTTTAAATGAATTGCACAGACCAAACCATAAGGCATAGAGATGTGAAACTTAATCAATAGTTAGCACTCCGTCTGGCTTCTCGGGCAGGCAAGATAGGCCCAACTGGCCAGATGGTGGTGCTATAGTGCAACATTATACTGTACACTGCAGGTGGAGTTAAGCTCAAATAGTGAACATTTAAAATCATCAGATTTTAGCAGGCATAATTTCAGAAAATTATAAGTATGTTCATCTATGGTCTCTTTGTTCTTCTATGTAACTTGGCAAGCCGGAGACTGCTTGGACCGCGCATATCGCTGTTTGCAACTGCATTTATTTTTTTTAAAGGTATTTCAATTCTAAGATATTATCCTATATGTTTAATCATTTAGAAGTTGTACACAACAGACAACAGAGGTTTGGATGGAAACAGCTTTTCAATCTGTTTAGATCGTGCTGTTTCCATGGCCTCATCCCTGTGAGCTGATTTATTCATTTCTACATGAATTCTACATGAGACGCAGAAAGATTAACGGAAGTTTGAAAGTGTTTTTTTTCCCTCTTTCTGGTCACCCAGAGTTTGGAGTATTTTGATGGTTGGAGAATGATAATGTATTATGAATTATGATCAGTTTTGTTGAGTTTCAGCTCTGTTTCAAATCCCTCGGAAACGCCTGACAGTCCATCATTGAAGCAAACAACCTTGAAAACCTGCCTGCGTCAGCATTCTGTCATTTACTCTGAAACTTATCACGAGTGAATGTTTGATTTTAATGAAAGTGTCTATTTAAACAGATATGGAGATTGTTGAAGTATATCTGTTGCCTGTTTGATTTATTTGTGCTTTAGTTCATAGTTTTTTTTATGTATAAATGAGTCATCCATCATCATGTCTTATAGGCTTACTTCAGCTGCTAGAATGTTAATTCTTGACAATTACAAAATAATTAGCTTTAATAATTAGCTCTAATAATAAATTTCTTAATCTCTGCTGTTGGAGCTGTACTGGTAACTTAGGGGTGATCATCTATAGTAACAATGGGCCTCATTTATCAAGCTGAATACAAACTGATTTATGCCTAAATCATTTGTATGAGTGTTTACGCTTGGAATTTAAATTCGGAAAAACCTTTGGATCCTAGAGGACGAAACCTGACACACATTTACATGTGTATTATTCTGATTAATAACATTCGGAGTTTACTATCTAATCTTAAAGCAAGTTCAAATTTAATTTTTTTTAGATCTATTCTTTCATATAGGGCTTAATGGCATTAAGGAAATATTTCTAGTAGCCATAAGCCAAGGCCATGCCAATAGCAGAATCAATATTATATTTAAAGACCGGTATTTTTTATTTATTTATTTTTTTTCAGAAGATGAAAGCTGGCTTATATATTGGTTCCGTTCGCCACAGTATCTGGAAAATTTTAAAAAGCCATTGTCATATTTGTCCTACTTTGGCCATTTTCTTTTGATCTCACTTATGTTCTGCTGAATGGACGACCCCGAATTCACCTCTGTAATTTCTCTCCATACTTCTCGTATTTTGGCCATTCAGGTGCTGGGGCTCCACTGGATACGCTGCTAAATAATATTACTTATTCTCATAGACATGTGTCAAAACTTCTAGCTCAGAGAAATTTTTCTTCTTTTGGCTGTTTAGTAACCATTTTGCACTTCCTGATCTGTGAGCTTTGCCGTTTTATGGAGTGTTGTAGGCATCTCTAAACACAAATCAGCTGTGTGTGATTGCATGCGCAAATACGAACAAAACCAAAGTTCACAAACCTTTTGTAAATACGGCATAAATTCTTAGACCCAAATTTACTCAAAGATTGATGAATGAGACCCTGAGTTTCTTGTTGACTAATGTGTCCTAGAGACGCTAAATTTCACACACCGTGTGTACTACAGCAGCGTGAGTACTCATTTACCCTAGGTCACGATAGCAAGTCTCTCTTGTCGCTTGTAGTATGTGGGTGCATAGCATCTGCTGCTGTTGTTGCTTGTAGGTGTGCGTTGTCCAATTCGGGACCCAACCAAACCCAGAATTTTCTCTCATCAACAGTTTCTTGGCAAGGCCTAAAGGTTTTTTTTGTATGCTCAATCCGTCAAAGTCACACTGATCATTCATACTCGAAATCAACTGGTCCTTTTGGGTCAAAGAAATAAAGCAAAGAAGAGAGGTACAATACATCGTAATAAACCTTTGTAATGATGGTCAGTGGGACAAGGAGGAAGAAAGCAATGTCCAGAATTCACCAGGGGGCCAAACATCCAAGAAGCTGCCATAGCCTCTGAGGAACACTTCTTTCCTCTGTGATGGAAATATAAGGCTGATATTTAGGTCCAGTAAACATGGTGGCATTTCCAAGAAAGCAATCTTCTCTTCTTCTATATTTTAATTTCTAGGGAAATGCCAATCTTACTCACTGCGCTCCTTCAACAAAGCTTGAGGAAAGGTCATGCAGGAGAGCCGACTGACAGAGATAGACAGATGTCTTTTGATGTGACAGAAAAATGATAATGGGAAAAGTGGCCTTGGTTCTGGTCTGTTGTTTATTTATAATAATATGTATATGATGACTACTACTACTACTACTACTACAAATAATAATAATACTATACATTACAAATATTTTTTTAAGATTGAATCAAGCAATTAACTATTCAAAAGTTGTTTTTTTCTTCTAAAAAACATTTCTTTTAATAGAATTTTGCAAAAATACACAAAGTGTAGGTAACTAGTATCCCATAAGAGATATAACACTATAAGGATGTTCTAAGAAAGTCAGTCAATTTCACAATATTACTGTTTATTTTTTGTTCTGTTGAAGGAAAAGTACCAGAAGTGTTATAAGTTTGCTACGTTGAAGGACAACTGCTACACTGCTGTGGAATCTTTCAAATATCTCATAGAGATGAATATGTTCAGTTAACAGAGTAAAGCAAGAGACGTGTAATGGATTCACACATTAATTCACAAGCAAAAATAAGATTGGTATAGTGGGATGGGGCAGTAAAATGAGTTTTTTTTTGTCTTTTATGTTTATTTTATTAATACTAAATCCTGGAAACACTCTCAGATGCTTAACAAAACTTTGGTTGTGCTTCTGCTGTAACAGACTCCATCACCTGCTGGATTTACATGTGTATGAGCTGCATAATTGTGGGGGGGTTAAAGGAGCATTCTCTCCATGTGAGAACTGATGGAGTGTGTGATCTCCTTCTGTCCATTGGATTTAGATGGTTTTAAGTGGTCAGAGAATGGCATGATTGATTGCTCCAGAGTGAACTCTCACGGAGAGGGAAAACAGGAAATGGCGAAATCTAGACAGGGACAAAGGAGCTTAATGAGGCTAATCCTTGATGATGCACATGAACACCTCAGCACTCCGTTCTCACCCCATCACAAGCTGTGCTTGAGCGTATGTGTGTGTGTGTATTAAATCTGTGCATAAATGCATTGGTAATACTCAAATTTACACATATTATTATGTGAATCGTTTTTTTTTTTTACTGTTATGGAAGTCTCCTGTATCTATGAGCTCTCTGCCACTGAGCTTGATTACGGTTCTCAGGTTGACAGATGATCTGCTTTCTCTGTTTCTGCACTGACTCTGATTGACACATTTTATCCAGGAAGTCCAGAGCTGAGGCTATAAACATACGTGATAATATGATACATTTGTAAGTAATGATGTACTTGTCAGCTCCGGTATAGAGACAGGAAGAATAAAGATTATGTTCACATTATGATGACAATCCTGATATTTTACTCATATTAGATCTATATTTTGATCGTTCATGTTCATAACCACAAACTGCCAATATCTTTTTTAAATGAGAACATTCTCTTGTTCCCTGAAACATGTACACACTCAACACTCAACAACACTATGCTGGAAGGTGATGATAACGCACACAAAAAAAAAGACATTCTGAGCATTCTCTGTCATGTTTTGTGGCCAAATACACAAATCTGAGTTGTGTCACTTCAAACTAGTGACATGAATGTAACCAAAATGGCAGCACCAGTACTGAAATATCACTTGTTTTCAGTTATCTTAGCTTTCTCCATTGTGTTTTTTGGACTGAATATACAGCTACTTCTTCGTCCTTACAAATGTCCCGTATTGGACGCGAATCATTCCAGTTAGGGATTGCATGACTTAGTTAATGAATCGTTTCTAATGACAGTGATTCAACGAGAAGTTTGTGTGCACACAGATGGCCACTCTAAGAGGTCACAGCTCCAGATGATCATCTCGAGAGGAAAAACACAGACAGTCTCAGCATGTGCGCTGCTCAAACAAACACATCAGTGACTTATAAAAAGGTTTATGAGTATAAATCATGCAGCTGGGGGTATTTGTTTCATTTAGATCAGCAGAGTTTGGAAACCTGTGGTAAGTGTAATGACTTTTGAGTACAATGTGCAAATTATATGTTTGAATTTAAAGAGACAAGAAAAAGCAGACAGGTATTGGAAGCTCAATGAAAGGTCTCCAATGAAAACAGATTATTGAATACACACACTAGAACCTGATAATTATATTATTTTTGAGTACTTATTCTAAAAACCATATCGATCCAAGTGTAAAAAATATAAATGAGGACAAATTAGGACATTATGCTGAACATTCATGTTATAATCATACTGCTATGTATATAATTGTTAATCCATAAGTGACATTTAGAGCAGCCTGACTGGTATTTAACGGTTGATATTAAATGTTGCACGCTTGATATTTCATGCATGTCTGTTTAAGTTCTTATAATGAATGTGTTAATGCTTGTTTAGTTTCAGCCATTAAAGGCAGAGACTGGGAATAATTAAAAAAAAAAAAAAAACACTTCCAAACTTGGGTTTGAGATCGAATTTCAGCTTTCGTTTCCTGATATTTACATCTAGATGGCCAAAAATATTGGAACATCTGTCTCACAGGTGTGTCTTATTACCCAGATTAGATTGTTTAGATTGGTTGTTTGGACAATGAATAGCTCTGGATGTGTGCTCTTGGTTTGAACCCTGTGTTTCGCCTATGAAAACTGCATCTGTTGTTAAAAAGGATAAACCAACATGAAGACCAGAGAGCTGCCTGTGGGAGAAAAGCAAGCCATTTTGAAGCTGACAAAAGGGGTAAAGCCAATACACCAAGATAAGTATATATATATTAATCTAGCATTTTCCATTCTAACAGGTGAAAGGATTCAGGGATACAGATTTATAAGACCTACTCATCTGTGAATGAACTAGCTATGTGAGACACAAATCAACTCGCTGAGTTAATTTCCCTAAATTTGAAATGTCATTTATGTCTCTGCACTAACCCAATTATACAATTATTAGTACACTCAGTGTATGAAAAGCTTAATAACAAGGCCTCAATTCTTCCCTTTAGCCTTTAGCCTTTACTGTTATCTTTTTCTCTGCAGATAAACACTGTATGAATGCAGTTAAACCTTTTTCTCACATCGCCATGCTTCAGTCAGCTTCAGATATTTTATCTGCAGGGGATGTTTCTACAGGGTGTCTTTTAATAATGTTGGGCTGTTGGGTTTCAAAGAACGTGCAGTTGATCCTTTTGTTGTGGTCGGGCAACAACTAATGAAAGGAAATTGTCGTACCGGACTTTTGGAAAAAAAGAAATAATTGACTCCCTGCGTTAAACGTTTGCTTGGGAACATTATGCTGAATGAGTCTTCACTTTCCTTTTATTTCTACACCTGTATATTTTTGATGGTCCAGTAAATACAGACATAAAGATCACTGGTGCAGCAATCAAGAAAACATGTAGGAAGAGCCTGGGGCAATTTTATGATTTCCAGCAACTCTAAAGCAGCTCAGGGAAAAGTGTGTTAGGATTGATGGAGGTAATACCCTCATATTATCCTGCTTAAACATTGTAATTACTTTACCGCTGTTTTGGTTAAAGCTGATGTCTACAGTTGTTGTTTTTCCTCTTACAGCTGCTCCCGTTAGGGGTCGCCACAGCGGATCAGTGGTCTTAGTTTTTATGCTGGATGCCCTTCCTGACACAACCCTCCCTAATTTTATCCGGGCTTGGGACTTGGCACTGGTCTCCCCCTGGTTGAGAATTGAACCCAAGCCACAGCGCTCTCACTGCTAACCACTAGAGCTGCATGGAAGGTAAAGCTGATGTCTACAGTGATGTTCCAATAAAAGATAATTAGTATCAGTTTATTCACAGAGATTTACATCGTCTCATTTGTCCTTACAAAGCTAGAGTGAAAGATTTATTAGTCTAGTGATATAACAAGTATATTCGAAATTTATGATTAAAGCATATGACACTTTTATCAGCTCTATAGTTTTATGTCATATCTAGGTACGTAATGTAATGAACTCCCATTAATCTAGAAATGTAATAAATATAATTTTGTATAATTTCATGAAGGCACACATATGCCTGAGAAGAATCACTTTCAATGGTCCTTTGGTGAATTAATCGAGATCAATATCCCTGACAGTAATAAAGGATTATCATAGTAATGTCTTGCATTATTAACTTTAGATGAGAAGAATAAAAAGACAGAAAAAGTGCACCGGGGAGGGTGAGGTGGCACATCACAAGACTATACGTTCGACATTTCGCACGACATTTTTGTTAGAATTAAAAAAAATATATATTAATATAGCAATATACATCTCTACATGGCTGTTTTCAAACTCACTGCAATCAGTGACATGCTATTTTGAAGCCACTATTTGGAAGCCATGTTTGTTTTAATATATATCAAGGGAAGCGGAGAATGTGTACTTACTGGAAATATATGATAAATGTGCAGGTCAATTTCCAAAATTTCTTTCAGCATTGACTAAATATTCCAGTTTCAGATCATATACACTGCAAAACAACACCACATAAGAGCAAGTATGTGTATACACCACATAAGTATATAAGACTATGTGTTAAATAATTCTTTTACAAGTGATTTAATACAGCATGTCTTCTACTGTATATCATTTCCAGAGCCAAAATAATGTACACCCAGAGGCTACACAAGTGAGAAGAACAAATAAGAAGTACATAGAGACGAGATGACGAATTACTACAATTCTGCATTGTAGGACCAGAAATGATGAAGAAGACATTTTATCAGACTTGCCAACCTTTACACAGAGTATGCTAAAAATATGGCAAAAGTGCAGTGAAAAAAAAAAAAAGGCAGATGATCCAATCGACATATGAATCTGGAAATAGTGACAGTTGTGTAGGTGTCACCAGAAGCCCCGCCCCCTTCCCCCATCTCACTTTAGTAATCTTTTGACTGGTGCTCTTGTCTCAACTCAATTTTTATGCTTGAAAACCAGTGATTAGAAATGATTTATTTGTCATTTTGGCTCGTTCTGAATAGGAACGATATTTTTAGGTTCCTGCTCAAGAGTTCCATGCCCCCCCTTTTACATATTATAGCCTAATATAGCTCTAGGGGAAGTCGTGGCCTAATGGTCTGAGAGTCGGACTTGTAACCTGAAGGTGAACCTGAAGGTCATGGGTTCGAGGCTCGGGTCCGGCAGGGATTGTAGGTGGGGGAGTGAATGACCAGCGCTCTCTGCCACCCTCAATACC
>CM074966.1:14341196-14361368 GCA_037577455.1 Pangasius macronema | reverse complement strand
TCCAGAGGAACTGTGGCTGCTTCTGCAGGGTGCTCAGTAACACTTACAGCTCAGGTCCTTATAAAACTGCACAAACTACACCTGAGACTGCTATTTTTTTTTTAAAACTGAAGGATCGTCACAGCAAATATTGACGTTGTTTCATTTATTACTGTTTACTGCTCTTTATAGTATTCTCTTTTAATGTAGAAACATTTAGTTTAGTAGTTGAAATAAACTCTATCAGTCTATCTGTATCTTCCACTTAGGGTCCCTGGAGGAATAGTGGTTAGGCCTTGGCACTCTCACAGGTTCGATTCCCGGCCAGGGAACCATCCCCAGCCACTGGGTTTGCACACAGCACATTTATTAAAGATCTATTAAAAATCTATTAAAGATCTATTTAAAAAAAAAAAAAGACTCATCGGGTTTGGCTGCATTATAGACGTCAGATATACAGTTAAGATCATTTATTATACGCCAACAGCTGATCATTGGTGTTTACATTTGTTCATTTTGGCAATTTTGTCCAATTTATCCAAAAATAAGGCAGAATATTATCCAGGAATAAAACTGTGTAGTTGAAACCTCGCAGTGTTTCTCTAGCAGTCCTGGGAATTGAACTCACAACCTTCACAAGAGCCCATTCACCACTGCAGGAATGACTGGAAAGAAAGATTACAGTTTCTTTCGTTATGTTAGGTGTGAGTCGATTATATGTTAATAAAATATGTAAATACAGCCCTACTACAGTGTACATAACAGAGCTGTAATTTCAGTGAGGGAAAGTCAACGTTCTTTCATTATGAAATGAAAGCTCTGAGCAATAAGCCGACTCTAGAGAATTATTCCACACCTCCTCTTATTCCACTTAGGCCAACCTGTGAATTATATGTTTTTTTTTTAACTCTTTCACAATACAATGTATTATTCTGATTGTATTATTTCTTTTGTCTGTGGTGTGAAATCATTCCTTTTGCAGAAGTTTTACCACAATGACTGTGATTATTTTTTCCTGATTACCCAGTCTATGTTCTTGGCTGTACAGACTTTTTTTCAGCTCTGATTCTTGGAAAAAATATTCATAATAAAGCATGCATGCACTCCCTCGCAAGCTCCAGCCTCAGGCTCCACTCTCAGAAGTTGCTGTCTCGCTGTTCAAAATCCCTCGCTTTATTTTCCTAAATGACTCCCGCTGGTTCTGTGAAAGAGCAATCAGAGGTAACATTGATCACATTTATCAACATCTTCTTTTACTGGTTCGAGGCAGAATATGAGAAGAGAAACGACATGCAGGGGGAGGAAGGAGATTTTATTGCAGTTTGGCTGTGGTATTTACAGCAGTGGATTGAACTACTGGTTGGCTGACTGGCTGATCGAAAGTACAGGGAGTACTCCATACTCCATACTCCATACTCCAGGACTGGGGGCAGTCGTGGCCTAAAGGTCTGAGAGTCGGACTTGTAACCTGAAGGTGAACCTGAAGGTCGTGGGTTTGAGTCTCGGGTCCGGCAGGGATTGTNGGTGTGTGTTCACTACTGTGTGTGTGCACTTGGATGGATTAAATGCAGAGCACAAATTCCGAGTATGGGTCACCACAAAAGTCACTTCACTTCACTTCACTAAGAACCTAGCTGCATTTTTCTTTTTTTTTTCTTTCTCACCACAGCAATATGGCTGATCCTGATATACCATACAAGTACTCATACCATGCACTACCATGTCAATATAAAAAATAAAAAAAAAAATTTAAAACTAATCTGGCTCATATTGCATTTCTCAAACAAGACATTCTTCCTAGGGATGTGTTAATAGCAGAGAGCTGAAAACACCTACGCAACTGCCAATCATCTCCAAGGTAAATGGAAAATGTGTGTGTTTGCGGTACTGTAATATATGTGAAATAAAGTCTATAGATGCCTAGTCAACATTGAACAAGTATATAATTCACATCCACTAACAGTATTCACTAGGCATACACCAGACCTTTGGCCACAGGAAATGAAAATAAATAAATAAATACATGTCAAGCTTATGTTAATATATGATTACTGATGTACAGCAGCATTAGAAAGGAGCATAATGGGGCATTTAAAACACTGAATGGCTTATTCACAGTTTTCTCTTACTGACAGACAGACACACAAACACACACATGCACACACACACACACACACACACACACACACACACACACACACACACACACACACACACACACACANTTTTTTAACCACACAAAAGATTATCCAAAGCAAAAAAACTAAAACTTCTTCTTCTTCTTCTTCTTCTTCTTCTTCTTTTTCTTTTGGCTTTTCCCTTCAAGGGTCGCCACAGCGAATCATCACTCTCCACCTATCCCTGTCTTCTGCATCCTCAACACTTTTCGGAGTGATGATTAAATTTGGCAACGTTTTTACGCCGGATGCCCTTCCTGACGCAACCCTCTCTATTTATCTGGGCTTGGGACCGGCACAGAAGTCACTGGACTNTCGGCTTTTCCCTTCAGGGGTCGCCACATCGAATCATCACTCTCCACCTATCCCTATCTTCTGCATCCTCAACACTTTTCGGAGTACTGACGATTCACATGATTAAATTTGGCAACGTTTTTACGCCGGATGCCCTTCCTGACGCAACCCTCTCTATTTATCTGGGCTTGGGCCCGGCACAGATGTCACTGGACTGTGACCCCCATGGCTAGATTGTAAAATCCTGTACAGTTGATCAATTTTTCTAAAAGTGGTTCATTCTTATTGTTCCTTGATTTGTCTTTCCCCTCATTTACATCTCTTCAACACGCTTTATGTGAACAGAGTGGATCAACATACAAATGCAGACAAAACACATGAGTAATAGTACTTTCTCTTAGTTACACACACACACACACACACACACACACACACACACACACACACACACACACACACACACACACACCACATCTCTCGAATGTCCCCAGGCTCCTCTATTTTTTTCCAACGCACTCCCGCTTTTTTTCTGCTGTCTGCAGATGCTGGGTGTGAAAAGCAGAAACAGAGAGTGGAACCTTGTCACAACCCTTATTTTCTTTTCTCCTCCCAACACACATTCCAAAGTCTGTAAAATAGCTGTTATTTTCACACCCCGCTCCTGTGTCGCTTGCTGTTCTTCCGATGACGATGGCTTTTGTGCTTTTTCTTTTAAAACAAGACAGGGAAGGAAAAACGAGGAGGTGAGATGGAGCAGAAAGAGCAGAGAAGAGCCTCTGACAGCGAGCCATCCATCACGTAGATGAGCTTTACCCTGCATTATATACACAGTCAGTGATGAGGCAAGGCTACATCCCTAAAACATCTCGAAACACTGAGCACATCTCCAACTTTTTGGATCCAGAAACCCATTTATCGTTAAAATAAATTCCAAAAATAAAGCAAAAAGTGCAGTAATAATAATAATTATAGTTTACACTTTACAGTCCATGTTCTGAGTGTTTTTTTTTTTTTTTTTTGCCTTTTTTATCCCTATATATGAATTTTAGGGTGTTTCTGCCTTGAGATACAAAATACAGGGTGGCATCAATGGAAATCAATCAATTTTCACCCACGATGTGATTTACTGCAGGATGAAAGTCACGTATGCAAAAATAACTGCGTGCACAGAATAATACGATCAACGTGCAGGTATTAAATTTGTGAAAGCCTGCTTCCAATTTATAAAATCATTTATTACACTGCAGAAAAAAATTATGCTAGCCAATTATATAGATATTAGTTAAACTAAAACTGATCGTTATTAGGTTGTTGTTTTTTTAAAGATATAAGATTATTATGGCTATTTCTAGATATTTTTACTCAAAATTGTATTATTCTATTGCCAGATATTTTTGTTTATTTCAAGTCCATTTTAAGCTGGTCTTAGACATAGGCTTAATAATCTTACATTTGTTATATAATAATCTCATAATGAGAAATATTAGATACTTTTTCCTTTAAGATGTTGACATCTGTATGCATTGGTGTCTCAGAACAATCAGAAAGTGTCTCTGAAAGGTTGCTGTTATATAATATTACGGTGATTGCTTTAGTTTTATGTTATGTAATATCATGCTTTTGATGCATCTCATCACCATTAATTGCTCTTACACATGAGTTTCAATTTGCACCAATGATCCTGGAACTCTTTCTTCCTGATACATGATAGAACTAGAGATGAAACGATGTATGTGTGTGAATTATATATTGATGCCTTTAGGTATTTGTCCAGAGCTGTGGGAAGTCAACCTCCAGCACAAACACACTCTATATTCCCTTTAAAGCTGGATATTTACATCCAGTGTGAATCCTTCATGAATGGTGAGACATCTGGAACAGCTGCAGGCCTGTGTTTGAGATTGGGAGCGTATTCAGGCCAGTGCAGTGTGTGTACTTTATGTATGTCTGAGAGACAGTCAGAAGATCAATAGTGAAATAGAAGCTGTCCAGTGTTTTCCTGCTCTCCATTACAATTCAATTCTAAAGTTAAACCAGAAGCCATGAAATCATCACCACAACACTGCCAGAGAGTGTTACAACAGCATGAGTGTGTACGAGTCTGAGACTGACCATAACCCGAGTCTCAGACGTTTGTGCTTTGCTCGGATTATGTTGTTTTGATAAATGGAGAGACTCATACAGTCATTTTGGTTAGGACACTGGTTCAACAGCTGTCAAGGACTCACAATAACGTCTGCATTGCTCACTGAGCCTTTTTTTCACCAGTAAACACCGGACAAACCACTATACTCCGATTGATCCAACAATTGAGACTAGTATGTCTCGACATTTCCCTATCATAAGTTTAACGAGTTGTGCACCTCCATTCTGGCCCTGTTTTCCCCAATCTCACATCAGGAGTCACAAAGTGTAAGCCATAAACCACAAACGATCCCTCTGACCAGCTTCCTATTCCACTAAGTATGCTCAAACTGAAGAATTAATTCTCTCCGAGTAGAGTATTTCCCTCCTCTGTATAATTCCAGATTACATTTCTGATTACTGATTTAATTTCAGCATTATTTACTGTTTGGACAGACAGGTAGACTTTACAGAAAGCTTAATGGGTCATCCCTGGAGCTCTGAATATGACAACTCAAGATGGTGTTACTGCGGGTAAAACCCGCCAGCCTGTATTATTATTATAATAATAATTAATTCTTGTTGTTTTGTTTGTTTTGTTTTTGGTGTGAATAGTAGTCTGTTACATGATATGTTACTTTCTTTACTGACATACAAACATTTTTCTGCAATATTGATTTTTTCTTTGGAGAGGTAATGTTTGGAAATAGATATTTTTGTACTGACTCAATAATGCAGCAGTCATAAAATAAACATTTGTATAGCAAAATTTGCTTGAAAGTGTCTAAGAATTTTTTTTGCAATATTAATCAGTGTAATAAATATTATCCCTGAATAGTGCATATAGTTGAGTGGCTTCTTTTAGCCATTCTTTTTCCTAGAATTGTCCTATTCTACTTTTTGACCCTATAAGTGTTGATTGATATAATACATAATAATATATTAAATATGAAGCCTTTATTAGGCTCTTAAAGGCCTCACAAAACTACCCATGTGGGGCCAAAGCACTCATGTGCTGCACTGGAGAAAGCTATTATGTCACACTTTTACACACAGTTGGCAGCCCCTTCTTAAAAAGATTGTCCCTCAAGCCAGTAAGTATGAATACATGTAAGTATGAGGCACACAGGAACATAATAAGTAATCTGACTAGTGAGGCAGTACACACACACACACACACACACACACACACACACACACACACACACACACACACACACACACACAAAATAATACATATAAATTATTACTAACGCATAATACTAATGCATTTATACCCAGACATAACACTACCCTTGTGAAGAAAATAAAGGCTCTAACACACACACACACACACACACACACACACACACACACACACACACACACACACACACACACACACACACACACTCCCAAGGATAAGTGTATTTTGATGCTCAGAGCTGGCCATTAGTGCAGGAAACCTTATTCCAGGGATCAGAAAACTGAAAAAAGCAGCAGTGAGTGCAGCTGAATCACTTTAAAACATTCACCTGATGCACACACACACACACACACACGCACACACACACACACACACACACACACACACACACACACACAAACAGAGCCCTGCTAGGGGAGTATATGGAAACTAGAATTACTCTAGCATAATTTTCAATTTACACCAGAATCCCCATATCGATGCTGAGCTTCAGCTACTGTGTGTAGAGATTTTCACGTTTCGTCCCCGTGTTCGCATGAGCTTCCTCTGGGTTCTCCGCCCACCTCCCAAAACCAGGCTCATATGCAGATATGCTAAAATGTGTATTCACATGAATGTGTGAACGTATGTGTGCGTGGTGCCCTGTGATGGACTGCCATCCCATAAATAAGTCATTCTTTGTAGTAGACTAAACTGCACCTGCACAAGGATACACAAGCCTGGAGCTCTACAACTAGCAGTAAGTGGATAAGAAGCACACACACACACACACACACACACACACACATTTATAAAGTGGAACTCAAACAGCTCTTTAGTGTATTTAGTGCACACACTTGATCTATTACATGCAAATGAATAACATCATCATCACACTCTGGAAGATACAGAGATGGAAAAATGTAGGCTGCTTTTATAGCCCTTATAAATGCCCATGTGAAGGTGAAGGACAGACAGATGTGACCTTATATTCAGCACTCTGAGGCAAATGTGTGTGAATTCAGAGGCCTGGCTATGACATATTACTACTGCTGAGTTGTCACCTTTAAAATTCAGGAATGAGAGCTGTGAGTATGATAAATGAGTCCTGAGTTGTCTAATGGCGAAATGATGGAAGCTGATTTCTGCCATTTGTGTATTATGCAAATTTACCCGACAATTGCAAGTATATATACATCTAAACTGCGAGTTAATATTTCACTATTGCAATATTTTCTCTCAGTTAACGAACATTGTGTTAACTCTGAAGACAAAGGTTATTAGTTTGGTGTTATTATTTTCGTTTGTACAAATTACCATTAGCATTTGCTCATGTCAATGTGAGGTATTTTTGTGTGTACTCAGTGGTATTACATTGTAGGACCAGCAGTTAGGGAACCACACGAGACAGTGCACTCCCAGTGCCGCTCCCAAGCCGATAAAATTGGGGAGAGTTGCGTCCGGGAAGGGCGGAAGAGCGTTCTGCATAAAAATTGTGCCAAATCAAATATGCGAACCAGTGATCCACTGTGGCGAGCCCTAAGGGGAACAGCAGAAAGAACAACAGCAGCCAACTGAACTACTAATCATGTCACTGGAAGGTCCTCACAAGATTAATAACCTGACAGATGTATGTATGTATGTATGTATGTATGTATGCATATGTTTAGTTCTTTGTGAGGACCAAAATGGAGGGTAGTCCTCAGAATCACCTGGTCCTCATAAGGACCAAACAAACAAACAAACAAACAAAAACTAAAAGAGACAAAGGGATTACTTTAGTTACTGTGGTTAAGGTTAAGGTTAGGTATGGATATTGCATTAATTAGCTGTAATCAAGTCAACAGAAGGTCTTCAGAAGAAGAGTAAACTGATGTGACACACACACACACACACACACACACACACACACACACACACACACACACACACACACATATGACTCACCACAGCGTCTACTGCCAAACGAACTGCTAATTTTACATGCTTACTACATTCTCCCAGTTGATTTTGAGACACTCTTCCTCTAATCTATTTCTGATCAAATGAGCAGAATTTAATAAGAGCAACTGCCTCGACCTCTCAGAGATCCTGCCCCAGTGGAGCTTTTTTCTATACAGTTAAAGAGCTTGGACATTCTGAGCCGTTAGATAGTAAGTAATTATTTTCACCCACAAGCATTAATGCTAGTTGAGTCTTATTTCCATGGGATCATTATTATCCTCCCATTATGAGATATGAGGTTGTTCCAGTTATATAGATGTAACATTTCTCATGTCCACTTTCACCACTCCTCATTTAATGGTCAATTAATGTTCAAGCATCAGACCTTCTTTTAAATTGCACAGGCTGAAAATTGAATCAGCTATATGCGCTATATGTGATAAGTGACGATTCTGATGAAACAGCTTCACACTGAATTCATTAAATCTAAGACTTATATTTAGAGAGCGCAACTGAAAACATCCACGACGTGTTCCTGTCTCTCCGAAGGAGTCTACCTAACTGAAACAAAGCAGAGTTGACCTGGAGGAAGCCCGGATGCCACTGCACCAGTATTGGGATGCACTGCCGCAAGGGAGGGAACTTTTGTAACTGCAGTGGCATGACTAATGATGGATGCTTTTTTTAAGCTTTCATTACAATAGCAATATCATTAGTGCCACAAATATTCTTGCTTTTAGAATGAATGAGAAAAGGTGCTCATGTGCTGCTGCTCATGACACATGCTGCTACATGGAGACCCTAAAGACCCCAAAAAACAGCTTATGTCCAACATGGTTACTGTAGATTTGTTCCTAATAACTGCTGCTGTAAGCATAAAGACTATCCTTTATCTATCCCAGGACTCTTATTTACAATATACTAATACTGAACATACTTTCAACACACTTACCACTGTTTGAATTTCTTCGTTTATATCTGTACACTGTAAAAATATATTATCCCACTACCTGGTGTCATGAGACAAGTATGAGTTCCCCTTTGCTCCTGGTTCTTCTCAAGGTTTCTTCCTTAGGGATCCAAATCCCTACATCTTTATTTCTGTAAAGCTGTTTTGTGACAGCATCTAATGTAAGTGTTATATACTGTAAGAGTTAATTCTACACTATATGTNTGCAGAGCACAAATTCCGAGTATGGGTCACCACACTTGGCCACAAGTCACTTCACTTCACTTCACTTCACTTCACTACCTGGTGTCATGAGACAAGTATGAGTTCCCCTTTGCTCCTGGTTCTTCCCAAGGTTTCTTCCTCATGTCATCTTAGCGAGATTTCTTATTTGCTATTAGGGATCCACATCCCTACATCCCTATTTCTGTAAAGCTGTTTTGTGACAGCATCTAATGTAAGTGTTATATACTGTAAGAGTTAATTCTACACTATATGTCTATTTTTTTTTTTTGTTGCATTTATTGACTTCAGGAGGCTAATTTTCTTAACTCCAGCAATTTTCTCACTCATTCATGTCATCTAGCTCATGTGATCTTGTTCTCTTGTTCTAAAGTTTGCAAAGTCACATACAATTACTTGCATATTTCCCCTGTGCAAATTGATCTCATTGCGTTCCTTAATTTCCCATGGTCCTCTCTGTTTTGCATCAAATGCAGCAATTGTTATTTCATTTCCTGCAAGATAAATGCAAGTTTCTTCACTGTGCCACCACATTAAACCACCCACATCAGCACCGTAGTTCTTTTATTATCATCTGGAAGTCAATAAGACACAGAGCTGTGTTTATGGCTCCTTAAGCACACACATGAATTCACATGAATGTTGACACTTCATATTGGTTTTTCACTTTACAGGTCACAGTCGCACTCGCAGTAAATGGATTAGAAATGATGCTTGTGAAAGCTCTAGCGGATTTGCTGCTTCCTCTCTGGACTGAGGTAATGTCCGGCATTGCTCTCACAGAGGAAGCTGGTTTTGGGAGCTTTCTTTGAGGCAGGAAGAAATGCTTGAGAGCTGCATAGCTGCGGGGCTGCGACACAACGGTGCGACACTGCTGACTGATCAGATACGCGAACACACGCTCTATCGAACACATTTATTTTCTATTTATTGTCTTTTAATACTTTCTCCAACACTGTGTTTCTTCATCACTAAATGGCCGGCAGCTGAATGCTTCTGTTTAACGACTTCCTCTGAGTGCCTCGGTTGCTTATTTATTTATTCATTTAGTGGCCGAATCACAGCAGAGCTCTTAGAGAGCATCTCAATACAACCAATACAGCTAAGTAATGTTTGATGGCTGTTCAGTGGAGTGTTGCTTTTTCTCTCGGTCACACTCGCTAACACACTCGTATTGACTCAACCACACTTGGACACACACATGCGTCGGGAAAGAATTTAGTCTGAATGCTTTCTAGCTCATTAGGGATATGCTCCGAGGAGTTTTAACAACAGAGCAAAGTGCGTGTATGTGTGTGTATGTGTGAATCTCATGAAATAGTTTCCCTCTGTATAAAAAGTGAAGATGCTGCATGTGATGAATCAAAGGCAATTCTGGTAATAAATAAAATATAATATCTCTCTCTCAGGTTCTCTACAGCTGGGTTATAACCTTGGGGGTCTCCTCAAACCCTTCACCATCAATCTGTGTCAGTGCAATTTGGCCGACAGACATCCACACAGCGAGAACATTACCAGAATAGAGAGAGAAATCCGACAGCATTTTACATTTCCACAGCTTCCTACATAATCAGGGCTGCGCAACGGGAACTGATGAGGTGATGAGGTCGAGATGTGAAGCAACATCAAAGGTGTAGTCTGGATTAGTGTGTGAGTGTGTGTGTGTGTCTGTGTCCTCCAGTCTTTTTTATCTTCTTTCACTCTAGAGAATAGTAGTAGTTCATACTAATGTTGTTTAAAAAAAATTGTTATTAATGTTGATCTAAATGAGTTCATATGAATTATTTATTCTCTTGGAGTTGTCTTGTCTGAATTTCTGAAGGTCTTGTTAGGTCAAGTATTTTTGTAGTAGTGTAGTGTCTCGTATAGAAACATTCTCCTCTTTTTGTTGACTTTTAAATCTTGATGAAAGAGATGAGTGGCCCTGAGGACATTAAACCCTTTACACACCTTTGCTTTCTCACTTCCCTTTATTTCTCTCACTGCTCACTGCATCTATCCTTTATCACTGAATCTATCCTTTATTCTCAGAGGAATTTCCTCGCTGAGGCGACTCATAACTCAATTAGTCACCAGAAGCTTGTAAATTTAAATCCATGTACCATCAGACTGTCCCTGTTAGGCCTTTAGATCTTAATTATTAATCATTCGTCTCTATCATTAATAGGCCAGCTTCTTTTTAAATTCCCCTTTAGGCAATTGACTAAATACCTTCTAAAAACATATTACTACTAATATGTAGACTGCTACAACTACTGCAACTATCAATACCACCACCACCCCTACTACTCCTACTTCTTCTACAATTATTACTAACACAACAACTACTACTACTGTTACTACCGCTGCTATTACTACCACTACTACTTTTACTATCACTACTACCACTGCTATTACTACCACTACAACTACTATCAATGCCACCACCACCAGCACCACCACTACTACTACTTCTACTACTACTACTACAACTACTACTATCACTACCATTAGTACTCCTATCACTACCATTAATACTACTACTACTTGTACCACTACAACTACAATCAATATCACCACCACCACCACCACTGCTACAAATACTACTACTATCACTACCATTACTACTACTACTACTACTACTACTACTACTGCCAGCCCCAAGTTTAATTGCCCCTTTGGGCAATTGAGTTAGTACATTTAGAGTTAGTACTACTACTACCACTACAACTACAACGATCAATACCATGACCACCAACACGACCACCACTACTACTACTACTATTGCTATTACTGTTACTACTATTATTACCACTACAGCTACTACTACTACTATCAATACCACTAGTACTACAGCTACTATTACTACTACTACCAGCCCCACTTCCTCTTTCTTTTTTTCAATTGAAGTTTATTTGGCCCTTTGGGCAAGTGAGTTAATTTTTTTTAAACATACTACTACTACTACTACTACTACTAATAATAATAATTCACAGTGACTTTTCTCTTAGAATCAGCCATTAGCTCCCCCTGATAAGGCTAAATAAGCTCAAAGCTATTGAATGTTGTCACGTTCAAACTTCCTGACTCCACCTGACTCCACCTGACTCCACCACGCCCAGCTCCTCAACAGAAAGTTGAATTTCATTTATTCCACCCAGATGTGTTCAGGTTGAGAAAACAAGGTAGCGTTTATCAATCTGACACATCGTTGGAACAATATGAGAGTTGACATTTGAAGGATAAACATCATTGCTTTCAGAGCTTCACTCCTCTCTTTTTCGTTTATTTGTGATGCTGTGTGCGTGAGCGTGAGTGAGGAGTCGAGTCTCAAGTCCAGAAAGCAGAAAAGATTCTTTTTAATTCCACAGCTAAGACGCCTCCTGCTAATTAGCAGAGTAAAGGAATGAGTGATTGAGTAATTAATTCTGTCAGGAAATAAAGATGGTGTGTGTGTGTGTGTGTGTGTGTGTGTGTGTGTGTGTCTTCTTCCTAGGAAAAGTCTTCAGTAAGTGCTCTTTCTTTCAGAATTTAAGGCCTTGAACACATTTACTATAACTGTAGTTGGTATGCACCAGGGTTCAAGAGTCCACTACACATACCTGTTTAAAATTAATTACGATTTTGTGATATTATATTTATCTGATAAGATCTGCACTGATTCAGAATTCACAGGGATTTTATTTGAAGTGTTCGAATGCTAAGCCCTACAGAGAGCCCTCAACCTTCGATTACTCAGCCCTATCAAGCCCTGCTTTGATTCAGACTCATGTTTCTTGGGGTAAACATGTGCACTAAATAATAATAGAGACAGATGGATGAAAAAAAAAACACTGGTACACTAGTAAAGCAATGACCAATGCACCTGATGTGTAAATGTTTTCCTATAATGCCTAATAAAGATCCCACTGACTTGTAGACAGATTATGTTGTTCACATTCTGTACAGATCACATTGCTGATGTGAATGAATTAATTATAATAGTCCTTATTTTACAGGCCTATAAAAGGGTACATACCATTTTTAGATTATAAATTGTTATAATATAATTGATTAACTACATCCTTAGCTCACTGATGGATCCTGATGGAGTTTAAGACGTTATATCTGTTCACTCCGCCCCTCATTCAACTCTAAGCATTTCAAAATGTACATATCATATATACTGAAAAACTCTCATGACCATAAACATGTTGAACATATTGACTCACAGCTATGATAGATTAGGCTACGAGGAGACAGTGATATAGAAACTGTCTGAGGTGATGATAACACATACTACACTTCCTGCAGGTGCGGATTTCTTGTGTAAAGGGGAGAGAATTGTACCAGACAGGGTGAACAGGAATTCAACAGTAATCAGAGATTGAAATATCCCAATTCAGATGAGCAACATAATATGTGATGTCCATTTTGTGCATTTGCATGAATATGCCATTTGGGACAATTCTTCTGAAAAGTACAAAATACATCAATGCAAAATCAATTAATTTTAAGTGATGCAAATGTTTTTTTTTCTTTCAGCATTTGGGAACAGCAGGAACAGCGATTATGTGAGCCAATTAATATCACTGAAGGGCAGGTATTAAATTTGTAGAAGCTTGTTTCTGCCAACTAAAGAGAAAATTACACTTTTAACCATGAGAAAGTTTCTCAAAACGATGCCTTAGTAATAGTAATAGTAATGGTACAATGAAAAGAGTATTTAATCCGAGCCTTTATTTATACTCTATTAACAGAATGCACACTCATTTCTAGGCTCATTTCTATTCATATATTGTCATATTTTAAACTGTTTCTATGGATGCCTCTTGTTGCCTTTAGTCTTATCTCTTTGTCAGTTTCACTCTTCCAGGATTCTCTGAGAGACGAACTCACTGTGACTACTGAGAACAACGAGCCCATACAAAAAAGAAAGCAAAAGGACATTTATATGTATGTCTTTGCATGTGACGTAATTCTATCAATTGTTCTTTGTAAATTATTCACAGCACCTCCACCACTTATCCTGCTACGCACATCTCTTTTACATGGGATGTTAGTAGATGAAGTCCTGAGTGTTCATTTCCTGCCTTAGTAATTTAGACATCCTTGCTGTGGTGATTTTCAGCATCCTGTGAACACTGGTGTACCTGATTCGTTACAAGTTCCACCACAGGGGAATGTACCACACCAACAAGTCTAAAGGTGCCAAATGTTTCCGATCAGCTGATACAGCCATAATCCGTGTGGAGCCCAATTTCACAGAGACCATCTAAGAAAACAAGAAGCAGTGGTTTTTCTGAAAGACGGATTGTACATTTCAGACTCTTATTGAGACACACTATTTAAGACTCTCTCTCTCTCTCTCTCTCTCTCTCTCTCTCTCTCGCTCTCTGTCTCTTGGTTTTCTCTCTGATGGATCATCAGGAAGCTCCAGCAAGGGCTCTAAAGTTTTATCCCAGCATACAGATTGCTGTTTCCTAGAAAAGACTGTGCATTTATTAATCATTATATCACTACAACATGTTTGCTTTTCTTTTGTGTTCATTTGTAAACACAATGCTAAATGTTATAATGGGACATACACTGTGTACAGTGTTACAAAGTGTATTTCCTGCATTATTGCAACATCCCAGACTGTCTAATTTACCACCAAATTTCATTATTTAAAAAAAACCCCAAGTAACTCAGTATAACAAGTGTGTGTTGCTCGATTTACTGCTGCGAAACAGCTGCTAAACAAAATTATCATGGGTCAAGAGATATTCAGCTGAAGGAATGAATGTCTACCTGTCTCTCTTTCATCTCTTTTTTTTGGCTGGTGCACAAAATCTCACAGAGAGATTGCTTCATGGAGCAGAATTAATCCTCAGAGGAAGGAAACTGCAAATGCAGTTTCAAAGAGCAAAGCAAGGTGGAGGAGTCGGCTTGTTGTCTCCATTATTTTTTAATGTACTGTACATGCTTTGTTGTGATTGGTCGAAAGGTGTCGATTCGTTTTCTTTAACAACACAGCTCTGACAGCAGTACTGAAAACGAATGAAAATGAACACACAAATCTCAGATCATATACATATACACTGTACACCAAATGCAATGAGCGGCAAAGTTCTTTGGTCAAAACACCTATTTTGAGCCACATAAACACACTTTTCCATCAGGAGATGGCTCTTGCAGGCTGTGTGTGTGTGTGTGTGTGTGTGTGTGTGTGTGTGTGTGTGTGTGCATGTAAAGCTGCAGCAGTGTCAGATGAGAAGATGACGGATGGGTCTGGAGGCATCACGCACAGACACATAAGAGGACGTGCTGAAATCTTACGGCTACAGCCATGCACCAAGTCACATTAAAGCAGCAGTCAGTGTTTCTCAAGGAGCTTATGAAGAGGGAAAAGAGCAGACAGACACATGCAGTCTCCCTCTCTAAGATTTCTGCTTTACTTATTAATTATTAGAGCATTACTAGGGCATTACTTATTAGGTCATTAATGAAGGAAGGCTGTAATACGATGATGTGATGCTAATTTGATCTTCAGATAAAAGGCAACCTATACTCTTCATCATCTACAGTACAAGCTTCTCATCCTGAACCGACACAGTGGGAACAAAAATGAACACTAGTTATTTACTGGCAGCAACAAACATGGTGCATATTGTAAATATATTCTCAGCAACAACAACAACAAAATCTATTTATCAATCTGTTTGTCATGTATGCAGAAACTTAGGCAGCCACCTGTTCATGATTCTTTACTGTCATTCATCAGCACGTAATACTGTACTGGAGTGATGTAGATGAGGTTGAGGAACTCTCCGATCCAGACTTCACACACTACTCTGCCAGTGTTGCCATTTCTGCCTCTGGTATTTTTCCCCAGGAGTTTCCAGTGTTTCTGGGGATCATGTTTAATTAAATTTATTTTTAAAAAATCTAAATACAGACACAGATACAGATATTTGGAGCATTAAACAGATACAGATACACACAGTGGCATCATGTCATACCCTTAACATATATATATGTGTGTGTGTGCGTGTGACACACACACACACACACACACACACACACACACACACACACACACACACACACACACACACAGTTGGATCCTGAGCACTGCCTGTGTGGAGTTGTGCAGTGTGAGGAAGAGTCCATCGTCAGTTTCCTCCATCCAGCACCAGCCGAGAACTGACAGAGATCAATGTATCATCCTCGGGCGAAGCCGCAGTGCATCGAGAAAATGCTGGAAGGTGGAAAAATAAAGGAGAATTTCAGATGCTCAGTGATGGTGAGGGATGGTGTCTGTCTTGCACATCAGTTGGATTCAGAACTGAAGTGAATCTCATGCTAAATTCAGACTATCCTTTGCCTTCATTCATAATAAACTGAGAATAAAATTAGAACCAAGCACCATGTAGCCAACACTAAATTCCTGACTGAATGAAGAGGATGTCTGAGAAGAACTGGGGAGCTGCATTTCCAACTCTTGACCCAGCAGTGACTGGAACAGAAGATGAAACGGAAATTTACTTCATGCTCAATTTGCATTAAATGACTAAGCTGGATTTTCCCCGCTTTTTATTTCTATTGAAAGTCTTATTAGTCACTCGAGAGAGCGTCCTCTTTAAATGCTTTTCTCCTGATGGACTAGTGAGTGTTAATGTCTCTCTGCCCTCAGCAACTCCAGAATAAAACAGCAATGGACCATAAAGTCGTCCCATTCCTGCTTCTGTTAGTGAGAATGAGAGGCAGAATTGTTAAATCACTAGACGCCATAGTGAGCATTTACTAAACGACGTCTTAATGCACTACCTACGACCTCTATGTGGCTTTCACCATCATTGCCATCTCACACACAGCGAACTTTTCAGCAGTTACACAATTCAACCCTATTCAGCGCAGATAAGTGGCAGGAACCTTGACCAGCACAGCTTAAGTGTTCTCTCTGTATTACTCAGAAATGAATGTGGAACATTTGATGGGTGAAGTGGCTGCTGCTGCAGATGCCTTTATCTTTACTCCTGACAACAGAATGCAGACTTGTTATGTTATAAATGGGTCTAGAAAGTTCGATCAAGGATGTGCTCTTAGCCCTGATGTCAGCTGTAAAATAGAAAAGTCCAGGCTAAAAGCTCAGAATGAACGTTTCAGTGAAGCAAGTGGAATTGGTTTTGTGTCAGTAAGTAATGCTGATTTACTTCAGGTCTTCGCTTAAAAGCTCAAAAGAGGGCTTTCTGCATTTTCGTCTGCTTGTTTGTTTGTGTTTTTCTCGTTCCTCATTCCAACTGCATGTCTTTGCACTGCGTCTTTCTGTCCACTTTACAACAGATGAAAGCAATGAAGGGTACGGCTGCAGTAATCTGTCACATCGTCATAATATGACTTCCCAACTGCACATCAACCAGGAGTGTATCAAACGTTTTTTTTTTTTTTTTTTTTTTTAATTCAACCGTGTGCTGAATGCAGTTAGCACGAAGCTAAATGTGCATGTGATTACATGAACACAAAGACCCTGAAAAGCTGTGAAAATTATTCTTAGATCTTAACTCCAATGATCAGAGTTCAAAGTAAGAGTGTTACTGAGTGAACTCAAGAAAGAGAATGCCGTAGGATAAAAGAGATTTAAAAAAGAAAAGAGGCAAGCAAGGAAAAACCCAATGGTAGACTTTACCTACAGAACTTCCTACATGCCTGAACCCTGAGGCATATCTAGCGGGGATTTCAGGTTTCAACTAATTTGGAAATATTTTTTTCAAATGCTTATTTGTGGGTAGTTAACATAACATACAGCTGATTACATACATGTCAAATAACTAGGGTTAGTTATTCTTCGCAATCAGTGTGCTATAATGACATTCATACAAGGCAAATAAAGATACAATTCTGTCCCAGACATTAAACATGCCTGTTATCTTGTATGTTTAATCACATTCATGTTGCTATACTGAGAAACAGGATTAACCAATCAGGATTGTGCATTTTTCCCCCCCCATTTCTGTTTGAAAGCTGCTAGCCAGCTAGCTACAGTCTGAGCTCAGGGATAATAATGATGGCTGATGAAGTACAGGAGGTTTACTACAAGAGGAGGAAAAATAAAAGTAGATCAGGTTTTATCAGAGTTACTAATATTGAAAGATGGGTTGATGGTGGCTTGTGCCTTAGATGTTTAAACGTACCGCTTGTATTGTCTGGAATAACATTTTTCCTCATCGCTTTAGGAATTTATTTCCTGGATACGCAACTAAACTGTAAAAAGGTACAGGATGCATATATATGAAATAGTTGAGTTTGCGTGTGTTTTTTCCCCATGCTTCCGGGGTTTTCTCTGGGTGCTCTGGTTTCCTCGCCAGTCCAAACACATGCATTGGCATTTCCAGTTTGTCTGTAGTGTGTGAATGTGTGTGTGATTGTTACCTGCGATGGGTTGGTATCCTGTCCAGGGTGTCCCCCACCTTGTGCCTTAGTTCCCTGGGATAGGCTCCAGGCTCCCCTCTACTTTGTGTAGGATAAGTGGCATGGAAGATGTATGGTGACATGTTCTGTATTCTGTCCTCTGTCCAGGTGCTTCCGTGTTACTTCCAGGGTCCAGCTACGTAATCTCCCACTGCGTGCAGGTGTGTGTTCGTCATCAACACAGCGGTATAAAGAGCGCCACCGGAGGGGAAGTCGACGTCCTAGTGTGCTCATCCGATTGTGATTCATTCTTGTGTGTTTTAATTTTAATTGACTTCAGCGTATGAACCCTCGCTTGCCTTTTTTTTTGTATATATTCCTAACCACTGGGTTGGGGGACAAAGTTAGGGAGGCCAGATTAAGATGGTTTGGACATGTTCAGAGGAGGGAGAGTGAGTATATTGGTAGNCGCTGTGGAGACCCCTGAAGGGAAAAGCCGAAAGAAGAAGAAGAAGAAGAAGAAGAAGAAGAAGAAGAAGAAGATTCCTAATCACTGGGTGTAGGGCTGGGCTGCTGTATGTTTTTTTGGGTGTGGGTTTTGGCCAGTGTTTTTGGTTAGTCCAGGTGTAAGAGAAACCACTAGTCATTTGTTTATTCTTTTTATTTTTGGTAGTTACGGTAGTGTTTGTGCGTACAGTTAGTGTGAGGTTTTGATTATTTTGGCCTGGACCGACCTGACGATATTTTGGTGACTGTAAATATCCATACTGCACAATATACAGTGGAGTCCAAATGCCTGAGACCACTAGTGAAAATGCTTTTATTTTGCATTCTTTTTTTATATAATTTAATTTAGAAAATGTAAAAATTTGATATTTTAATTTAATCATACTGTATTATGAGAAATAATTCCATGAATATTGGAATTTCTGAGTATTTGGTATTTCTCACTTTTGATATAATGACAGTGCATTTGAGCTGATATGGACTTCAGTAGTTTGTATAACCTGATGATTGATGTCATATCAAATCCATCAGAGTGTTATCTGAGCGTGCTTTAATGGAATAGATAAGACAGTCTCAAAGAAAACCTGACCTTCTGTGCAAAGCAGTTAACATGGTCAATATCACTAATTTGCTTAGATTTAAATAGGGACCTAGAACGAGTGCAGCATCTTGAATATTCAATATTCAAGATATTGAACGTTTACTTTCTTTGTTTTAAATATTTCAGAATTCCAAACTTTTCTGTTTATTCCCAGTTTTAAATAAAAAAAGACAAAAAAAAAAAATGTCAGACATGAAAAAGTGTCTCCACGGCTAAGCCTCCCAGCATAACAATAGTGTCCACCTGCCAAAAAGATAAAAAGTAGAATCAATAATGGATTTTTTTCCAATTCACGGAAAACATTTCCTGTGATGTGAAGCAAGGGGAATAAATAACATCAATGAAGCGGAAGCGGTGATTATTACACCTGTGTGACTAATGCGATCGTGCCTGTATTGCTCCAGGAGCTCAATGTAATACAGAGATTCTTTAAAATGCAGCAAGTGCAATCAGCACATCACACCCGCAGCCCCCACAGCAGCCTTTAAACAGCGAGCCATTATCAGACTGCTGACACATAAATTGTACACATTACAGTGGTGGGGTAATTACACTGACTGTAGTGGAAATTACTTCAAATCTGAAGTACATCTCATGATGAGATTCTCTGCTATTGAGTTTCTTTTTGACATTCTACAATGACAAAAACAATTCAAGAGAAAGTAAGAAACTAAAGTGACATCTAAAGATTTAAAATATCTAAAGAACTTTAAGAGATAACTACAGTATGTTTTGCAGAAATATGAAAACATATATACTGTGGGACAGAAAATGTACAATATTTTTATCAAGATTCAGCTCAAAATGAAAAAGAGTTACTGATCTTCTTCTTCTTCTT
>CM074966.1:14326307-14338108 GCA_037577455.1 Pangasius macronema | reverse complement strand
TTTTAATTTGTATTTCACTATATTTCAATTTATGTAAAGCGCTTTGAGATGCTACGTTAAAAGCGCTATATAAAATAAAACATAAAGTTTATTATTCCATTCTGTGTATATATATTTTTACAACAGTTACTGGTCCTGCTGTGCTTGGTTCAACAGAAATCCAAAATAATCCACTTTAAGACATGTGGTAATATCAAACAATCTGATGTGAATGATAAAAATGAAATCTTATACTGATGACTTTTTTTTTTAATCTTTGAAAGACTTAACCCTGCGAGACCATTTATACCAGGTACTTCTGTAAAACACTAAAGCTAATAAGTTGGTCCTGAATTGTGTAGAGTGTATTGTGTATACTTCTGTAAAACATAATATTCTAGATATACTGTAAGTCGAATGATATTTCGATTTATCTGATTGATAATTTGGGAGGTCATCATCATGGTATTCCGAGAGAACATGGATTCACCACACTGGTTAACAGTGGGGTTCAATGCATCCTTTGGCTTTCTCAGAATTCTCTAAGCATCCTTTATCCAAAGAAACAGAAAGACAATGCTTACTTTTTTTGATTGACCAATTACCCAGGTTTTGTTGCTTTTTTCACTTTGTTCCACTGTGTTGTCAACCAAGAGGTTTTTAACCAGAACCAATGTGGTTATCACATCACAAGATCTCGCTCGTTGCGACTTCTTTTTGTTCTTGAATTTAATAATGAGACTGAAGGAGAAAAGATGCACCACTGTGGAAGAAATCTAGAAAAAAGAAAACGCAGGAGGCTCTAGACATGATGACAAAAGATGACTACAGGAAATGTTTCCAGGAATGGGAGAAATGCTGGGACAAGTATATCGCATCACAAGAAGAGTATCTGAAGGGGATTAAAGGAGAATGCAGTAAGTTTTATGACACTAGTTTTTTGGGTGTCCCTCCCCCCAACCCCTTGTATGCATTTGAATCAGAATCATCAATAGTTGGTTGGTTTTGATCCGAAATACAAGTTTATATATCCAGAAAATGCATCAGTGTGCAGAAAATGTGTTTTACCTTGCCTGAAATCCAAAAAATCCCCAAACTCAATTTCTGCCATTCGATAACTCACTATATCATTCATTGGGTTCCTTGTTGCTGGACAAGAAACTGTAAATAAGCTTCAAAAAGACAGCAGCCACTTTAAAGTGGATTGAAACATTCAGTTATGGTTGGATCTCCCATTTGAATTAAAGTGTCACTTAAGATTGACAGTAATGCATTCACAGGAACCCCTGTAAGTGATTTTTGAGTGGCAAAGCCCAAATTACAATTATAAAACGGAACCATTCGAAAATGAAAAGGCTTGAAAGCATGAGATTGAAAGACCTGTCAGGTTTGATGGTGGATGTGTTTTGTCACGGTAGAAAGAGACAAAACTAAGGATGAATCAGTCATTAAATGGTGCAGTGCAGGAATAAGACAGAGAGCCACAGGCCTAATTGCATCATGGGCAAAAATACAAAAACTTGTTTCAAGACCAAACCCAATTGACTGTCAGGAAGTTATGGCCAAGTTGAAGTTCTCAAGAATTCCTGACCCAGAGACTAACCAGAGTAAATCGTAGAATCGCTGTATCTCGACTCTGCAATACCATTCGATTTTGTGAAGAGTAAAAGAACAAGTATATTTCAATTCTAGCACCATTCGTTCAACTTCCAGACACCACTTTTGTAAAGATTGTAGATGGAGTTTGGTTTTAGTGAGAGAAATGTATGAGTCTATGATAGATGGTCTATTGCAATGAGTACAGTGAGGAGATGATTTAATAAAACATACTAGAGTAAGGAGTTTATTATATATAGTTCAAAAAAGGTGTGATCTTTAAAATATTTTGAAGTCTGACACAACAAGAGTTCAGAGAAAGAAAAACAAGTTACCTGTTGAACTAAATACATTTGATGTTAAATTCACACTTGAGAGTGAATCAATAGCTGCTATAAAAAAAAAAAACCTTGCATTTTCAAACAAGATGCTTTTCTACTGAATACATTAGTGATTTTTAAGACACTTTTGCCAGATTATTTCAGCAAAAAACAATTTGGGTGGAAATCACACCGGTGCTACGTTCAAGAGGAATGATCCTCAGCCTAGTTTGAGGACAACAGCATTGACGTTCATTTCATTCACATTTGGCATGATTTTGCATAAACATACGTAAATCCGATTGTTTTGGGTTTTTTTTGTCTGTTTTGTCATTTGTGTAAGCTTGTACTGTTTTATGGTTCTGTCCTATTGAACCTTTGTGGATTTCAGGTGTGTAATAACACACATGTAAGTACTGTCATGAGCTGGAGGCAGACAGATATACATTTTAAAAAAAATAAAAAATAAAAAAAAAAAACTTCAAAAAAAAAATTAAAATCAACAGACAAATTTGTGGTCAAAAGCAGACAAACAGCAAAGCAGGGTAAAATAAACTGAAAATGGGCAATCAGAAGCAAAAACTAAAAAAAAAAGGAGCAATGAACAGAGACATTTAAAAGTGTAGGTCAAATTTGCAGGTACTGGAAAATAATAAACAAATAAGAGGACTAGGCTTAAAGGAAGATTGCAACAAAAAGATAAATTTGCCTAAAGCCAAATAGGCTGTGCGTCACCTCACTCAAATTGAAATTTAAAGTTGATTTTCATTCTAGTAAAGCATCACACTTGTTACTGTCATGTACATGGTGAGAAATTCCTATTTTCCTATTTCGATTTTGAAGGCATGACAAAACTTATGGGTCCACATGGTCCAAATTTCCCCTTCATTGAACGAGACCTTACTTGTGTACTTCAGTGACGTCAGGGCAATGTCACCGGGAACTAACGTCACTATTGGTAAACAGGGAGGCATCAAACAAAGAGCAATCCTAATATATATATAAAGTAGAATCTTAAAGACTAAGTGTACCCAGATTAGGGTTACTGGCCACGTAAACTGGCCAAGCTCAGCCTGAAATAATGACACTAAGCCATCTTGTAGGTTCAACACCAGGAAGATGAAGTGTGGGGGTCAGCTGGCATGCATGTGATGAGCTCCTTAATCCAGTGAGCATGCCCTCCCTTCAGGAGGCATTGACAGAAATATCTGGTGTCTTGGAGTCCATGTCTGTGACTGAGGTTACTATGGTGGTTAGAAACCTTATATAGTGGACAGTATAGTGGCAAGACTGCAGGGGTGGATGGTTGGGGTCGTGTGGTTAAGATGCCTCTTAAAATGTCACATGGAGACCTGCCCTTTGGACTAGCAAACTGAAATGGTGGTCATTTTAATTTATTTATTTATACAAAGGGGACCAGAGGATGTTTTCCAATTCAAATATGCTACCAAATGTACTTAACCAAGTGTACACGCATACCAACGTACACTTGAAGAGAAGTAACTTACTTTTGAGACATTGTCACATCTAAGTATTTCGAAGTATTTTACGTTTGAAGACAAGTAAACTAAGGGTCAAGTAAACTATTATTTCAGGTTTTTGATGTAGTAATATCAAAAATATTAAAATATTTATTATATTATGTATAGATTATGTATGTGATGCCAAGCATGTTTATTCTCTCTGATTGACTAGATTTATTTCAGAAATGTCTCACATCTCTTTTTCGTCACATCCAGTTTCTCCTAAGATATTTTAAGAAACACTATTAAATGCCCTGAGATATCAAAGAGAAAGCTTTAAGCAAAGACATTTTCCTCTTGTCCCAACTTAATTTTAATTAAAATATGAGTGGAATCAGTAGAAGTGAGGCTAGAAGCTCTGTTTGGAGAAAAGAAAGCACTGGATGTTAATTCTGCCCTTGCATACTGTTTGCATTGCTCAATTCCTCAGAAGTTTATTCAAAGTTGTCCATCTTGGTTTTGCATTTTTTTTGCATTTATTTGGTCTGATTTCATGCCAGAGGTCTGTTAAGAACAGAGCTCAAACACATCACATCGGAAGATGAAGGCTGTTCATGCTGTCCTCCTCTTTGTGGCTCTAACAGGAGTAGCTACTTGTCTGTTTGATATAAAATACATTTTTGTGAAAAAGTATTTGTCCTGGACTGATGCTCAGGCATACTGCAGGGAGAAGTATGTAGACATGGTAACCATTACCTCACAAGGGGAGCTTAATAAGTTCAAAAATGATGAAGACGATCCTATACAAAGCTGGATCGGCCTTCGCAAGAGACCAGAAGAGACTGCCTATACTCAGTGGTCTGATGGAACCAATTTAACATTTACTGCATGGAAAGTCGGTGAACCAATCGAATTTTCAACTAACCACTGTGTGTCTATAATGAATTATGAGTTTGTTGAATATAACTGTAACGACACTCTGATGTTCTTGTGCTACAAATTTAAACCTAAAATGATCGTGGTGCAGGCAATGATGAACTGGGAAGAGGCATTGGAGTACTGCAGAATGCACTACACTGACTTGGTAAGCGTAACCACAGAAACAGATTGGCGTGTGACCAACAGGAGCCTGAAAAATCAAACCAGTTTATGGACAGGACTACGCTTCATGGATGGCCTGTGGTTCTGGGTGAACCAGCAAACTCTGCAGAACCTGCCCTCGCTGCCGTCATGCCCTGTCAAACCTTTCCATTGCGGAGCCCTAACAACTGGGACAGTCTTGCAGAACAGAGACTGCAATGAGAAAATGAATTTCATTTGCTACAACTAGGCAGGGTAAGTGAGTCAACTTATGCCGACTTCTTAAACCACTGCTTTCATACTGCTATTATAGTCTTCTTTAACTGACTAGATCAAAATTTAAACATAACAAAATTGATTGTGCATTCATTTATCGAAAAGGTGAAGAGGTTCACTGCAATCCAAACCAGGAGAAGAATGAGAAGAATTGAAGAAGAGATATGTGATAAAGGCTGATCTGAAGAATGTTTGATATATGTGACATTCTGAGTGGCAGAACCATGATTTATTTGTATACAGTTTGCCTCTGTGCTATAATATTTCATGAAAAAATATTAGATAGATATTTACATAGGCTACTGTAAATGATCTCAGTCTGTTGTATGTTAACTTTTTCATACCCATAAGAATGTTCCAGCATTATAACATTATAACACTTTTAGCAATTTAAAGATAAAACAAAGATAATGCTAGATCTTTAATAATAGCCTCTTGTTCCAATGATCATAGCAGAGGCACGTTTATAATTTGATTTGTTGGTTCAATCTTTAATGTTGAGATAGGCTATATTATTGGACAAAACCTTTTTCTGGGCCACCTCACACGTAACAGGCAAATAACCTCAATGCAACATATTTGCCTAAAGGCAAAAAGGATACGCCTCGCCTCACTGAATGAGTTTTTCAGCCTTAAGCGGGGATGTAACAAAAACTGGGGTAATTATTGGGATTTGTGTGTGTTTTCCTTGAACAAGAATCATCACCATAACCACAAATATAATGCAGGGATGTAATTATAGTTAACACATATAAAGAAGTAGATACATAGTTAAGATATAGTAGATACTATAAATACTAGATACATAGTTAAGATATTTTCACAGTGCATCCATTAGCACTGAAATCTGATGGGACTCAAAGCCGAGTAAAGCTTATAGTTTCAATGCAACCACTCTGCTTTATTCTCCAAAGTTAATCATAACGTAGATGAATCCAATGATACTTGCACAGTTAATTACAGCACTGATTCACAAAGAAGTAAACATATTGCTAGGAAAACTTGGTCTGACTCAGGGTGCAATATTCTCTGAAGTGCTTCTGACTGAATAATAAGGATATGCATAAAAAGTAGATTTACTTTCCATATAAAATCCTTACTTAACATTATTATCTGTCATACACCGTGACTATTTCAATATAATGTGTGCAACAAGACCAATTTAAACCTGCCACTGTACTGGCCATGTATCTAAATTTCATTCTTTCGGCTTCTTTTCCTTAGAAAACAAGTCACATTTCATGCCAGCAATATAACTCTGATTAACTCTGATTCGATGGTTAATTGGAGATTCTATTGCTATACAATATATATTTAGGGGTCCAAAAGTCTGAGAAAACACTGAAAATCTGGCCTTTTTTTCATTTAAATTTGGAAATAAACAAAGCTTTTAGAATTTTGAAATATTTAAAATAAAGAAAGTAAATGTTCAATATCTTGAATATGAAATATTCAAGATTCTGCACCATTTCTAGGTCCCTATTTAAATGTATGCAAATGTATGATATTGACCATGTTAACGGCTTTTACAGAAGGTCCGATTTTCCTCATGCTTCATCTCTTCTGTTGGAGCACATGTTCAGACAACACTCCAATGGATTTGATCCAAAATGAATAAGGTTTTAAACTTGTGGAGTCCATACCAGCTCGAGTGCACACTGTCATTAAAGCAAAAAGGGGATGTACCAGATATTAAGAATCTCTGAAACTCATGTACATATTTCAGAGATTCTACTTTTTGCTCAAGTTGCTGTCAGTAATATAATGTGTAATGAAAACTGTTGTATTAAATCACTGTAAAACAGAAGCATTTTCACTTGTGATCTCTGACTTTTGGACCCCAGTGTAGATACATACTTAATATCCATAATGCAATTATTGTGTAATGATCATAGTTTGTGTGGTCTGTCTTGTTAAAAAAGATGTTTGTAATCAACACGCTGTATAGTATATATAGTACATAGTTATGGAATAAAGATTCTGAATATGATTCTCTGAGTGTTATTGTCCTAATTCAGTGTGAATTTAGATATAAGGGGACAGTTTTTGAGGTTTTTGGACTTTGCACCAATAAGTCAAATCTCAATAACAGAACTATGCTCCAGATTCATTATAAGTATATTTTAATGTTATATGAACACAGCAGACTTCTACATATTTAGATGTTAGTCTAAATAACATTCTATAATTCATTTCTTACAGCAGTAATAATAATAAAAGCATTTAGACCACAGTGCTGTTGGATGCTCGAATCTGATTGGTCAGTAGCTGTGCATTCATATTATAAGTGCTGTTGAATGCTTGAATCTGATTGGTCAGTAGGTGTGCATTCATATTATAAGTGCTGTTGAATGCTCGAATCTGATTGGTCAGTAGGTGTGCATTCATATTATAAGTGCTGTTGAATGCTCGAATCTGATTGGTCAGTAGCTGTGCATTCATATTATAAGTGCTGTTGAATACTCAAATCTGATTGGTCAGTAGGTGTGCATTCATATTCTAAGTGCTGTTGAATGCTCAAATCTGATTGGTCAGTAGGTGTGCATTCATATTAGATTTTTTTAGTTCTGTCTGTAACATGAACATACTACAGGCTAGATGTGTAGTGAACTCCATGCCTGGCTCAGCAGTGACCCCACCCAGCAGTGACCCCACCCAGCAGTGACCCCACCCAGCAGTGACCCCACCCTGCATGTGCACCAAGTACATTTTCCTGGTTTAATCCTAGTCTATGTCATTGTCCTCCTAGTCTGACTGTTTTTGTTAGCTCCTTAGTCTGTGATTTGGGTGACTTAGTTTTTTTTTTTGTTTTTTTTTAAACTTTAAAGACTATGAAGGAAATTGAATTAGATTCAGTTTTTTGTTTCTATTTGTTTGGTCTGCTTGGTTTAATAAACCCCACTAAAGTGTCAAACATAGAACATGTTATTGAAACTGGAATGATGTAACACACTGCTGGCGGCACTTGCCTATGGAGAAACACCCAAATCTCTCCATTTGTATGTCGTTTTGCATGAACTATAAGAGCGGTTGGGTTTTAACATCTGTCTTGTAACATATAATTGTGCCTGAGTTAAGGCTTGTTTAACTTTAAAATGTGATGAAAAGTTAGACTGGCCTGCAAATCTGGACCATGGAACCTATCAGCGAACTTATCAGTGGGCGGCACGGTAATAACCAGAGGAAAACCATCTTGTAAAACAGCATCAAGGTTGTATATTGGAAGCCCATGAGGATTCAATAGGCAGCAAGACTTATTCAGCTTGGGTTTCGGGAAAACTGGAGTAATTAAACAAGCTGTAATAATACATAGATGTAGCAATGTTTGTTATAATCATTTCTTCTCTATTTGGTTGGTTTGTTAGAGGATCACCGCTGCAGCGACATGCTGATTATTGCATTTAACCTACAATTATTTAAAAGCAAAACAGCATGACTTTCAAAAGTGTAGACACAAAAGTGCAGACACTGGAAAATAAGAAACAAATACTAGACTGAAAGGCAAATGATGTCAATAAGGTACATTTGATTAAAGGCAAACAGGCTACACCTCACCTCACTGAATCTGTTTATCAGCCACATGTGCAGGTAAATAGAAGATTAATAAATGTGTATAGGTGTGTGTGTGTGTGTGTGTGTGTGTGTGTGTGTGTGTGTGTGTGTGTAGCGCATACAAGAGCATTAGTGAGATCAGGCACTGATTGTCAGACAAGGACAATCAGTGCAGTCAGCACCCAAGTTCATCCCAAAGGTGTTCAGTGGGGTTGAGGTCAGGGCTCTGTGCAGGACACTCGAGTTCCTCCTCTCCAACCTTCACACACCATGGAGGAGCTTTAAATATTCTAGCAAGTTTACAAGTGCTATAATGTATGTTTCTCCCTTTCTCTTATCTTTCTCCCTCTCTCTCTCTCTCTCTCTCTCTCTCTCTCTCTCTTTCCATCTCTTTTTTCACTCATGGTACAGAGATAAAAATGAAAGTACAGAAATTCAGCTGGAAGCTTCGCTGTTTGGAGAAAACAAAACGCACAATGTTAATTGCATAGGGTTTTGCATTGCTCATTTCCTCAGAAGATTATTCAAAGCTGCCCATCTTGGTTTTGCATTTATTTGTATATTGCTTATATTAAGTGATGCCAGATGTCTGTTCAGAAAACAGAGCTCACACCACATCGAAAGATGAAGGCTGTTCACAATGTCCTCCTCTTTGTGGCTTTAACTGGAGCAGCTACTTGTTTGTTCTCTAGATTGTTCACTTCTGTGAACAGTTATTTGGTTGGGACTGATGCTCAGACATACTGCATAAACAAGTATGTAGACCTGTCGACCATTCCCCGACCAATTAAATTTGTAAACTGTGAACTTGAACAATGCTGGATTGGGCTTAGCAAGGTCTGATGGAAGAAAATTTTGAATTTATTGCATGGAAACATGGTGAACCAAGTATCTTGAGCACTAGCCATTGTGTGACTGTATTGGAATCGTATTGAGCTAGTTATAACTGTATAATACCTCTGAAGTTCATCTGCTACAAATTGGTGCCTCGGATAGTTGTGGTGCAGGAGATGATGAACTGGGAAGAGGCACTGGACTACGGCAGAACACACCACACTGTCTTGATAAGCGTGACCACTGACCAAGATCTGGTTGCAGCCAACATCAGACACCCAGTGATGCAAGAAAATCAGACACCCAGTGATGGCTAGGACTGCGTTTCATGGATGGCCTATGGTCCTGCATGAACCAGGAACCTGTGCAGGATCCGACTTCCCTGCCCTCAAACCCCATCAGACCTTTCCATTGTGGAGCCCTACAAGCTGGTGGTGACATCTTGGAGAACAGAGACTGCAATGACAAAATGAACTTTCCTTGCTACCAAGAGTAAGTAACTCTACTTATGATGCTTTTCATACTGCTATACATAATAAAGTGTTCTTTGACTGACTATATCAAAATTAAAATCCAACAAAAATATTGATATCCTGTTAAGTGAAGTTCATTTCTCAAAAGGTGATGAGGTTCACTGCAATCAAATTCAGGAGAGGATGGGGAAAAAAAGAAGAGCTGTGTCATGAATGTTGATTGGTAAATAATTTGTTACTATAGCCACAATAATGTAGAACAAGGACCAGATTAATATAATCATCTCATTTGTCTGTGTCCAATCAGCACTGAGAAGTCATCAGGGCTGTAGTGTAATCACTTTTATAATAGTACCTATAAGATTTCTTTTTTCTGTTTCAGCCTTATAACATCAGTAAAATGTTTAAAGATAGCACAGCATATGCTAGATTATCTATAATAGCCTCTTGTTCCAGTGATCAGGACAGTTGCATGTTTATAATTTTATTTTACCTATGATTTTATACTAAGGTATAAAAACTAAACATGCAAAGTGTAATTCTGGACCAAATAAAAGTAAATTACATCAGAATTATATTTGCTTTAAACAGGTTATGCTTGATCTCACAGCATCAAGTTTTTTACTTCAATGTAAAGGAGTAAAGCATCTGATTTATATGGTAGATATACACCACATAAATTCAAAACACAAATTCACAAACAAAATAAAGTAAAAACAAACATGCAACATCATATTCATGTACCATGACAGGAAGTCAGAAAATGCAACAACAAAATCAATAATACAACAGGAGCACTGAAAACACCACAGTAAAACTAAGAACACAACAGCCAAAACAAAATCACCACAGTCAAATCAAAAACACAACAGTGAAACTAAGAACACAACAGCCAAACCAAAAACACAACAGTAAAACTAAGAACACAACAGCCAAACCATAAACACAACAGTGAAACTAAGAACACAACAGCCAAACCAAAAACACAACAGTGAAACTAACAACACAACAGCCAAACCAAAAAGACTACAGCCAAAACAAAATCACCACAGTCAAACCAAGAACACAACATTAAAACAAAAACACATTCAGACAGCAAATTCAGAAACACAGCAGCAAACTCAGAAAAACAGAAAGGTTACGTCCTTATCGAACGTCACATGCTTGTTATTGGTTGGTTCCTGATTTCCACTTACTCTAAACATTCTCCAGTTTTCGCTGCTGTGTGTTTGAATTTATTGTGAAATGTTTTTGGTTTCGCTTTTATGTTTCTCACTGTGCTGTCTGCGTTTTTGCTTCCGTTGCCTTTTTCTGATTTGCAGTTGCATTTTTGGCTTGTTCATGTGTTTTGCTCTAACGTACCACTTTAGTGTTCTCTTAAACATCAGCCAGCAGATTCTATTGTACTTATAGAAAACCTTATAGTACAGTAAAACTACCCTGATTTATTATTAAAAACTCATCACAACTTGGATGAGGCAGAGTATCATTACACAGTTAATATTTTGTGTAATGGCTTATGGAAAAATACTTAATGTCCTTCACAATGTAGCTATTGCTCTAGTGTCATAGTTTAGGTGGTCTGTTTTGTTATAAAATACACTTTCAACAAGATAATATATAGTTATGAAATAAAAATCCTGAATTTTGTTCTTCATTACTGTTCACGCTCTCAGTATTATTATTGCTTGGAAACATTCTCTATTTCATGTTTCTGAGATCTAATGTAGTTGTAGGATCAAACTGGTTTCAGATCAAAGGAAAATAAGGTAATACATAAGGAATACACCCGGAAATTGCTCACAGCTCCTGGCTCAGAAATCTCATTCTGAGTAAACTCGTTCTTACTTAACATAGATACGTAACACTGTACAACAGCTTACATTCAAGGTTTTGAATGTCCAGTCCGAGTTAGAAGGAAATTGAGTGACTGTATTAGAAGGAAATTGTTCTTTCTTCTAAGGTTGTAAGCTGTATTCCTGTTGAAAAATGTGCTCACAATCTCACAGTTGCGCAAACACAAAACGGATTTTCTTTTCTGTTAACAGAACAAATGATCAAATGATTCATTACTGTGATTATATATATATATACACCAATTATGTATATATAATAATTGATAATATACACTATATTACCAAAAGTATTCGGTCGCCTGCCTTGACTCACATATGAACTTAAGTGCCATCCCATTCCTAACCCATAGGGTTCAATATGATGTCGGTCCA
>CM074966.1:14307577-14326207 GCA_037577455.1 Pangasius macronema | reverse complement strand
CACGAGGCAGAAACTGGCTGGAGCTGGTCCATCTCTGGATGCCTCAGGATCCTCGTAGGGTTGGCCTCTGTCTGCTTGAGCTGGCACAATCTCTGTGTGCCTCGGGATGGGTAGAAGAAGAAGAACATGTAGAAAGGAATTAGCGTAGCTGCTGTTCATAATATTAGCAAGCACTAAATCGTAATGTATGTATTAAGTGTGTGCCTGGATAAAGATATATGTCTTTAATCTACGCTTGAACTGGGAGACTGTGTCTGAGCCCCGAACACGGTCAGGAAGGCTATTCCAGAGTTTAGGAGCTAAATACGAAACCCTTTTGTAGACTTTGATATTCTGGGAACTACCAAAAGTCTGGAGTTTTGAGATCTTAAGGCGTGAGGTGGATTGTTCATATATATATATATATTCAGCTGAATCATTCCTGGATAGGCCACTTTCACTTTATTTATTTATTTATTTACTTACTTACTTACTTACTTATTTATACTTTTACTATATTTTCTTTAATTAATTTTAATTCTTTTATTTCTTTTCTTTTCTTTTTTTTTTTTTAGTAGGAATTGGCAGGAATTGTAACAAGCCTGAAATGAGATATGAAATGAGATGATATGAAATGAGATGAAATGAACTAAAACACAACAAAACAATGTAAAATAAAATAAATTTAGTGCTAACTCCAACCATTGCTTTAACCTCAGCCATTCACATGCTGGTTTCCGAAAAAATTCCCATAGATTTGCAAACCAAGGTGGAAAAAATGTTATAAAAAAACACTGTGAGAAAATTCACTTACACATTAAATAAATACACTTTATTTAAAAAATAGATTGTGTATTGACTTAAATTTGGATTTTTTTGGAACATGCAAAATTTATTTTATTTATTGCAGCAAAAAAAGACTTCCAAACTCCCATGCAGTTTATGCACCTGAGCCTCCTTTCCTCTGTAAGGCACTGGGCCTTTGAACTGTGGTGATTCAGAAAATTAAAGAACCTGTTCAGAGTAATGTTTCAGCCACTAGCTCGGTGTAAAGAGCCTTCCTTATGGGTGTTGTTATCAGGCCGGTGGTGCCAGTGGCCTCTTGCCCTCAACAGCAGCTGTTCATCCCACTACAATTTCTCACTGTCAGAGTTTCTGCGCTTCTCTCCTCTACTTCACTTTGAACTCTTTAACTGAGCAATCTCACATACAGGATTGAACAGGACTGAGCTTTAAACTTCACTGCAACACAAGGACTAACCAATCTGGAGCACACAATTCAGAGCAATGAATTTTCTTTTACTCGTATTAGCTTTTGTCTTTACTTTTTTATTTACTTTTGTTTTTTTTCACATTCCAGTTAAAGGTAAAGCCGCCTAGTGTGTAATGGACAATCTTGGTGTCACCACAAAATCAACACACTCAGTGTGTGTGTGTGTGTGTGTGTGTGTGTGTATGTGTGTGTGTGTGCAGAGCCACCTGCTTCTCCTCTTAATGAATTTCACTGGACATTTTACTGCACTGCATCTGTGCACAGGCGCATTTGCTTACTAATATACTTGAATCTGCATACTTGTCCATGTGCAAGGATGCCCAAATGCAAATATGTAAGTATTGTGAGGCACAAGTATGCAAGTGTACAACTGTGTAGCTTAGCAAGTATGTAAGTATGCAGCTGTAGCAGTGTTCAAGTGCACTAGTATGCAAGTAATCAATCAATCAATCAATTTGAGTTTTTTACAAGTATACAAATGTATAACAATATCAACACACTAGTATGCAGGTATGTAAGTATTCAAGTATGCCAATATACAAGTATGCAAGTGTGTAAGTATGTAGGTACTCAAGTAGTGAAACATACAAGTGTGCAAGTGTACATGTATGAATGTGAACAGCATACAAATGAATTATGCAAGTGTACAAGTATAGCAGTCTGTGTATTCACAGATATACAAGTGCGTAACTATGTAAGTATGCCAGTGATCAACTGCATATGCATACAAGTGCATACGTATGCAAGTATTCCTATAATACAATTATGCAAATAATCATGTGCATGTGTACCAGTATGCAAATGAACAAGTATGCCAGTGAGTACGTACAGTATGTAAGCATACTTTTTGGTGCTTCCTGTATAAATTTCCCTTACATTTCTGGATCTTCCTTTATAAATATACAAATACTTCCCCTAAAACTTTTGGCTCTTTCTGTATAAATCGCTGTGTTAGCCACATTTTTCTCATGTTTAATGTATAAATCAATTTCTCCCTACATTTCTGGCGCTGGGGCATGGTGGTTTAGTGGTTAGCACTATTGCCTTGCACCTCTGTGGTTGGGAGTTTGAATCTCGCCTTCGCCTTGTATGTGCGGAGTTTTCATGTTTTCCCCGTACTTCAGGGGTTTCCTCCAGGTACTCTGGCACCCCGTCCAAGGTGTCCCCTGCCTTGTGCCCTGAGTCTCCTGGGATATGCTCCAGGCTCCACCATGACTCCGTGTAGGAAAATGGATGGATGGTTGGATTTCTGGTGCTTCCTGTATAAAGCAATGTATTCCCCAATAAATTATTGGTTCTTCCTTTATATACTGATGTGTTTACCTACTTTTCTGGTGTTTAACGTATAAAATGATGCTTCCTCTACATTTCTGGTGCTTCCTGTTTAAAGTGACTTTTCCCTAAAGTTTTGGTTCTTCCTGAATAAATCAATGTGTTTCCCCTACTTTTCTCGTGCTTCCTGTATAAATCAGTGTTTCCTCTACATTTTCGGTGCTTCCTGTGCAAGGACACATCTATATTCTTTACAGTAATGATGATGCATTAAAAGTGAATATCATACAAATCTGCCCTGAATACAACCATCTTTTATACCTCTACCCCAAGTTAGACAGATAAAAGTGTGTGTTTTCCTGCAGGCCAACCACAATCATCCTTCTGTGTGGTTAGTAATAAAATGCAAGGCATAAATATAAATCTTAAAGCCAGCAGCTGTTCCAGACTAATAGCTTTTCTGTTACTCCTCTCGTACGTTTCAAACCGAGAAACATTTTTCCAGTGCGTGATTCTCATAATGTTGCCTGAGTTTTCATTTCTAATGGTATGTCCCTAACTCTTGCATCAATCTGAGATGTTCTTGTAGGGAACAAATAGTCCTTAGGCTCAGAGACGCAGTCCTCTACTTTTCCTCAATGTTGTTCTCAGCCAACTGAAACAGTGCTATTTGCCAAAATGGCCCTGAGGGGGGAAAAAAAATCTCATCTCAATTTTTTGATAGAGTGAGCAATGTGATATTAGTTTATCATATCTTACCTCTTTCATTAAATTACAGTACAGGCCACTAGTTCATCAAAGGCACAAGCCAATCCAAGCACTTTTCAGGAAACGATTTAAACAGTCATTCACAATGAATCATCGTGTCCTTGGCGTATAATTCCATGTCTTTACCTCCACACACACACACACAAATGTAGATTTATCGTTTATTAAATCAATTAAACGGCAAAATCTCTCAAGAAGCATGAGAAATACTTCTGCAACAAAAACACCTGTAAGTGTTGTTCCCATAGCAACGTGTTGCATCCATAGCAAACACAGCCAAGCTTTTAGCAGTGGTACTGATATATTTACGGTTTAGTCATAGCATGCACCTTTTTTTGACCCCTTGCTACTGTAATACAGGAGACACCTGAAAACTGGGCATTTCTGTTTTCTCAGCTAAAGCAGTGTTCAGAAAAGATGCAAATAAAATTCACCTGGAAAAACATCCAGTACACTTAAGGGGAAAGGACATAAGTATACGAAAAAGCATTTACTTTGGGTAGTTGTTACTTTCTGGTCATGCTGGGGTTATCTAGGTGAACTTTTTGTGAAATTTTGCAAAAGAATATGGTAGGACTATGGTTCCTTGGTCAGAAAACACTGAAGGAACTGCTAGTGCTATTTTGAAATGGCACTCACAATGACATTTTGTCTTCTTGTTTTCTTAAGCTTGCTTGGCAGAAATCTAGGGGGAAAAATACCAACAAATTAACCACATCATCCACCACCAACATACTCTAGGGTTTGTGTGGTAAAATTCTGTTTGGTATTTTTCTCTCTGCCTGCTGAGATTTTCATCTTAGCATTGTTGGCAACTCTTTGATTTATTTTACACTTTGCTTACAGGCCTTTATTTCTGATGCCTTCACTCTGAGTAAACCATGTTGAAAATTCAACACCGTGTTCAAAGCATCTACAAGCATTGTCTTACATTGCCACCACCCCATGATCAATTTGTTTGCCCCGTTGATTGCATCAAGCCTTACATGCAATTTATTGTTTTTAAGTGTATTTGTGTTTTCCAGGAAAATGTCTGTCTGCGGTTTGACCACACGTGATGAATTGTAACCATGATCAAATGATAAGCCTTAATAAGGAGAATCCAGCTGCCACTTGTTATAGAATATTTGCAGTTTCAGTCTTGAAAACTATAAAAAGATAAATTACACTATATGGCCAAAAGTTTGTGTATACATGACCATCACACCCATATGTGGGCCATTCCCAAACTGTTGCCACAAAGTTAAGTACACACGTGTATAGGATGTCTTTGCATGCTGTAGCATTTCAATTTCCCCTCACTGGAACAAACCTGTTCCAGCATGACAATGCCCCTTTGCACAAAGTGAGGTCTATGAAGACATGGTTTGCCAAGTTTGAAGTGGAAAATCTCTAGTGGCCTGTATAGACCCCTATATGAACCCCACTGAACACCTTTGGAATGAATCTGCGTAGCTCCCTAAAAAATCGCCACAGCCACGTTCCAAAATCTAGTGGAAAGCCTTCCCAGAAGTGTGGAGGTAATTATAACAGCAAATGGGGGACTAGGGGGGACTCTTTTGGTCATATAGTGTACATGATATGCTGTCTTTTCTCCTCTTTCTTTCTTTCTTTCTTTCTTTCTTTCTTTCTTTCTTCCTCTCTCTTTTTATCTATATATGATTCCTTGCTAACAGTTAGTTCTCATATTAGTAATTTTATGCTGTCGGTAAAGCCTTAAGCTGCTAACAAGCTACTTTTTTGGGGGGGACGATCTAAAGAATGATCTACTGAATCAATCCACCAATTCATCCACCCCCCCACCATTCCACTAATCAATCCACCCACCGATTAAACCATAAAAATGTGTGATGCTTTGTACATGTGGTGTTTGAGATGTTTGTTAATAAATTAAACATTGTAATTGTCGGCAAACAACACTGTTCTGTCAAACTGTTCTGTTAGGCGAAATAATGCACTTCGTGAGTTGGCGGCACTCCACTTGTGCGTTGTGCAGCATCACACCCCCCCGCATGCATTGTTTTTGTATAACAGCATGGTCTCTCATGTGATGTTCCTTACTTATCTATTATTTTTTTTCAATAAAATAAGTATAATTTCTTAGCAGCCTACTTTATTCAACAATTTGTCCCTAATTTGTTAGCTGATGCTGTATTATCATTACTTCTATGAGAAGTTAGTGGGGTTATTCTACTATTAGGGGCAGGGGTGGACAGAGTAGGCTACTGAGAAATTATTATTATATTATATTATATTATATTATATTATATTATATTATATTATATTATATTATATTATATGTCATATTATTATATAAATGTCATATTATATTTTTATTATATTTCTTAGTATCCTCTGGTGCTAACAAATTAGCACCAGAGTCACCAAACACCACACATATTTCAGTGCAGACATGTTTAATTTGTTTCAGCGTGGACTATTTTTACGGACGCAACCATTTTTATAGCAACAAGCTTGTTATGAAAGGTAGAAATTCACGCCTTTCTAAATTATTTTCTTTCTTATATCACGAAAAAACGTCACTCTAGCGACAACCCTGTCCTGTCAGAATCAACTCAATGGAACAAGTGAAACTTGGACTGTACCACTACTGAATCCCCCCCTGTTGGTTCTGTAAGTGGTGTGGTGTGGTGGACTGTACTAATCCAAGTGGAAAAAAGGGGGGGGAAGGTGCTCTTATAAGGCTGCGGCTGTGAGGAGAGGCGAGTTGGCGGAAGTTTCGGAGCAGGACAGAAAGCTGATGCGCTGTTCTGTTATGGCTTGAGTTCTCGCGTTAAAAAATAAGAAGGAGGAGGTGAGACGGAGAGACGGAGCGCGACCTGATGCGTAAATCTTCTGCTTTTTCTTTTCTTTTCCGTGGTGCAAAATTTCCGAGTGGAGACTCTGCTGTGTAGTCCGGATAGAAACATCAGCACCAGCCAGCACTTCAGTAGTGAGAGTGAGAGAGAGAGAGAGAGAGAGAGTGAGTGTGTGTGTGTGTGTGTGTGTGTGTGTGTGTGTGTGTGTGTGAGAGAGAGAGAGAGAGAGAGAGAGAGCAGGGCTGTAGGAGTGTGTTGGAGGATGGAGAGGAAGATCAGGATGGCGCACTCGGGATGCATCCGGCTCCTCTGGATCTTCAGCATCAGCATCAGCATCAGAGCTCACGCTGCTTCTCCATCCACCCGTAAGTTCCACTTGATGCCTTTAGGACTTGTACAGCTTCATGTCAAGTGTGTGTGTGTGTGTGTGTGTGGGCTTTTTGGGATAGGACCCACACTACCAGTCCTTAAAAACCTGGGATGTTCCTGGCTTTCACTGACTTTTTTTTTTTAATTGCATGTTTGTTGTTTTTTTTTTCATTTCTTTTTACTTAAACAGTCCAGTTTCCATTTCATCCCTTTATCAGCTCGGCTCATTTTATTGCGTATTGCCAAGCTATAGCAATAAAACCACACTCAAACTGCACCGCTCAGAAGCTCACAAGCTCACAAGCTCAGAAGCCCATCTTTCTGTGTGTGTGGTCCTGGAATACAAGAAAAAAAAGCAGGTTTTTAAACAGCCAGTGTTCGGATAGTCCTTGATATGCAGATTTCATAATGAATGGTTTTGGAGGAGAGGACACAGACGGAGCGAGTGGCACTGAAGAAAACGGTGCAGTGCTGACGAGTGCGAAACTGATGTGTTTCACCCACCACCCAGGATGAAGCTTGAGTCACTTGTTCTGATGAATCTGATATTAATGATCGTGTTCTTGTTTTCTTCATCATTTTTTTGGCACTCTCTGGGATGAGATCAGAGGAATTGCTTGTCTCGTCAGTAGGCAGCATGATCATCTAAACCTGTACACGTGTAGTTACGTAGCACTTATTCCTAGTCTGATCTGACCACAGCTCAGTGATCTGTGCGTGCTAACAACCTTCACACACTTTCTTAACTTTCTTAAGTTTCGTATTTCGGTTAGAAAGCTCTCTGCTAAACTAGAAGTCCTATTTCTAAAGCACTCAGATTAATTCATCTACTTATGGGGAGTAAATTGGGTATTCAGTCGTCTTAGCAAAACTAATTGAACACACAGACAGGGTGTAATCACACCATTAATCTTAGTTCGGGCGCACACCATAGTAGGCACGTAATTGCGGTTATACTGCTTCTTGTTTCTTGTTTTAGACAAGCCACTTCGTAAGGAGTAAAACACAACGGGGCGCGCTGTAATAGGAAAATAATCAACAACGGGGTGAAGCAAAGCTACTGCTAAAACCCTGAAGCTTATTTTCCAATGACAGTACAGATGTTCATTTCCTAATTAACAACTTAAAACACTTTTTATCCACAGCTACATGTAATGTTGGGAAACATCCAGGAGATAAGTTAGTTCCTGTTAGTGCTTATGTTATAGCAGCTGTAAACCGTCATTTATGTTAAGAAGACATTTAATTTATGTTAAAAAAAAGAAAAGACATAGATTGTGATTTTAGCAAGAAGCAGGAAAACACAAAATCTTTCATAGTGAAGCACTGACACTGGAGACTCCTTCCATGAATAAATAAATAAATAAATAAATAATCTCCTTACAGAAACTTCGCCATGTCAGCTAGTTTTATACAATATTAATTTCCTGATAAACAATAAAACTTTTTTTTAAGTCTTACTGTGAGCCTTGGCTTATGCCCTCCGTCCATAGAAGACGTAAACGTGTGTGTAATCATATTTCTTAATTTGGTGAAGTTTTCTGTGAGGAGATATGTATTTATTTATTTAACAATTTTGGAAGGAGTCTCCAGTGCCAGCATTTGTAACAGTCCGAGGTAAAGGTGGAACTTTATGTTTTCTGACATGGGAACGTCTTTGAGACAGACATTCCAGTTTCTGGGTAACGTAACACACTGTTTTTTGTTTTTTTTTTATATTCTTAACTTAAAGAGAGAGATGTAATCATGTCTGACGTTTCCTGTATGTGGTTTGTAATTAGCATTAATCTGAAATGAGAGTGTTGTGAATGAAAGAACAGTTACGAACAGTTTCAATCAGTACAAAAAAAAGAAAGAAAGAAATTCCTTCATACTGCTCTGGTATGACGGTCTGAAAAAAGAGGGCAGTCAGTTAATCCCTCTGAACAACCTGCTGAACAGTTCAGTCACTTCAGAGCAGAGAGAGGCTCGTCAGAGACACCGTGCTTTACTCGCAACGAGTTCATCATGCTGCGACGAACAACCGGAAACACCGTCATGGAGGCTGTATCCAAACTCTTTTGTATGCTCTTCCAAGATAAGGAATAATAATAATAATCATAGAAAAAAAACTATAATGGAAATACAATTATTAAATATGATTTCAGCTGAAATGGCATTATTTAAAGGTAATGCCTTTACTTTGACTTGTGTTTTGAGTTATGATCTGAGGAGATTTAAAAAATAACGGTACACATCAGTTCAATTTCGTCTTATTTCCTATCAGTTTTTTATTCCAGCAGCTTTTCCTGAAGACTTGGGATATTTTTTTGTGTTTTCTTTTTTTGTGTGCAAACATTATTGCTTTATAGAAAGCTTTATTCATTGTGGGTTAGCGAATACACTATATGAGGAGACAGACAAGGATTTATTGTGTTGCAGTAAAGTGTAGGACAGTGACAGCTGTCTGCATATTGTTGGCTGAATTGTGTCGGATTAGCGCTTTATAGCGATCATTAGGAGCAGCACGGCGGTGTGTTTCCGTGTCCCTGTGGAGATCCTGAGCTGAGTTCCTGTTTGTGTAGAGTTTCCCATGCTCAAGCCGTGTCCTTGTGGGTTTTCCTCTGGGTTCTCTGGTTTCCTCCAATCTCCAAAAAAAAAACATGCCAGAAGGTGGACTGGCTACTGGGAAAGGCGAGATTGGATGTTTGCACTGCGGTTGCAAACATGCGATGCATCCGGACTCCAGATCCACGACCGCTCAGATGAAGATAAAGCTGTGTGAAAAGGCGAGATGCAAGTGCACAAGCTCAGAATGTTATTTATTAGGCGATAAACCAAGTCATAATCAATAGGTTGAAGCACATAATCCGTAGTCATACACAAAAGGCAGGAACGAATCGGAAAACCGGAATAAGCATAGGAAAAGAAATGAGACTTAGGAATGCACATGTACGTACATAGAATGAGACTTCACAAAGACGCAAGAGGGTATAAATGTGTAAACTAATCACTAACTTATACAATACAGCTACGTACAGTCATGGGGCATATGGATGCACAGAATGGGGTGGAAGTCAAAGTCATGGGACCAGGAAGTCAAACAAAAAGACGTCACGATAAGAACACGGATTGTGCATGATGTGCTGGGAACAGCAGTGTGTTTTGAAGGGAGGAGTTACCGAAGATGAATGGAATGAACTGTCCTGTATGCTTGAGCAGAACGTATCACTTGTTGCTGGTGTTATTCCTTTTTTTTATATCCATCCATCCATCCATGCATCCATTTTCTGTACCACTTATCCTACACAGGGCTGCGGGGAACCTGGAGCCTTTCCCTGGGGACTCGGGGCACAAGGCGGGGGATACAATGGGCGGGGTGCTGACCCATCGCAGGACACAATTGCAAACACACCCACACACCCGTTCACACACTATGGACAATTTTGGGACATTCCAGTCAGCCCACGACATGCCTTTGGACTAGGGCAGGAAACTGGAGTACCCCAAAGAAACCCCTGAAGCTTGGGGAGAACATGCAAGCTCCGTGCACACAGGGCGGAGGCAGGATTTGAGCCCCATCCCCAGAGGTGCGAGGCAGCAGTGCTAACCACTAAGCCATTGCGCCCCCCTATTTTTTTAAAATTTATATTAATTCAGATTAATTAAACTTCACTACAAACCCACATCACATAGACACATGAACCGAAACCTCTTAGCTCCACATCCATTTCCAGTGACTCCAGGTTTTAGGGGTCTAAATGGCTTCTGTTCCTGGACAAACGAATCATAAAGTTGATTTTAGTCCTTGCAATTTCTTTTCAAAATACGGGGAAAAAAATCCTCGCTTTTTCAAGCTGCTTTGAATTTAGTGTTCTATTGATTTTTTTAAATGGGCCTGTCATCAGATGGCACACTTACCAAAGGATCTCCAGCAGGAAATGACCAAATGTCAATATCCACCTTTCAGTTTAGCGAAAGAAGATAATCTGGAGTGTGTGACAGATTTGCGAATTCTTCCGATCCTTTGTGCGCAGATCAAGGTAATACAAGACGTTTCTGGACAGCTAAGAAAAAAAACAACTTGCAGTGAATCAGTGAAGGTAAAGAGGACACGTAACTGAACTAATTTCAGCTGAAAATCGAATGTACGCACGGCTGCTCTGAGGGAACAGAGATGATAAGATACCTTAAATTCTAATTTCAGAGCTCAGTATAACTACATTGTGGGTGTTGTTTTCTTTATCTCAATTTATATGCCTGTAACAGACTGACTGAGAGTAAGTGTAAAAAACTTGTTTTTCAAAAAAAAGGAAGAGCTATAGTAAATCAGACATACAATCATCTCTCCCAAACCTTAACCAATTTTAGGATTCATACTGGTAAATCTTCATTGTGACGAACGAGCTCTGCAATTTCAAGATGCATCTCTGTTCTGATTTTGGCTCTGAAATGAAAGCACTTGCTATTGGAAAAGACAAGTGATTTTTCAGAGTAAAACGTGCTCTTTGGAAGTCATAGTCAAGTCCTCCATGCTGGATAAGATAAGATAAGATAAGATAAGATAAGATAAGATAAGATAAGATAAGATAAACTCTATTGATCCCACAATGGGGAAATTCACTTGTCACAGCAGCAGGAAGAAAGAAAACGAAGGAAGAAAGAAAAGTTAAAACTATAACTATATATACACGCCTTAGGAATAATAAAGGAAATAAAATTAGATACAATTTATAAAATATTGCGCATATGCACGTCACCCAGTTGCCCACGATCCCTCATATTCTAAACGTAAACTCCAAACAACTCTCACTGTCTATAGTGAGAGAAAGAGAAAACGTTTTCTTGCTCTGTCTTAAAGTGACATATTTCTGCAGGGCTTTTTTTTGTTCACTGATATCGGATACACTACTAATTTAAATTTAATTAAAAAAAAAAAAAAGAAGGGGGGCAGTCGTGGCCTAATGGTCTGAGAGTTGGACTTGTAACCCGAAGGTGAACCTGAAGGTCATGGGTTCGAGTCNTGGATGGGTTAAATGCAGAGCACAAATTCCGAGTATGGGTCACCACACTTGGCCACAAAGTCACTTCCACTTCACTTCACTAATTGTCCCCCTTGCTGGGTGTGGTGACACTACAATGCAGAACAATGAATTATTTACAGTGCTATACGTCTCAGACCATTATAAGCCACAGTTACGAAAAGACATCTCTTTTAATATTCCTACGTTTTTGCTGCGGATGAGTGAACCAGCTAGTAAAAAGCATTCACACGCTTCTTATATCTATAGATAGGTCACGTCGCACAACGCATCACGTAGGATCTGATTTAATTCTATTTCCAATCCACGCCGGCCACATTACAGGCATATCACACTCCAGCTCTGCTTGTTTTATGCTTCGTCTCTAATTTGTTTCACTCATGCACATAAGTGAGGTGTTATCTCCATAGAAAAGCACATGGATGATTGTGCCACCTGTAGCAGGTGTTTGGATGCTATGATCCTCATTTTATGCCAACGTGGAGAAACAAAATAAACACAAGTACGCCGGTTGTTCATGATCAAATTGTTTCACGTCACGTTTTTAGCTGAACGGTTTTGTAATTCCAGCCGACGGACAAAATAGGCTTAGTTATGAATAGGGCTTGAGAGCAAATAAGACCTTCTTCAAACACTTCCAGATCTTCTTTTGGTTTTTGGACGCTTTACATCCAGTCTGTTGTATTAGCACCGTCTTCATGGCTGTATGTCAAACACGTCTAACCGCACTCTTGCTCATGTGATATTGCTTTTCTAGAAAACAGTTCTATAAACCAGAAATGAATATAGAGGAACTGACATTTCAGACACAATATGGCCACATGTTCTGTTTATTTTTTGCTCTGCTAGCGGAAGTAGATCCCGAACATCCACACTCGCTTTATCGCACGTCGGCTAGCTGGCTCGTGTTGATTTGTACATTCTCATGAAAGGTGCTTCTGGTAAAATCGGCATCCCTTCTTCCTTTTCATCTTCATGAGTCAAACACAATATTCCTAAAAAAACTGTATCGTTTGTCATGCTTGCTGATGATACCGCTAACGCTACTGAGGTTTTGAAATAGAAAGTGGGATTTTATGTGGCGAGTACAGACGAGTGGAGTGATACACACGGTGCGGTTATACTAAATATAAGCACTCTTGGAATGCTGCTCGACCAATCAGATTAGTGGGCAGGAACTACCTGTTGTATAAATCCTGTTATATCGATACAATCCTATGTAGCGATGTGAGTTACAAACCTGAGGATGTGTATGCAGAAAACTAAGGAGGTAATGAGCAACAGGTGAGTGCATTTAGTAAATCGAGAGGGGGGCATTGTGGGATTTGGAGTTCCTGCAGGCTGTGATGCAACCTAACCAAGTACCTCGCGAACTCACAAACTAAAACGTTAGTTTTAGACTGCGGTCTTGATGCGGCATGGATTTAGGGTAAGAGCCATTAATAGATGTGTATTACTTGTCTGTTTACTGTTAGCGTTCTCACCGATACTTAGCCAAGTAGGCACTCTTGTCCCATGTGTCCCCGCACACATCAAAGTGAGCTCACTGACCTGTTTTTGTGTCCCCTGCGCTGTTGTCCACTGCTGGGTATTTTTATAGCCGTGGTTCGAGGGAGTTTTTTGGAGGTTCCGAGACTCTTAGGGGACTGCAGCGGTGTCAGATATGGCCTAAAAGGGAAGCTAGCACACCCAGAACATCTCACACTGGTTCAGATTACTCACCCAATTGACTCCATTTAACAAGGACATTCAAGAAATCAATCAGAAATACAGTATCGGATCAATCAGTACTGCAGGTGCAGACTCACAAATACAACAATGATTTATAATTTGCATCTGCACAACTTACGGAGGGAGGGAATATTTTGTTTTTGTGGAATGGTTGAGGATTACAGGGCTGAACAGGTGGGTAGCGAGAAAAGGACCAAAAACAAAGCCTAAAAAGCACCAATTTATTCAAATTGAACACATTTCAACAACCTCATGAGCATCATATTGTGCAACCTGCCTCAGTTCTGTGTCCTGCTTGGTTTGCGAAACTAAATGTCGACTACTCTCTCTCTGATTAATTCTTTCAGAAGTGGCCCAGCACGCCTCTTGTTACCTGCATGAATAGTGACTGTAACACATGGCCCAGTAGGGAAGAAACCATCATTTTCGAAAGGGATTTGCAGAACAGAATCATAAATTCAAGTATGCAATAAAAAAAAAAACCCTGTGTTCTAAATGTCCTTGATGTAGCAGTAAGCACAGCATTGGCGATGTACCACTATGTAACTGAACTGTAACACAATGATAAATTTTTGCCTTGCGAAGGTGCACACGTCGGCCCCTGCGTGGATCTGACCCACATCTGACTTCGATCTGTTATGTTAATGGCAAAATCCCTCTAATTTACATATACATGTACATATGAACATGAAAAATTATACATGCTACAGCTACGATCCATTCATCTTCCTTATTATATATATATATTTTTTTAAATGATCTAAAATCCAGGTCACACAGTGGAAAGTGTGACAGAAAAAGGTTCTGGATGCTCTCCAGTGAGTTTAGAAATAGTGGCAGTCGTTACATCTGTATGCCCGTACTGAATCTTGGTACTGTTCAAACCGTCCCATAAATATAAAAATGAATGTAAAAATATAATGCTGCAATTAAAAAAGACAGCTAATTAGCATGCAGCTGTCTAAATGTGAAGCCATTCTACAAATACAGATTTGCTAAAGTATGACATGTTTCAAGATATAACTAACCAAATATGCCATTCAAAGAGGTCATTTAATGGTTTATGCCTTGTCGCTTCATTCTTAATCATGTTAAAATACAAACGATGTTACTGATTAGATGTTAACAGATGACAACATATAGAATATGTCCACATATACACTTACATATAGGTCATTGTCATGTTATACATGTTTAAAGGTGCATTAGGTAAGATTAGTTAGTTTAGGCGGGTTCAGCATTTGAATGATTCCCTTCCATATTCATGAAGCTCCACACCCCAGAATCTTAGGTGGCCCATATAGTGTCTATAAAATGACTGAGAGGAGGTGCATCCAATCACAAACAAGCATTCCAGACCAGAAGTCCGTTTTCCAAAATGGGTTTACTCAGCAACTTAATAAACCTTCCGAAGGCCATGGCTTAAGCCATCCATTCTCTGTAGTGCTCATTCTACGCAGGGTTGTGGGGTAACCTGGACTCAAAGCAAATGGCTGGGGGCACCAGCCCATCACAGGGCACAATCACACTCCAGACAATTTGGAAATACCAATCAGCCTACAGTGCATGTCTTTAGACTGGGGGGAGGAAACCAGAGTACCTGGAGAAAACCTCGGAAGCATGTGGAGAACATGCAAACTCAGCTTAGTGTCCCTCCTCCCCCCTGAACTTGTGGGTTGGGACCTACACACTCCGGTTTCCCAATTGGTGATTCGGTGGCAACATAGCTTGATAGCTCAACCAATTTTTTTATTTTTTAAAACATGTTGGAGGTTATTTGTATAAGAAAGGAATAAAAAAAAAAAAAACTTCTATTCCATTTTAGTTCTCAGATATATTTCTCAGATCTCCATTTTCCAGTCATCCTATACATGATGTTACACATTAATCTTCTAAATATGTTATGAGAAATGACACATTTTTCCCACAATTGAGGGATAAATATCTTAAAGTTTATGGGACCCGTTTTCTGTCTAAAGTTTCAAGCATCTTTCAGAATGGCAGCCATTTCACCATCTATCAAATTGGAAGTGTCTGATTGGCTCAAAATGGTATGTAATACTTGGTTAAGACAATAAGTAGCGGAAAATACTATTTGCTCTTTGTGCAGTTTAAGACAGATGACAGCAGTGTGCTGTATCGGGAGTTTTTCTCCCCTCACTGTTGGGCGATTGCAAACTTATTCATGGAAAAATCCATTATAAAATCTGAGGTTAATGCATTCCATCAATAAAGGTTTAGAAGAGCAAATGTAGTCAGTGCTTTTGGATTCAGGCACTGAGCTGCAGTGCCTTATGTAAGTAGTCACCCCTCTTGATCACATTTTGTAGTATACTAAATGGAAGATATTAGCCATATATAAAGAAAGCCATTAGCCATTTCAACAAACATGTAGAAAGGTTCTCTGGTTTGATGAGACCCAAAGTGAACTTTGGTTTTGGTACAAAGTGCTCTGTTTTTTAGACAGCTCTAAACCATCCCCACAGTGAAGCATGGTGTGGTGATGTTTTTCATCAGCAGGGATTAGGAAGCTGGTGAGGGTTGAGGGGCAAGAGAGATGGAGCCAAATACAGGGCAGTCCCGTCTGCAAGAGACTTGGGAGCAAGCTTCCAAAACAAGAGCCTGATGACCCAGTCAAAGCCCAGACCTCAATGTGATTGTGAATCTGTGTCAAGACTATTGGCTCTGCTATTGACCACTGGTCTCCCTCCAGTCTGACATCGCCTGAGCAATTTTGAGGAGAAGAATGGGAAAAAATTTCAGGATCCATGTGAAAAGCTGGCACAGAAATACCCCAGAAGACTTACATGCCAAAGGTGGTTGTACAAAGCGTTGACCCAGGAGGGTGAATACATATGCAGCCAACAAATGTCTGCACTTTTGTACTAGCTGCTCAGTGGCTAAGATAATGGGCTACTGCTTGAAAGGTCATGAGTTTAAATCTCAGCGCTGCCACTGCTGGGCCACTGAGCAAGGCCCTTAACCCTCAACTACTCAGTTATATAAATTAGATGAGATGTAAGTTGCTCTGGGTAAGGGCATCTACCAAATGCTGTAAATGTAATTAACATTTATGTCAAAATATTTTGCACCTTCAACTGTTCGACACTTTGTGTAAATCAAGTGGCAGTGAAACCAATGAATTCCATTTCAATTCCATGTTGGAGGCTACAAAATGTAGAAAGGTTCAGGGGGTGAACACTTATGCAAGGTCCGTAAACGTGTGTGGTCTCTTCTTTTGTTTCACAGAGCCTCACTTTCTTTTCATTACCCTGGACCTCATAAAGTATCTGTGCTAGGAGTGACTTTAAAGTAGAATAAGATTGTTCACCATATAACACGGATTCTTGACATACATATTAATAAAAGTACCTTCAACTGTCTTACAGCTTAGCTTTTAATTATTGAACATTTTTGTTTTAGATTCTCTACGTCTGCCTTTATTGTATTTCTGTTCAACTTTGCCTGTAACAAAAAAAGTAGATGTCTTTTAGCTGAGTAGATAATGGTAACAGATCTGGTGGATTCTTTGTGTGAGATAATTGTACTCAGTAGGGTTACATGTTTCTCGTTGGTTTTTCTGGAAATAAATGCAAATTCCTCATTAAAACTCAGAAGGCTTGCAGAAATTTTCGAAAGCATCCTATTTTACACGGCATATGTTTCCGAACTCAAGAGCGCATGTAGCTCGTTAAAACCGGCCATTGCTTTTCTTCTCTCATTAAGAACTTTTGACAAGTTTGCAATTTCCTGCCCTTAACCACGTAGTAGATGTCTTTCTGTTAAGGGCCTAAAGGCATCTTTCTGGCATTAACATGGTCTGCTATTCTGTCTTGGGCTGATTAGTGAAACGCAGACCTGCTAAGGTGGAGTCATTAGCTTGGCAGTGCTGGATACATGTACTGTTTGTCCTTATTCCATTGTGAATCATTACGATTGATTAAAATATAATGAAGTCCCAGAAAAAGCCATCTGTTTGCCAAGAATCATCCCAGGATCTAAGTTGGATCATAGTGTCTTATACTTCTGAATTCTGGTCTAGCCAAACTTGACTTTCTGTCAAATTTCTTTCGGCTTATTGTGAACATTTGGTGATGAGTGCTTGATTGACATGTGGTGGGCGCTGAAAACTCATCGGAGGTCACTGTGGCTGAATCCTGGCAATAATTAAAGTCAATTTAACAAACGCAGAGGTTAGAAACAGTGAGTCTATGTAATGACTTATAAAACCTAGCTAAGTGGGATTTCCTTACACTGGGAATGTCATGCTTTGATCAAGTTGTTTGATAGCTACGTGTCACAGTGAGAGTATGTATTCGGATTAGTTAAGTTAGACGTTAGTCTATAGCCTCCAGTTTAACAGACGTAAGTGTAGCAGTTTTGTCAGAAGACTTCCTACACACTCTGTACAGATGACAGCAGATGAAGCTTTTTTTTAGTATTTAAATGACCCAATTCAAAATTTGGGAAATTTAGATATTTGCCTTCTTAGAACAAAAGTCACAGAAATAACTGGCACCAATACAGTAAGAACGACCAAAGAACAGTTTACATGCCTGAAGGTCACATTTAACTCAGGTGATAAGACTAAATCTTTTAGTGGGCTTTAAACAATGACACTATTAATTAATTACTAGTGTCATATTTATGCTTTTAATATGGGCCTCAAATGGCATTCCTTTTTTTTCATGTATGTAGAGCCCAAAAACATAAATTTCAGCATGACCTATTGTGGTTCTAACAAAATGTCAGACAGTGGCGCTGGATTAATACTGAGCCTCACCTGAGCTCAGGTGAAAAACAGGTTTAAGTCCAAGGTCAGAATCGTATGTAACTGAGACATGCGTCTGTTTTAGGCTCCACCCCACGTACAACTCTCATATAACTCCTTAATAGCATTTACATACATAGTTACATCTGAAGTCTTGATACCAACGTTCGTCATTTTGGTATTAAATCCTCAGTATGCGCTCTTAACTCAACTCCTGAACACAGCCCTCACATCACATTGAAAATATAAAAATTACTGGTCTTGCTTTTGATTCACTTTTCTACCGCACTCTCTCCTTGAATTCAGAGCAACATTAATCTCTATTTTTATTCCACTGGTGCAGTGTGTCAAGCCTTAGAACAGATTTGCCCTCTACCCTGCTTCACTAATAACAGCACTCAACAACTTGACACATTAAATCGCCACTCAACCCTGATGAAACCTGGAACCTGGTCTGATCACAGACACTAGCTGGTTGAGCTTTGGAACAGAACATTTATATGTGCAATGCAGGAAGGGTGATGTAAGGGTTGGTGTGAGTGGGCATTATGTGGCATGGCTAGACAAAGCTTCATGCATTCTAGTGAAGTGAAGTGACTTTGTGGCCAAGTGTGGTGACCCATACTC
>CM074966.1:14289674-14302647 GCA_037577455.1 Pangasius macronema | reverse complement strand
TCTACATGAGTGTATTGTTCGTATCATAATCTGCTCTACATGAGTGTGTTGTTCGTATCATAATCTGCTCTACATGAGTGTATTGTTCGTATCATAATCTGCTCTACATGAGTGTGTTGTTCGTATCATAATCTGCTCTACATGAGTGTATTGTTCGTATCATAATCTGCTCTACATGAGTGTGTTGTTCGTATCATAATCTGCTCTACATGACTGTATTGTTCGTATCATAATCTGTTATACATGAGTGTATTGTTCGTATCATAATCTGCTCTACATGATTGTATTGTTCGTATCATAATCTGCTCTACATGAGCGTGTTGTTCGTATCATAATCTGCTCGACATGACTTTAATGTTCGTATCATAATCTGCTCGACATGACTTTAATGTTCGTATCATAATCTGCTCTACATGAGTGTATTGTTCATATCATAATCTGCTATACATGAGTGTATTGTTCATATCATAATCTGCTATACTTCTATATATGAATGTGTAAAAATGACTGATGGCTATTTTTTTAAATTATTGTAGCATTGAAAACTACTTCATACACATATGTAACAATGTTTATTTTTTTTTCAAGTAACATTTGTATCCTCATTCGTGACCACTCTCTCAAAACTATATATAACTATAGAACAGTAGCAGTGCTTTTGTCTAGATGTCTTGCAGAGATTTTTTTTTAACCTGAAGTATTTCCAAACTTTTGACTGAAGAATTGGTGGTGTGTTGACGTACAGTACGGTGGTACGTGTCCGCCATTTTATGTGTGGGAGTCATGATGAATTTGGGGCGGGGGTCTCTCTCTTTCTCTCTCTTTTTTTTTAATTGTTTCCCTTTTTGATTGGAATCAGATCGTTTTGTAAGCCAACGCAGCCATATTGTAGACCGTTGAACCAATTTTCAGATTTTCATCTTTTTTTTTTCTTTACGCTTTTTTACGCTTTTTTTTTTTTTTTACGGCTTTCATCCGCAGGTCTGGGTTGATGGTCAGGAGGCTGAAACTCACGGTCTGCCTTTTAATACTTTAATAAAGTGCCCTTTAATTAATTGCCATTGCTAATGCAGCTGATATATGGAGTGGTAATACGGATCACATGGCAGTGGTAATGTACCTGGCAGGAAGTGCATTAACGTGTAATGGAATCATAAACTCTTCGGCAAAGTGATATACATGACTCTGAGCGTAGAAACACGTGTAAGGACACGCATTGTGCCACACGGCTGGTCCAAATTTCATATAATTGGCCATTGTCTGGGGAAAATGTCTGGGTGATTCACATTCAACCGTTGCATTATATATAGGTGTGAATTTAATTGGTTAATTAATTTATTTCATTTTCTTAAAATAGAGTTATTTGTGCTATCAGAGTTTCGCTGCCTTGCCTACTCTCTTGACAGAACTTTCAGATCATCACATGCCCTGAGGGTTTGTTCCAGTTTGATGAAATGTTTGTCGTATGAGGAGAGAAACTGGATGTGTCTGAAGATACAGATTACTGTACCAAGGACAATTTGGGCTCCTTTCTTATCGCCTTTCTCGCTCCTGCCACCATTTTGCACACGAAACACAACATGCCACACTTTCGCATTATAACCGTGCTTCATAAAGGGCCATATTCAGTAACTTAAGTACAGAAGTTATGGCAATATTACGCTGGGAAGGTTGTGTGTATTCGTCTTAAAATCCAAACGTTAAATCGAAACTCTATTAGCTAATCTGAGGTAAATAGCTACATAAACCCTGAACGGATGCTTTGGTTTTTGTGATGCACAGAGTGTGTAGAGTTTGCAGGTTCCCTTATCCAGTAAAGGAGTCATTGTAGGCTGCGTCTTTAACGAGCGAAGCTTAAAGTGTCTCACAACTCACTTGGATCTTGTCTGCTCTGGTGCCTCAATAAGAGAAGAAAATGCTAAGCAATGCTAAGACGCAATCATTCTTTTCCTTCCCTTTGGTCATTTTTACGTTTCTCATGTTGCTCCAGCCGCTGAGCAGCCTCTAGCAGTGTTTTTAGCCCTCCACATTTTAATTATTTATTATTATTATTTCATTTTTTTTATGGGTGCTGTCCGTGATGCTGAATTACCAATATTCTGGGAGCAGTTACACTTTTCCACAAGGTCTGGTGTCACAATATGACATAATATGCAGCACATAAATGGAGGCAAACAAATGCAGTTTCATGTCAGGAAATCATAAAATAAAATTAAAATTGAATTTAGACATAAGCTCTATTGATTCATGTTTTCTGGCTTCGTTACATCTGGTATCTATTTCTAGATCTAGTATTTATGTTCTCACTGGGCCAGATATGAATCCTAGAACCTTCTTGACTCTCGAATACGACTTTGAAGCTGAACCTACTGATCATCAAACTGTATCTTTTTTAAAAAAATAATATTAATAATCCATACAGTATAAGCTTTTCCTTTTCTAGAAATATCTCCAGTATAACTAATGGTCTTATATCAGAGATATGACCTGTGTAAGAGTTTTAGCGCCTTGCTGTCAATCTGCTGTATGAAGCGCAATTTACTGCCGTTTGATCCCAGTGTCACTGCTTCAACATTCCCAGCTGCTTCCTGTGGTCATAAGCAATCATACGCATCCCAGTTAATCATATAGCCATCACATGGATGATGGATGTTTGGCTCTGTCAAGTTTTAGACATGTTCTTCCCATGTCCATGTGGGTTTCTTCTGGGTTCTTTGGTTTCATCCTGCTTCCCCAAAACATGCAGTTAGATGGATTGTCTATGCAAACTTGCCTCTGGGTATGAATGTGTGTGTGTGTGTGTGTGTGTGTCTATGTGCATGATGCCCTGCGATGGACTGGTGGCCCACCCAGAGTGTATTCCCGTTTCATGCTCAATATTCCCAAGATCGGCTTGGGATCCATCACAACCCTGAAAAGGATCAGAAAGAGAACATGACGGTCTATGTTGACCGTCGTTTGAGTCACCCCTACCTAACCATAGCTACGGGTCTTTGCTGGCCATATAAACTAAAAACTAAATATCCCCTAATGACCAAGCCAGAGGTGACGGTGGAAAGGAAAATCTCCGGAAAAAACCCACAAATCTAGAGAAGGCTTTGGGATAAGCTGTTTCTGGGAAACGCAATCTTTAAGGCATTCATATGGAACCTCCTACAGCTGCACAAATACAACAAATACAACAAATACAACATGTAACGCTGCAGGGTATTTTTGTTTTAAATGCTTCATGCATTGTACTTTTGTGATGGGAGGATTATGAGCACTCTCACGCTCCCTAACACCAGTGCGGTGATGAGATGCTGTTTGGTCTGCCAGAGGCATCTGCGCAATACATCTGTGATTAATCCTCATAGCTCAGCGATCCTTCAGCGGGGGCTCATATAGAACCCATTGTTTGACCCCATGGTGCTGAAATTTATGACCCGCGAGCTGTTGCATTGCAAAGATGCCCTGAACTGTATTTCCCAGTCAGTCTCGCTTCTTATTAATGGCAGCATGAAAGTTCCAAACTGTTTTATGAGCAGTGAAATGTATCTCGTGTGGCCTTTTCAAGACACACACCAAAGACTAAGAAGCGATTATGCAGCAGCGCTGGCATACAGAACTGTGCGTGATAGGGATATATTATTATTATTACGTATGTATCATGTAATGGAGTGAGGAAACTGGAGAATAGAATGATAAGTATAGCACAAGTGGTGTTCATTCTGTCTATACTTACACAACACAAATTGGGCGCGATCAAGCACACGTCGTCTACGAGGTAATTAGTGGCACAGGTCACAGATATTTTCATCTTTGAAAATCTGTGTCATCCGACTCATAGGGTTTGAAAAGTGGCATCTGTGGGCAAGGTGAAGAAAAAAAAAATTCTGAACATAACCACACACACATGAATAACTGAAAACGGTCACACAAGCCCAGGAACTTTAAGAACATTAAGAGCGCACATATTGAGTGGGATGGACAGCATTATGCGGAAAAACACACCAGCACCAATGGCAAAAGTTGTAAACAGAAATGTCTGACCATGAGTTGGCCACAGAATTGCTGCAGTGTCTTGACTGGATATCATAATCAGACACTTTGTTTAATACATCATTAACAGATCATAGAAAGGAAAAGTCCAAAAATGTTGGTCTATTTTCTCTTCATTGAAGTGAAGTGAGTTATGGCCAGGTATGGTGACCCATACTCGGAATTTGTGCTCTGTATTTAACCCATCCAAGTGCACACACACCCGTGAACACACACCCGGAGCAGTGGGCAGCCATTTTAGCTGCGGCGCCCNCCCCACCTACAATCCCTGCCGGACCCGAGACTCAAACCCACGACCTTCGGGTTCACCTTCGGGTTACAAGTCCGACTGTCGAACCATTAGGCCACGACTGCCCCCGTTCATTTAATGCTTTCCTACAATACCCACAATGCTGTTTGACTAACTGCTGATAGTGCTGCCGGTGAGAATTCATCTCTACCTAAAGAAACCGATGGAGCAGTGCTTTAGTCCTTAAGTCTGTCCAGCTCTCTCACCTCCTCGTGTGTTCATCCCACTTAAACAGTTCAGCTTCCAAAGCTTCAACTTTCGCGTTAGTACCGTCAATGGCATCTCGCTCATCATCTCTAACATCATCGCTAACTAGCCGAGCCGGGTTGAGCCGAGAACCTGTTGAGCTGCACTGCATTCTGGAAGCTTGAGTCAAACGTTTGCTGTCTCTACTACTTCGACATTCGACATTTATATGGCATCAAACGTCTTTTGGTGAATGACAAAAAAGAAGCTCTTGCACATGTCTTTAGGAGAAACAGCAAAACATGCCCCTGATGTTTGAGACTGCTGAACTCCATTGGAACTCCGTTGCACTAGCAATGTCCTGCTATGACATCAGCGCGTCAAACAACCACTAACGTCTCACTGGTATAACGAAAAATACAGCAGCAATCAACAAATTAGCACCAGAATATTTCAATATAAACATGTGTTTCAGTGTGGAATTTTACTTTAAGTGTCTACGAAAGAAGGTCAGATTGTCATTAAAAAGAGCCTGCTTTGGTCTTTGTTGCCTTTGCGCATCTAAAGCACATGATTAATCACCTAGCGAAGACTCCAACTCTGTGATTGTGCACACAGCTCTCCTCTGAATTAGTGAGCTTTATGACTTTTATAAAATGACCACCTTTAGCCATTAGAGCTGAAATTAGTCAGGGACGTTATTATTTATGTGTGTTGCCAGAGAAAAGTGAGTTCGATTCCTGTGAGCTAATGAGCAAATCAGAGGTGAGCGACTGTCAGCGCTTTATCTGCAGCACTCATTTCCTCCAACTTTGTGCACTTAAGCGCTTCTCTCCAGATGATTAGCCTCTCCATATTGACCCTCAGCAGGTGCAGGGTCTCACAGGAGAGGAACTGCGAGAGGAAACTGATTGCATGTTTAAACTGTCAAGTACAAGCTATTTATCATCTCTCCCCCATAGTGCTCATGGTAGCATTGCCGTGTGGAAAAGTAGGTTCAGTCCTTGGAGATAATAACCACACTCTTCACCTCCAACCCAGCACATAACTCATTGACCCCAATGCACCTGTCTTCTCATCTCTTGGTCTTTTTTGGAGCGTTTTCTTGATTGGCTGTGTCAAAAAAAAAAAAAACCCAAAAACCCAAAAAAACATTTCCACGTATATCAGACAGGCCAATACTTGAGTAGTTTTTGGAGGGTCGTTTTTTTGTTAAAAGATGTCTTGAGTCAATTGGGCATTCCTCGCTAAATAGTGAACCTACAGATGATTACAGTGCGTTAGATGTAACCGGGTACGAATAAGTTTTTCAGAATGAACAAACAATGCGTTCTAAACAGATACAAATGCAGATATGAATAGGAGGCACGCTATTCATTTACAGCGGTCATGTGTTCATGCGTAGTAACTTCCTGGTCAGGGTCATGGTGAGTTAAATTAGGCTACTAGTATGTTTATATTTTGGGAACCAAGTAAATTTGTTAGAAAATAGTGCGGACAGGTACATACAAAAATAATAATTGCGCAAGCAATTTGTTAAAAAACAAAAACAAACAAACAAACAAACATAAACACGTCTAGATTGAGACCAATTATGAACTCGAGTGATGTAGCTGAGGTTGAGGAACATTCCAGTTTGCCAGTATTTTCCAGTGTTTTTTTTTTTTCGTTTAAATCTGAATACAAAAATATTTCCAGCATTATATTTCCAGCATTAAACATAAACATATACACATCCAGAGAGTCACATTGTGTTACAGCTCTGCTAGGGCTTCAGCAAAGTGCTTAATGGGTTTCTTTTTTGTTTTTCATTTTTCGTTAAACTGTGCTGCATGCTTTGTGTTAAATAAAATGAATGGTAGTCTGGGGGGAAAAAAAATGAAAACTGATGTGACCATGGCTGAAGAAAACAGTTAAATGATGACAGAACAGGTTTCTACTTTAAGGAAGCATAAATATAGTTTACTAAAATAACAGTTGACAATTTCTTTTTTTATGTTGAAACCTTGCCTTGGTGTCTGCCTGTTGTGTAATGAGCCAGTTTAACAAACAAATGACTTTACCTGTAATAGCGAAACCTACAGTCTCTGTACTTTTCAGAACTATATGTAGAAGATTTTTTTTTCAACCATGTGAAGCGTTTTGCCAGGCCACCACACTGTACCATGTACAGTATATACAGTACACTACAGCACTAAATACATAGATATCGCTCCTTGAATATTTCACACTAGGTCACATGTTACTGTTTATTCATCTGACTCTGTATTGGCTAAGAGAAAAATCCCTGCAAGGCTGAGATAGTATTCATGAGCAGTGCTTGCCACCAGCATCCTTGTGGATAGTCCTGATGTGAGGAGTGCAGATTTAATTTGATGCTTTACTACCCTTCTTTAAAAAAAAAAAAAAAACCTTCCCTGCAGTGTGTCTTCTTAATAAACATGGCATCAGTGAGGAGCTCAGTTTGGCAACATCTTCCCAATCACTGGTGAAGAATAGAAATATAAAACAAGACTAATCCTGTTTACCCAAAGCTCCGGCTCTGGGGTTTAAGTGTCTGATAGTTGGGTTTTAAGAGCAGCACAAACATACAGGCTTTTATGTTTCCCTTGGATGGGGATGAAAGTGTTTTCTTTTGGTTTTAATGAGCGTGCAATGCAACAAGACTATAGCTGTCAAAAAAAAAAATATATATATATTTTTAGTCCTTGCTGAGAAAAGTCTTTGAGAGCTGCGCCACGCATCAGTAGATGTAGAATGGCACGTAATCAAAACTGGAAAATGTTTGTTACAGCTACTAAATCATTAGCTAGCTAAAATGGCTCGATAAAGCAATGTACCACATAAAAACAAGTCGTGTCATTCCCTTGGGTATGGCACCATGCTGTTTAGTACATAGCCATTGATATACTGAAATGCATTCTTGCTACATCATCATTTCATCTTTATCTCTACACTTTCACCAAGTATAAAAACTAGGGTTTCATTTTTTCTTTTCTGCGGGTTAGTGGTTAGCACGCTTGCTTCGCATGTTCAAGGTTTGAATCCCAACGTCGCCCTGCATGCACCGACTTTGCATGCATGGCATTTCCAAAATGGTAGTGTGTGAATGAGTTGGCACCCCATCCAGGGTGTCCACGGTATGGAAAAATGGATGGATAGATATTTAGCAGCGGTCAAGGCAGGCGTGAAGAGCTGCCATCCTGTTGATTAGCACAAGGAGGCTGAGCCAAATGCTGTATCTAGAGATGTCAGTAGAGCTAGAGAGGGTCGTAAAGGCGGCAGAATGATGGTGGTTTGTTTGGATCGAGTCCATTTGTGCTGCAGATTTTGTCCAACAGGAGGCCCATGATTCTTTGGCAGCCTTGAATCAGGTACAGTGTGGCCAGAATAGGAGTGGGTTGGCTGGATCAGGTCCATTTTTTCATAGAGATTTTGTCCAACAGGATGGTTATTGGTTTTTGGCAGCACTTGTTTCATCCTGCTCCCATGTTGTTTGTGTTAATGACAAGCCAGTATTGTGTTCACCCGTTTGTTTGCATTTTCATTCAGACATTATGGGGTGGAACGCAAAAGAAAGAACATAAAGTCCCAGTGAAATGGCTTCTTAGCTATGATTGGATTCCATATGTTGATGTATACAGTACTTGTACCTGCACTCCCGCCCCCACTGAATCTGAAAAAAAAGGCAGTAGCTTAGCAATCTAGCTAAATATGGAGAATAGTGTAGAGTCTTTTCCTTACTTACTCCATCTTACTGATGGTGAAGTGCAGACGGTGTTTAAAGATGGAATTGTGTTCTTGGTTATTCTGAGAAGAGATATATTCCCACACCACATTGGTAAAACACCTCTGGAAACTGCCTGTCACACAAGAGCAACCTCTTACTAGTTCCACCATCTCTAAATAAATAATCTCCAACCTTTTTTATTCTAAACCAAGTGACTGTTGGAAAACGGAATAACGTGTGGGAAGACGCGCAGCCAAAAATGCAAAAGCGAACCATGTTTGCTGCTAACGAGCTAACACGCTGCTGCTGCGGAGTAAGACCCACCTCCAGGGGCAGAATATCTGGTTCCAGGGGCAGAATATCTGGTTCCAGAGAGCATTTAATTCACGATCATGGAGATTTTGCAAAAAAATGAATCATCAAAAAAAGTGATGAACTGTAAAAGGAGAATAAACATATCACCAAGACATATTTTTCAGATATCGTATCACATCTGTAAGACTAAGGGAAAGATGTAAAAAGCTCTAAAACCATTTTTTTTTTTTTTTTTTAATTTCAGGGGCACTTTAACCTAATATGGGGCAGTGGCACATGTTTGCACTGGTATTACATCATTCATATTGCTTAGTGGCTGTGTGGGATTTACCAAAGTCCAAGTAATTCTATCTGGAAATTAAGTGTACACTATACTCTTCCATGAAACCCCTATAGAGTATACATTAACAGTTGCCTCCACCTGTCCGTCACAGATTCTGCAGTCTTGTGTCTTTGAAAAGTAAAAGGGAAAGTTTGTGGAAAATGAGGACTCAGAACTTGTAAGTGAAAAGTCAATGAGTTTAAGAACAAAATGCTACAGTGTAGCTTAGTGGATAAAAGGATTTTGAAATACTGTAATCTTCCAGTAATTTCAACCATTACCTTAATAATGGGGATCTGGAATAACTGGCCTTGTTTGGTCTGCAGCGAGGAGTCTACGTATTTTTCCCTTTTCTCAAGGTTACCGTGCTCCAGCAAAGCTTCTGTGTATGGTTGGGAACTCGTCTCAGTCTATTAAAGGTTGTTTTTAATAAAGGAACCATCCATGAGTGCTTCCGTCAGTGCTGTATTCCAGACCCACTGTATATTCCCTGTTTACAATACACTGAACTTAAACTGAAATAATATCCAATTACAATCCCACCACAATTAGTATCTGCTCAACAGTGCAGCTTTCTGACGTAAATGCATTGCTGTGAAATCTTTCAATAAGTGCAGGTCTAATCTCTGTGCCTCTGATAGTGTACTTGCTGCTGGGAGGAAATTACTGGGCCATGCAATTGTCTATAATGACGCACAATACATCTCAGTGACTTTGACTATGGCATAAATGTTAGTGCCAGATGGGCTGGTTTGATTATTTCAGAAACTGCTGATCTCTTAGGATTTTCCTGCAGAACAGTGTGGTTCAAGCTGACAGGTAGGCTTTTCTAATGCAAATAACTACTTGTTGCAACTGCAGTGGACAGAAAAGCATCTCAGAAGACACAACATGTCAGACCTTGAGGTGGATAAGCTGCAACAGGAGAAGACCACATCGGGTTCCACTCCAGTCAACCGTCGTCGTTGCTCGTTCGGCTGCTCCCGTTAGGGGTCGCCACAGCGGATCATTGGTCCGCATAGTTGATTTGGCACAGTTTTTACGCCGGGTGCCCTTCCTGACGCAACCCTCCCCAATTTTTCAGTGGCTGGGGTTGGTTCCCTGGCCAGGAATCGAACCTGGGCCACAGCAGTGAGAGTGACCTAACCACTAGTCCACAAGGGACCCCCACTCCAGTCAGCCAAGAGGAATCTGAACCTACAGTGGGCACAGACTCACCAAAACAGGCCAAGAGATTGTCAACTGTCCAGTTTCTGGGGCTATTATTTATCAGTTTCATACCCTGAAGTGTCAATAGTGGCATAATAGTCTTCAAAACAGAAACTCCTAAAGTTTCAGTAATGATATTAAAATCACGGTTTTTCCCAGACAGCCACAGATATAATGGTCATTAAGCATGTTAATCCCGACCCGTACTATTGAAAACACAGCAACAAACCATTCCTTAAGACTTCATTAGATCGACTTCCTAAAGTTTTTTCTTCTCAGGGTTCCCTCATTGGAACAGTTTGAAGAACCACAAAGACAGAGGTCTTTAATTTTATCTCTATAGGAGCCACACAGTCAGTCGAAGACCAAGATCAACTGATGAACAGGTGGAATCAGGTGAAATGAAAGCCTGCAGCTCCACTGGCTCTTTATTGATAAAACTGAAGATCCCTAGCCTGAGATATCTAGAATAAAAATGGTACTGAGAGAGAGAAACAGGTGGGAGATATAAAAATGTAAAAAAAAAAAAAAAAAAAAAAAAAAAAATCTGTGGGGTGTCTGGAAAAGATTTCACCAGCTCATGCTGCAAGATTTCTAATGCATAACGTTGGATGAGGAAAAATGATAGAGATGAAAAGAGAGTAAACGGGTGTGGTGGATAGCAGGAGAAAAGAGTTACTTTGAAATTCATTTCCTCTGATTTAGTGGGTTAACAGGGCAATTATACTGGTGTCCAGGCACAGCGAATGACAGCACAGTTCATATGACACTCCATCTGCCACAGAGCAAAGAGAGGGAGAGATGGAGAGAGAGAAACAGCGTGATCTCATATATCTATTAATCCATGTGTCCCTCACTGATAGAATGTAAATGAGTTCCTCAGTGTGACCATCCATAATCCATCTAATAAATCCTAGAGTGCTCTCCGAAACTCCTATCTCTCTCTCTCTCTCTCTCTCTCTCTCTCTCTCTCTCTCTCCGTCTTCCTCTTTATGCCTCTTCCTCACTCCTTCTGCTCTATCACGGAACAAAGAAGCCTATAAATAAGGCTGCACCTTTAAAATGTCAAACCTGATGATCATGACGAAGGTGGCGCGCGACTTGACCCCACTGCCTCAGACTGGAGGTGTAATTTTCAGGGCTTGAATATTACATCTAAAGTGTCTGATAAAGATCAGATGAGGGGGTTGTATCTCAAATCGTTCACAAGAACACTGCTGTTGTCTTCTCTCATCCTGACATACAAATATCTAGTATGTAAATACTAAATGGAAGCTAGGAAAGATTGTTTAAAAATGTGGATAGCAATAGGAGTCTACTCGAATATGAATGCATTGTTCAGAATGAACGGATCATATTTTCTGAAAATATACAAATATAGATATGAGTAGCAGGTGCACTAAGCTTGGAAGAAAGGTTCACAGGGCAACAAAAAAGGTGCACAAGCATTAGGATTTTAGTTTAACGTGGGCACGAGATGTCAGATATGAAGCTTGTGGGGGAAAGAAAGACCACATTCATTAAGGTAATAGCATATGGCATATGGGGCTTGTATGGCATTGCATGATGCACTTACAGCATCCTTAGTAACTGCCTGGTCAGGGGTCATGGTGTTTAAATATATTTGGCAAAAACAGACCCAAGTAAATTTGAAAAAAAATCGTGGGACGGTTTGAATGAAAATTCAGCTGTGATTCTGATGCTGAACTCAGCTTCCAAGCGTTACCTGCCAGGCTTCAACCTAATAACTAAACATTATCTGTCATTATTATTATGACTATTGCTTATTATCTGACTGCTGTTTTCACATTATTGCTACTTGCACGTCAGCATTATTATCCAATGTATGTATCCAATGCATCATATTGCATGCATCATGCTGCTTACCTCCACCTGTATACTGTTTATCAATTAACTGCACCATATTTATGAACAGGTGTGATGTAGCTGAGGTTGAGGAACTGTCAAAGCCAGAAGCTCGATCACAGTCTTTCTCACGCACATACAGAATGTCCATTTTATTAATTTGGGACAGTGTGTCTGTGTCAGTAAAACAGCCGATGATGTGATCATGATACATGCCTAGTATCTGATGACAGTAAAAAAAAAAAATGCAAGGTTATATATGAGGAAGACATACACACATAGCCAGTCCTTCACCTACAGTCTACTTTTTCCCCAAAAAGTAGGCTAAAAGTCCACAAGATACCATATGATACATGGAATTATATAACATACTGTATGATACTATACATAGTCCGTAAAGAGACTCGAATCCAGTGCGTGCATGTGTGTTACACTTCACATATGCGAGCAGCTTAAATTCATTCATGATTTCTTTAATAGATACCTGACCTGCTAAAACATTTTTCTATTACACATATTACACACGCACGCTACATAATTTAGCATTAACATTACAAACCATAGCATAATTTCCCAGCTGACCCAACACTGATTTCTTCAGAAAGTGTTCTTATTGAAAATGAATTCCTCCTTCTTTAATCTCATGGCTGATAACATCAGTGTTAATTTCCCGTTTATTCTTTTTGAAGTAGAAGGAGAATCAGGAGAGAGCCGAGGTATATTCCAGCATGAATTGTTAGCCAGAATATTGATGACCCAAAAAAGATTAATTATTATAAATTGACTCCACACTGAAAAAGTCTGAGATGGGAATGGGAAAGAACGTCAGCTCTTTTGCCCGTTCATAATTTGGTAGAAACTCTTCACTCACTGGACTAAACTTAATAACTCAAAACTTTCAGAACTTCAGATCTTCTTCTTCTTCTTCTTCTTCTTCTTCTTCTTCTTCTTCTTCTTCTTCTTTGGGATTTTCCCTTCAGGGGTCACCACAGCGAATCATCGCTCTCCACCTATC
>CM074966.1:14261543-14272281 GCA_037577455.1 Pangasius macronema | reverse complement strand
TGTATGTATGTATGAGAACACACTACTCTCTTATATTAAAGCAGCTCTTGTGCCAGGCCATTGGTGTTATCTCCACCTGCCTGATTTCAGAAGTGTAGCCAGCCTGTCTATCTGCAGAGACAGAACACGAGGAAGTTTGAAATCCACCCCTTTGCTTTAAACAGGTTACTGAGCAGCAGATCTAACTCTGACAGTTCAGAGACCTGGAGAAATCTCTAGGTGCACACTGGTGCAAAAACCTGTCATAATTGACTATGGATTTTCTCATTATTCATCCATGGAAGATAAATTACAGTGGATAAATTGAGAGTTCATGAAAGTTATGCAGTTCATAACAGTTCAAAGAAGTCAAGTCATGCGGTTCAGGTTTGGGAGCATTTGAAATTCAGCGTTTGTCAATTGGGTTTCTGAATTTTGTGCTCGGTTGGCAGGTGTGAAATCAGTTCTGGACAGATTTCTCAAGTGTCTCACGCTAGCTCTAAAGTGGGAAGTAATGAGTTCTTTACTTTATTCTAAGAAAGATCTGAAGCGCCGTCTGATCTTTCTGCTTTTTCACAGTGGGAATGAAATATCAGATAAAATCCTCAACAATCCCCATTGCACTGCTGTGTTCTTTGAGTAGGTCTTTGAGACAAAAGGTTGATGATGATGAGAGAAGTCATTCATATCACACCACAATGCTGCTGAATTCTCGATTCCGATTGGTCAGAAAGTGTTGGTTAATACATTAATGCACTCAGCGAGATTTCCATTTCCACTGTTTCTTCAGTGGGGAATTGCTGTAATATAAGACTAAGAAAAGACTTCAGAATGTTCTGTTCTCGGAAAATAATCAACTTCAGGACGGTTCCGGCAACTCCGCTTCATCTGTGTACACGTTGCACAACCACGTCGTAGATTACTTTTCTGTAACAGCACACCCTGTCATGTTTCATTCATTACGTACCTAATTCCACTCCTCATCTATAACCACAGTGTTTAAAAGTGTGAAAAATTCACACTATTTTAATTTATAATTCATCTGAAAGTTTTAACTAGCAGCAAGTTTCTGATCATGTTTTCATTACTAGACATTTCTGCAAAGTTTATTCAGATAAATAGGATTGCTTTATAGAAACAGCTGCATATTTTACCCATACTGGCGCTTGAATCTTAACCCTTTACTGCACATTGTTGCCATATGGCAACAATTTACAAACTACCCCCCTAATTTTTTTTTTTTTAAATTNTATTTCTTGAACTAATTCAAGTAATAAAAATCCATAAAAAATAAATAAATAATTCATGCAGTAGAGGGTTAAAATTACGAAAGGCAAATTCACACCAGAATATTTTTTTCATTTTTATCGCTTCGCCTTTTCATTGTTTTGCTTCATTCGAATGTATTAGTGAGCTATTAGAAACTATGAGAAGATAATGATCACTGACGGAAGTTGTTTTTTAGCCTGGAATGTAGATGCAAGAACGTTCCTGCATTACCTGCATTCCCTTTGAGGTCTCTCTCTGTTCCTTTATCTCTCTCTTTCTCTCTCTCTTTTTGGATTTCTCATTCTCTTTCTATCTCTATCTCACATAGAAAGTCTGTCAAAAAAGCCCTGAGTGAATAGAAAGCAGAGGAAGGCTCCAACTCACTCAGTCAGAAGATAATAATCTCTTTAATACTGGATCTCTCTTTTTTTTTTCTCCTCACCCTCCTGGTCTGATTTGTCTTTTCACTCAACATCAAAAGTGCCAGTATATGTCGATTGTTTAAAGTTTATTCAGCTGTTATTATTTTTTTTCCATTGGTTTAAAAGAGTCTGTGAATTTGTGAATGACAGACTCTCAGAAGCAGTTTTAACAGTTTTTTAACAATCAACGCAGATAGTTAAATGACTCTACAGTGTTAACTTTAAATGCTCTGCAGGCATGTTTGGTGGAAACAAAAGTGTGCTAAGAATTCGCTTAATGCATCTATGAATGAACATTTCCTCTATAATTCCTCCACCATTATGCTTTCAGTTTGTCCATCCATCCATCCATGAATCCGCCCCTTTTCTCAAGAACGAGTGGTTGAATGTTTGTAGGATTTATATGGAATTATCCTTGTAGATGAACTGATGAAGGTCACAGCAAGGTGAAATTTCTGAAATAGTTTTTCATCAATAGCTCCCTTTCTGTTGGACGTACAAAGATATACACCTTATATATACAAAGACTTACCCCTTCATTTTCAGGAACACGAGACCCGTTATGACCACTGTCTATGATTTTGCCATCAGTTCATCAGTCCGTCCATCTATCAGTGTCTTTGCGTCTCCAGTCTTTGTGTCTGTCCTAGATTCTCGTAGTGTGATATCTCAAGAACGAGTGGTTGAATTTTGGAAATTATATGGAATTATGTAACCAACTGATTAGATTTTGGAATGGATCCAAACAGAGTCAAGGTCACAGCAAGGTCAAATGTCTAAAATTGTTTTCCTTCATTGGCTTCCTTCAGGTTTGAAGTGTATTTTAAGGGTAGTTCTGGCCTGCAAATTAGTAACACCAACAGTAATTAGTAACTTGGTGGCATCCTCATCGACGCACTTAGAGTGACTTCTTGTCAACTTCTGGCGATTCTCTGGAATCTGTCAGAAACTTAACTTCCAGAGAAGCTCCTCCTACTTGCATGTTGGTGGAGAAGTGCTAGTTGTTGCATGTGTAAATTGGTCTCTAAATAATCTGATCAGCTGCTGAATTGTTGATTCTCTCTGATGGATCTGTACTGCTCCTGAATAGTGCTCAAGTTCTTATTAAGTAAAGTCTAAGTAAAGTTCTTATTTTTCTCATGTGTACTGAATACAGCTTGAATTTGGATTTTTGTTTTGGCGCGCTCTTTGGCCTCATGAGAAAATAAGCTGTGGCCACTTTAATTGCAACCAAAGAAACCAGTAAATATGTTACTTGTGATAGTTACAGTTGGCTCGTTGCCTAAACCCAGGCTCTATTGTCTCTATTCAGCCACTTTAAATTAAAAAGGCACTTGATTAAACCTGGCAGCAGAGTCTCAGTGTGGCTTGACTTGTAGCCAACTAATTAACACACTCACTGACTGTTTAAGGTCCAGGGCTTGAGCTGGAATTAACTGCACCAAAATTAACTCATCCTGCCCTTTTGTGTAAAACTTGTTGCCTGGAGGCTGTTGGAGGAAGGAATACACTTGGGTACTAACAGATACAAAAAAACTTTTTGAAGATAGATACAAAGAAAGATGTCCTGCTGCTTTTGCACAATGTTTGGAAAAGAATAGTTGTTGGGTTGTGATAAAACATGTTTGACTCTTTATTTGCAGGCTTTTACAGGAAACTCCAACACGGAGAGTGTGGTGCGTTACGACCTTCAGCACTTTATTGTGGCCCGATTTCTACGATTCATCCCTCTGGATTGGAGTGAAGAAGGTCGGATAGGCCTGAGGATAGAGATCTATGGCTGCTTGTACTGTGAGTTCATACGAACACACACACCCTCTCAAAACACACACAGTTTTAACAATCTGCATTTCTTATTTCCACTTGTATCCACTGTTTCCACTTATATCTACTGTGGAATAGAAGCAGCACTTATCTTGATGTTTTGCATTATTCATAATTGCATTAAGCTTTGCTATCTGTATCAGAAATGTGATGCTATTCCATAAAGAAGCCTTGACTGTGTAAAGAGATGCATTGATTATACACACATGAAGCAGAGATAAACCTAAATGTAATTCAAAACTACCTGAGGTGAAAGTTGACACCCCGAACATGGCACAATATTAATGACAACAGCTCTGTGTTGTTTTTGAGTCTGTTTTCTTTACTATTTTAGCCATTGAAGTTAGAGATAGGCCATAGTTTCTGAAGGAGCTAAGGAGGAGTCACCGCCAAACAAAGAAGAAACGGCAGGATAAACCAATTCTCCCTTGAATCATTACGTGAAATGTGCGGTTCCTGGCAAACAAAATGGATGAGCTCCAAGCATTGCTGGAAAATCAATGGGAATATCAAGAATCTACCATTATGTGGTTCAATGAAACATGGTTATAGGAGCATATACCTGATGCTAATGCTACTATCACTGTCTTTCCGACAGTGTGGGTACGTGATACAGCATGGGGAAGGAGGGTAGGGACTAGCATGGCACACAATCCTATTATTAATAATATTATAATTATCTAATCCACACTTACCTAAACATTTATTTTATACCAGATTGAGACACTCAGTGCAGGGGTAGGGGAAAAGATGGGCCTTGCTGTGCTTGTAAACAACAGATGGTGGAATCCTGGACATATTACATGTTTCTGTAGTCCGGACATCGAGCTGTTGGCTTTTTAAGAGCATTGACTCTGTGACTTGGCAAGCATCCTGGCTGCAATGACAGATGCACAACCCCTAGGCTTGAGATCAATGGCTCTGGTGTTGAGACCGGTCACCTCATTAGTACTACACTCTGATGAAGGCTTGCCCAAGAAGTCATGCTGCCTACAGCTCGAATATAAAAGAGCTGACATTCTGGTTTGCTAATATATGATACACTGGTAAGTGTAAGTTTTATCTCCAATAGAACAGCATATTTGCGCTGGGGACTTAGGAAATAGTGCCTGCAGCAAGAGACGCAGTGAGTACAGTGGTGTTTGTAGACAGGACTACAATCTATGGGAGTCATAGCAACAGGGAGAGGTACTGGTACTGCTGACGCAGAAGTGTTGGTTGGCTCACATGCCACTGTCAGAGTATGAAGCACCCAGAGCCTTTTTCCCTTCAAGGTATGCCTTTAGGTGTTCTCCCTCTAAAAAAGAAAATATTAATAACCGATGCCTTCTAGCAATGCTGGGGGTGTGTTTCGGAAAAATCAGAAAATGAAAAGAAGATGGAAAATATCAGACCTGGCATCAGCATATGAATGTCCTAAAAGTGAAAGCTGTGTGGCTAGTACTTTATTCATTTTCAGGAACTTTTATAAGGGTCACATGTAGTAGTGTACCAGGGGTAGGGAAGGGTGGTGGTGTGGTTGTTGGTATACAAAATCGCAAGCAATGTCATGGTGGTTGTACAAGATCTGGAAGTGGGTAGATACATACCTCCTGTCTTGGAGAGATAAATACCATCAAAATCAAAATGTGCAAGTCTGTATCCAGGGATTGGCAAATCTACAACAGAGTGGTTCAGTTCATTTGGAAGACTTATGGCAGGGCAGAAATCAATCTGTTTGTGGACAAGCAACTCACTGCCCACTGCGGTTTACAAATAAGGCAGAAACAGAGACTTTAAGCCAAGATGTGTTGGTGCGCAATTGGCCAAATCTATGGATATGCAACCAGTGTTGCTGATAGCCCCATTCTGGCCGAACAGACTATGGCTCCTTCTGTTGTTGACATTACTACGGGGCATTCTGTTCCCACTAGCCATCAGACTGGGCTTACTGTCCAAAATGAACGGGTCAATTTGGCACAGCAAACCACATGGCTTAAAACTGTGGGTCTACCCCTGGAATGTTTGCAAGGGGCCAGAGTCACTCTGGTTGTTTGCCGGCAAGAGGAAAAGCTGTGATACATTGGGCAGACCTGCCTTATCTTGCACCATGAATAACATTTTGGAGTTTTTGCAGAGTTGACAAGCATCTCTTTGTGGATGTACCCTAAAAATGCATGTGGCAGCACTGTCTATGCAATAGGGACTGGTTGATGGATTGCTGCTAGGGCCACATAAACTAGACAAAGTACAGAATGTCTTTGATCCTCACGCAAGACAATGATCCCCAGTGGGATTCAGATTTGTTGCTAAGCAGTTTGTGCCACTTGCCTTATGAAAACGCAGATATGAAGCCGTTCTCTCTCTCTCTCTCTCTCTCTCTCTCACTCTCTCTTTCTCTCACACACACACCCTGGTTCCTCAGGGGCTGATGTGATTAACTTTGATGGCCAGGGCGTGATCTCCTATCGTTTCAAGACGAAGAAGATGAAGATCCTGAAGGACGTGATAGCGCTGAAGTTTAAGACAGGCGAGAGTGATGGAGTGATTCTACATGGCGAGGGTCAGCAGGGTGATTACATCACGCTGGAGCTGAGGAGAGGAAGACTGCTGCTCCAGATAAACCTGGGTAAGAGCTTTTACTCATCATCACAGAAATGATCATCTATAGATCTGTCACTTCTAATTGTGTGAGAGGAGATAGGAGAGGAGCAGTCAAAGATGTGTATGTGTGTTGGAGCGGAGAGGTGTGAGTAGACTATATCTTTTCTTGTGAAATATGGATAGTAATGCTAGATACATGGCTGGTATATTGTGGCCATTGACCATGTACTGTCCGTCACCTCATATTATACAGTACGTTCTTTCTGTTATATACAAAGTCTGTGAAATTTAAACACACATTGAGTTTAGTTTAGTATTCATCGTAAAGTGTTCAAATATTTCCTAATGTCATATGCCATACTCGTGCAATTTGTGAGATCTTAAAGAAGTATATTTTCTGAATATAAAACTAAGCTTGGAATTTTTAGGCCTTGTGTCTTGAAGTATAGCTGCATTTATAGGCATACTGTAATAAAGACTTGTGGACATTGCACCCTGGAGGAACAGACTCTTGAGTTTTATATAACCGCATAATGTAAATGCTGCATCTTGGTATTTTTATGAAACAGGCAGCAACCAGTACGGCTCCATCTTGGGTCACACGTCGGTGAGTAGCGGCAGCCTGCTGGATGATCATCACTGGCACTCGGTGGTGATCGAGCGCCACAGGAGAAACGTCAACTTCACCCTGGACCAGAACACGCAGCACTTTCGCACCAACGGAGAGTTCGACCACCTCGACCTTGACTATGAGGCAAGAGTTAATGGCTTTTCATTACCCTGATATTTAGGTTATATTAGATTTAGCATTTGATGCAGGAGAGGAATGATAATCTTATTGCTTTAATTATTCAGAGGTTTGTCATTTTAAACCAGGATACATAATATCAAAAAAGTAGGATTTTTTTGTGAGATAAAAATCTTAATGCATCCTCCAACCCTCCTACACTATCCTCCTCTTTCTGCTCTTAACCTCTTCTACACTGATTCCACTGAAGACCTCTGACGTGAGTTCAGGACACTCAAGCCGTTCAGATCCGCATGCTTAAGTGAAATTTGCATTACAATGTGTTGCTCAGTACATAGTGCATATTTACAGTGTGTACTGTCTAGTAGACCATATAGAAAATTGATTTTTTTAGTTATTAAATATGCGAGCAATGGTTTTGAATGCTCACACTGTCTTCTAAGCAGAGCTCTCGGATGCTCTTAGCATCCATGAATAACAATTCTGGATCCAAAATGTGATGATTAATGGACTAATGCAGTCCAATTAAAGGCAACATCTAATTAATAAAGTAGAAAAAAAGAATCAATCCAAGTTGGTTAACCGATGGCTTTTGTGCGGCAGCGAACGTGTCCTGAGGTCCAAGTTTAAACTTTAGTATAACGGATAACACAGCGCTGTTGAATAATCGATTCTGATTGGTTGGAGGGTGTTGACTGATGTTCTATAGCAGCAGCTCTGACAGTAGTTCCAGCTGCAAGTTTATATTAAAACACTTGTTGTCATATGTTATCGCTTTTGTAGTAACAAATTACATAGGGATCTGTATTAGGGCGGTCCAAATAAATGGGTTTAAAACCATTTCCTCCTCACAGAGGTGTGAGGAGATGTTTATTTAGCATTTTTGGAAGGAATCGCGAACGTCTGTGGTTTGTAACAGTCAGAGATTTCCGACGTGGGAAAGTCGTCAGGATGGTTGACTTTTTGTGCGTTTTGTCTTATTAACTGTTGGTGAATATTTTCCTATAACAGTACACCCCAACATGTTTTATTCCGTAGTTAGTATAATGAGGATCCTAATAGGAGACATATTGAATGCTCTTTAATATCACAACTGACTATCTGTTGCAATGTGTCAGCAATATGTATTTACTTTAGTGTCATATGTATTCTCATATTATTAACATAATTAGATGTGAAACAAGCATTAATGATTTTTGGTTCTTGATAACATCATTGCTGCCAACTGAATAACTGTAAATGCAGGGCCACACACACACACACACACACACACACACACACACACACACACAAAGTCTGTGTTGTTCACACGTCTTCTAGTAAGTCATATTTGCACTTGCAGTTGAGTTTTGGAGGAATGCCGTACTCAGGAAAACTCATCTCAGGAGGCAGGAGAAATTTCAAAGGCTGCATGGAGAGCATCAGCTATAATGGAGAAAACATCACCGACCTGGCCAGAAGAAAGAAAGTGAACACGTCCAGCTTTGTGAGTTCCATTTATAAATTCTTCTTGAATCATCCTGCACTATTTCATCATCCCATACTATGATATTATGTTTATGTATCATGCATCATTGACATTTAGGATATAAAGTATATTCTTAACATGAACATGAAGAAGCTATTTTACACGTGCAGGTGAAATAGATTTATAAAATAAATTAATTTCCTAAATTTATTTATTAAAAACTAGTCAAACTGCCAGATTCTTCTTTCTGGCAACCCTTTTCCAAAAGCAGTCGGACTAATTATTCATGCTTGGAACGTTACATTAATATTCATCACCAAAACACAAACAGTTGATCTCAAGCTTATTTTATGAAGTGCTTAGAAATGGCTGAATAATTATTTCAGGATTGATTAGCATGTCTATATTTTCAGTGGTGGTGAAGGTCCTTAATGTAACATTGGAACAGAGAGTTCTCTTTGCCCCTCAGCGCCATTTTCTCTCGAGCTTCAGGAACTCACGCCGCTGTATGAGCATGCCGTGGCTGCGATTTCAGAGGGCGATCTTTAAACCTGCGTTCCGTGCGAGAGATCCTACGGCACAATGAACTCATATAATAGAGCATATTTAAGACATATTTAACATTTGCTCTTTCAAATGAAAAACCTTTTGTAAATATGCAGTACAAACACTGCATTTGCACAGTAGAGATATTTTACTTAATGTGCCTCCCATTTAAACCTCCTACTCACTGTTTCTGCCCTCAGGCTGGCCTTGCTTATTGTCTATACAATCTACAACAAAACAAACCGTGGTTATAATTTAATATCTGCAGATTTTTTCCCATTATAAACAATACAAGAGGGAAGTTTCCTTTGATGCTTTGATGTTATACTGAATTAATAATACGCTGCTTAAGCAGGTTCTCCGTTCTCATCTCGGTACCTTGCCATATCACTTTTAACCCTAGTCCTGAAACTGTAATTATTATTTTCTCATTTTCTGCTCCACTTGTAGCGTAATTTGACATTCTCCTGTGTGGAATCTCACACCTTCCCGGTTTCCTTNGCTGGCTGACGGCATGCTGGAGCTCACGCTGAAAGACGGCAGAGTCGCCGCGCACGTCAGCATCACGCAGCAGAAGAGCTCGCGTGTAGACATGGTGTCAGGTACAGACGACTTCTTGTGCGTTCTGGGAGCTTGTGGGCTGCTCGTTAATACACACATTATTGCGTATCCCTTTTTTTTTTTTTTCCCGGGAAAGTCAGGAGAAGAGAGAAGTGAGGAGCCGGGGCTACATGGGAACTTTAACATCTTGGAAGATCGACCTCGAGGAGTACTCACACGTCAAAATAATGAATAATGAAATAGATGAAAACTTAACAAATTGTTGTAACTTTGTCACTGCATAATTCCGTGATTCCATGTGTGCTATTTCATAGTGTTTATGTCTTCGTTATTATCCTAAAGCAGTAAAAATCAAGGAAAACCCTCATTTCTCTCATGTTCATACTAGGTTCAAGTTTCCTCTGGCAATACTTTCTCATTTTTATATCTTCTTCCTCTGATGTGTAAATTCCCTTTTGTGGGTATGAAGATTTCTCATATGCCTAATGTTTGTAATGATTAATTCCACTTGGACGACTTATAACCTTGCCCCAGCTCCTCTTTACTTTTAATCTGTAACAGCGCCTTTAACAGCAGTTCCGGCTACAAGGGGAAATCACAGGTTTCTATTAATGCGTTTATTTTAAGATGTTTTTTTTATAGTAACTACATTTACAGGGACTTGTGTGGTGGACACTCCATATAAACTAAGGCTAGTAAGACACATATTGGTATTTAACTAATAAAAAAAATTAAAACTTTCTGATAGGAGATGTTGATTTATCATTTATGGACGTAGTCTCCAGTGGCAGTGATGTGTTTCAGAGGTAAAGCTGCAACTTTAGGTTTTCAGACAAAGTCTTAAGGACAGAGGAATTTGTGCTTTGTTTATAGTAATTATAAAATAAGTGAAAATAGGAACTAACACGTGTATACCTGTTCCTATAACAGCACTACCTGTCACGTTTTATTCCTCATTTCTTGTCTTTATGCTTTGTTGTCCTGGTGTAATGTGTAATTCCATGGTTGTAGCAGGGTTCGTTCCACAGCCATTTAAAATGCTGATGTAGTTAAAGGCTCTGCCTGGCATTGTGATATTTTATATCGATGTAATAGACTCATTACATTATTATAATTTCAGAAAATTGGAAACATATTTCACAGTAGGCTTGTCAATAGTGTATTAACAGCATGATTAATTTCATTTGTTTGCTTGCTTTTAATCACCTTTTAGCAAAATAATAGGTGTTGATAGCATTGGAAGTGGAAGTGAAGTGACCAAGTGGCCAAGTGTGGTGACCCATACTCGGAATTTGTGCTCTGCATTTAACCCATCCAAGTGCACACACACGGTAGTGA
>CM074966.1:14224572-14257609 GCA_037577455.1 Pangasius macronema | reverse complement strand
CCTCTGATGTACTCGTTCCTAATCCTGTCCAACCTCGTCACTCCCAAAGAGAACCTCAACATCTTCAGCTCTGCTACGTCTAGCTCTGACTCCTGCCTCTTCCTCAGTGCCACTGTTTCTAAATATTGAATTTTAATTAAGTACTGTGTGAAGTAAAATCAGTTTCTTCGTGAAATCATGAAATCGTGTTTTAATATGTTATAACTCAAACAAATACATCACTAAGCATAGAATTTGTTTTCTTGGTCTGTTCTTGGTCTGTTTTCATACGCAACAGGCCCTTAGAGTTTACACAGAATGGAGCGGAAAACACACAAAAAAAAAAAACATCCAGTGAGCACCAGTTCTGCCAGTCGTAAAGCCTTATTGATACAAGAGGTCAGAGGAGAACGGCCAGACTGGTTTAAGTTTAAGAGAAGGCTATGCTAATGATCACAAATGATCACTTTTTACAACCTTGGTGAGCAAAAAAGCATTCCAGAGCACATCAAACCTTGAGGTGGATGTGCTACAACAGCAGAAGACCACACTGGGTTTCATTCCTGTCAGCCAAAAACAGGAATGTAACACTACAGTGGGCACGGGCTCACAAAACTGGACAGGTTAAGATTGGAAAAACCTCACGAGAGCTCATTTTCCATGGGAAATTCTTTCAAATTTGTCAGTAATTTACTTTTTCCATAAGTAGATTAGGCTGTCCCACAATAAGGACCTTATAAGTTAAATGTCAGCCTGAAAAAGGCTTGATTTAAAGCAATGAGTAATTAGTTGATCCATCAGTTCTTACTGGAAAATGCAGGAGTCATGGTGGTGATGCTCTTGAGGTGGAGTTTACTGTAAGTGCACGGTGCAGTTCCCATACTGTGTGCATTGTATATTTCTCTTGTGTTAAATGTGTGATTTTTCCAGTAGTCTGCATTCCACAATTGTATTGCTTTGTGTGTTGGTGACACTAGGAATTCTAAATAATAATAAAAAAGAAAGGTTAGGTACCCACTTACCTAATGTACTGTTACTTTCGTAGTTGAAGAGCGGCTCTACATTTCCCGCAGTTCTTCATTTTACTGAATGAAATTACAGTGAGGAGTGCAATATTGATTTTTTTTTGTTTTGTTTTGTTTTTTTTATATGTGTATTGTTACTAAATCTAGCCTGTACGCTCAATATCACTGGCAGATCATATTGCAATCTCATAAACCTTTGTGTTGTTCACTCTAAAGGTGCGTCTTATCATTAATTTCCTGTTAAATGGGCTCACAGTGTTGACTCGCAAGATCGTTTTCTGTTCCCGAGAGTAGACGCCAAAGATTGTGTCCAGCTAAATGGGACACAAAACATACAGAGTTAGAGTGACATAGATGGATGGATGGATGGATGGAGAGACTGAATACTGACATAGTGATGGTTGTAGTCTGTGTAAAGAGTTGATATTATCACACGGTCCATAACACTTGACCTGACACAGGACAGGAGAGAGAGAAAGAGAGTGAGAGAGAGAGAGAGAGAGAGAGAGAGAGAGAGAGAGAGAGGAAAACAGAAGGCAATTACTCAGTCTTCTGTCTGATGACGGTACCAAAATGGTCACCAGGGAGCTTTAGTGATTTAATGTTCTTTAATCATTTTTTAACATTAATAGTAAAAAAACAACAACAACTTGAAGATGTCTCACGCTGGTTGTTATTGTGTTCTGGTGCCTCAAGTGTAAATAACCTTAATAATGATTGCGATTTATCGCTCCGAGCCTTCAAATGAGCTTCGAATCTTTTCAGCACTCAGTCGTGATTGAGATTCGGAAAACATCTTGTAGTTTGCTGCCCATCAGCCCATTGACCTGCCTGACGGAGTTATGAGTCTGAGCTGAGCGTTTTCTCTCGTAAAGCTCCACATCAGCGCATTTAATAAAGCATTATACTTGAATAATATCAAATTAATATCTAATTATATATTTATAAAGAGTGCAGTTCTCCTAGTGTGGAAATGTCTCTATTAAATGAGATAAATTATACATGTTCCTGGAAAAACAGACAAGCTTAAACATTGCTACTGTAACAACATACATAATTTGGATTAGATTTTGAGCAATGTATTTATCGCTCTCCTTCATATACGTAGCTCTTAAAAGACGACTTGTTAACGTAAAGCTGTTTGGAGGATTCTATTTGTTGGATTTAAATATAAAGACTAATATAGACATTAATCCATATCGACTTGGAATTAAAGTTTGTCAACCCATTATTTGGTTTCTAGTACTGTATTCATACCAGATAAATTGGTGACGATGAAACAGCAGTCAACTCCCATATCTGAGGAATACCACCATAGATAGATGTGAAGAAATCACATGACAATAAGAGCGATAGAAGCAGAAATTCAAAATGGTGGTGCGATGCAGCCAACTCAAAATGCTTTTACCATCCTCGAGCTAATTATTTTCCAATAACAGCAATTTTTCACTCCACTTACATCACGCTTAGTTCTATTGGTTTATGAATTAAAAAAAGACGTCATACTTTTACCCATTTATAGCTACATTTTAATGTAAGCAAGTAAGCTCTTAAGTTTAAGTAGCTGTAAGTAGCTAGAAGTTAATAAGACAACAAAATGCAGCTTGTCATGTTCCTGAGAAACCAGAAAGCACAAACTCCTCTGTCCTGTAGACTCCTCCAGGGAAGAAATCCAGTGCTGACACTGGAGACTCCTTCCATAAATGTTAAATAATTATCTCACTACAGAAAATGTCACCATGTGACTGATTGTAATTTTCTTTTCTTTTCTTTTTTTTTTAAACACCACATGTTTAAATCCATTTATTACTGGAGTTTGATTATCTGGAGCATCTGCCATATAAATCACTGTGAATGAGTGGTTATGAAAAAAAATCAACATCTGACCAGTCAAATTTTAGAGAATTTAAGAGCGCTGTTGTATAAAACAACATAAATTTGGGACATAAACATCATTTTTTTTATCTATGAAAATCCTGCAGTAATCGTTCTTATCATCTTATCATTATTTTTCTTATCACTCTTCTTATCATTACAGGTTCAGGGCTGAATGATGGAGAATGGCATGAAGTTCGCTTCATGGCCAAAGAAAACCTCGCCATGCTAACGATCGACGGAGATGAAGCCTCCGCTGTGAGGACCAACACACCCGTTCAGATCACAACTGGAGGAACATACCACTTTGGAGGTGGGTGATTAAATAAGTGAGATATGCTCTTGCTAACAAGCTGCAAAATGGAAATGTGGTGATAATTTGCACTGCTTTAACACATAAAGAAATTTAAGTGGATGAACTTGAAAGATCTTGAGAATAGAGTGACATTTTTCTATGATGTTTGGAGTTGAAATGCACAGAAGTCTGCTTTCTAACTTTAGTTCTCTTTAAAGATCAAAAAGGCTCCGCCTAAAATGCAAATACCTTGAGCAGCACACGAACCAGAGAGGTTATAAACCCCAAGCCACGACGTTAGCCGCTGAGCTAACTCCACAGGACTCTTTAAATGAGTGTTGCAGTGCCATGGGAAAAAACAACACAAACTGGCCTTCTTTCTGGCCGAACTGAAAGGCACCAAATGAGAAAGGAACAACTTCTAACTTAAGAGAGCCGAATATTTATCTCAGAGTGAGGATTCTCAGTCTATGCTCCTCTTTAGTTTTCTGCCTGCTTGACTTCCTCTTCAGTTCTGAGCTCCCTTTTCTTTCTTTCCCTCAATATTTTCTCTCCCTTTTCTTTCTAAACCTCAATATTTTTCTTCTCTGTTTTACATTTTCGAAAATTACCAATCAGAGTAGCGTGGCGCTGCTCTGTTACCTGGCACAGATCTATGTCCGCACGCGGAGTGAGGCAATCGGAGGGCTAAAGAGGCGTGGCCAGGTGCTGCACGTTTACGCTGATTACCTGCCTGAGATCGCGTGCTATAAAAGCCTGTATAGGTGGCCGCGGATCTGCCTGAGAAGGCACCTGGTGCGTTACAACTTAAGAGTAAAGAAAAATGTTAAAATATGGGCGTAAACATTAGCTAAAAGAAGGAGTTAATTCTAGGAGATGGTTTCCATCTTTGTGTTGTTGTACTGATGGCTCCTGTTTGTTTTGGTTTCTTTTCAAGTCCTCTCTCTGCCCCGTCCTGTCATTGGTTTGTTGCCTGACTGTGTTCACCTGTTCTGTGTTAAGTTATTGTTATACCCTGTTTTGTCTTTTTTTGTGTTTTGTTTGTGGTCCTCTGTTGTATGGATTTCCCTGTATAAAATCTGCCTGCTTTTGTTCTGACCGTTGATATGGACCTTGATAATGATAAAAGCACAACAACAACAACAATACTAATACTAATACTATTACTACTAATAATAATAATAATATCACCAACGTGAGTACTCATGTTTCATAAAGTGAATACACCATATTACTGTGAAATATATATTTATTTATTCTTGAGTATAAGAGTCACTATCATCTTAATTACGGTAAAGGTGGCTGTTGTAGGTAATGATCAAAATTTAGTACTAGTCAGGATATAAAAGCCATTTGCCGTGAGATGCTAGAGGTGTTTAATGACTCATGTTCTCATAGCCAGAGCTAAATTAGCGTGGGAGACAAAATGCCATAGCTGATTATATGATTTAAAAAATTAAATGATGCCAGAGACAAATTAAATGAAATGAAATGGACTATTATCTCTACGTGTAATTGGAGACTGTATTAAAACCCGTTTATAAAGTTTTTTTTTTAAACATTGGTTTTGCCAATGGCTGGAGTATATTTATACCTGTCAGGTCTGGTCCTGGTCTGTCTGAGAGTTTTGGAGGTGGGTGATCATTAGTCAGTCTGATTATATTTCATTCAAAAGCCACGTTTTTATCATCATTCATCTAAAAAAAAAAAAGCTCCCTCCAGTCATGACAACACATTTACGCATGACGGCCCGTAAAATGCCTCACTACTGCTCTACACACTCCTGATGCACAGTCATAACTATCAATCGATAATCCTCCCTCCATCGCTGTTATTTCAACTCAGGGCTGATATATCTGCACTCTCTAATTTGTTTACAACTGATTTTTCCTTTCCTGAAAATGGAAAGAGCTCCATTTGTCCTGTAAGGGAATTTCGACATAATCGAATAACTCCGATTTACAGCTTTCAGATAAATGTAGCAGGGTTGCCTGTTCTGCAAGAAATAAACGGCTGCTCGATTTAATCGCTGTGGGGAGTCATTGTGAATTCTGATCACTGTAATTAGAAATTAGAACATTATTTCTAGAATAAATTACAGCATACACAGGAAATTGACTTAACAGAGCAGTTAAAGTGAGTGTAACAAAGCAGCAAGCAATCTGTTGAAGCGAGTTTGTGCTGTTGTACACTATAAGTAAAATAAACATGATTGTGAGGATTTAATACCAAAATTGTGCACACTGGAATGCATAAATATGAACTTGGACAATTCGGGTAAAAGGTACGTGTCATGACTGACATTAGCATCAGACTCTGGAACGAATAGAGCTCCTCTCTTAAAAAATATGGATAAAATTTAAAGGGATTAATTTACATTAATTTAAGCGCAGTATATGAGTGCTTGGTCAGCTTATTCTTCATCCTGTGCGTTTTCTTTATAGGAAGCTCACGCTATCATATAAACTAAAACATTGGCATTTTATTAATCGGACAAATTAAAATCGGGAATAAAAAGTGTGATAAAAAATGTGCACACATTATAATTTCACGACCTCGGTTTAGCGTCTTGTGGCTACATTAATTTTAGTGCACAAAAACAAGATGCAGATTAACAGGATGTGCTGGATCAAGTGCTATTTCACCTGCCGAATATCATTAAATTAAACCAAATTTGCAGTTATTTAATTAGTACATGATTATCAATAATCATTGATAATTACAACTAGGACTATTCCTGGAGTGATATATTGGTAATAGACTCTTATTAGATGTTTATTTCGATGCTTACCATATTCTCATTCATATATCAACATGCTCGTGTTTTTTTTTCATTTTTAAAATAATTTCTTGCTTTTATGGTGCATTGTATTACATTTCACAGCAAAGGAAAAAAATCTATCTACTGCTTCAGTCTGCATTTTCTATCCCTGATCATTTTTTTCCTTAAGAGGTGCATGTCTGAGCGTGTGTATGTCTGTTTCTGTGTGTGGGTGGGTGGGTGGGGGGAGGGGTATGTTTAAAAACACTGGTCTAGAAGCTGTTGGGGAAGAAAATGTCTCAGAACTTCACACAGGTTTTTTTTAATAATCTGAATAGGCAGCCCAGAAAGTCAGTTTAAGCATGTGCTTAACCCAGCTCTGAATATGTGTAACTTTCTGCTGTTTTATTTAAGTCACTCAGCACAGAAATCCAGTGTGGTCAATCTAGACCCATGGTTAATGCTGAAGCACATGGCTAGGTGTTTGTCCCAGTGCTGTCCTCGCAAGGCCACGTTGTAGCATATTTGAGCCTGTTGGTGCTAAAAGACTAATTCAGAGACACTGACCAGAGTGCGTCAGATTTAATTAGGATGAAATTAGTTTAGATACCGAGACAGGTTAGTCTCGACGACACTGTCGTTCATGTAACAGTGTTTATTGACTAAACTCTGTGAGCAGCTAATGAAATGTGCTTCATTATACGGTATCTGTAGACATGCTCAGCTTGTCCTCCTCCGTCGTTAAACCCATTGTATCCATTCCAGCACCATTTTCATTTCAACACCCCATGCTGGTTATTTCCTGACTCGTCTCTCCGGTCTGAGAGTTTGTTTTTTTTTTCCCCCAGCTAATTTCATCATGCATTGTTTGGGTGGGTAACGAATAAAAATAGCGTATTATAATACGCTGCAGTTGTCTTGTCTGTGTCCCTGTGGATTGGACGCTATCCTTATCAGTATGCTCATGATTACTTCGCTGTGTGAGAACAGAAACAGGTGTTTGTGACAGATAAAGGTGCATCGGTGGCTTTTATATACACCTGATTATAATTCTTATCGCTCTGGTTGACTTATTTCAGAATATACGAACACGTAAATGCTCATTTCATATCTAAGATTTTTGTTTTCTGTGTTACGTTATGTGACACGTGGTCGTAGCGCTGGTTTCACAAGGTCACACAGAGCATGATGGAGAGCTTCTCAGCACATTTTCATGCTAAATACCTCTATAAACCAGGGGCATGGTCGAGTGTGAAAATGTATTCTGTATTATTGTGTGGAGATTATACTTCACACTACATTGTTCAGAATCGAGGAACCAAGGACAAACCTCAGTGGGCCTCATTTATCAAAGCGGAATTTATTTGTAAATCATTTAATGGAGCGGTTGAACAAAAAAGATGAAAATCCAGCTTGGGGGAAAAAAAGGTTAATATCGTGTGAGAGCTCCTGAGTGATCCTAGTCATCCGTGCGCAGCTAACAAGATCACCTTCTTCCTGTCTTTTTTTTTAATGCCTGAATTCCCCTGGCACTTTTTCCTATATAGACACATTTATCCTGGTAGCATCCTGGTTCCTTCAGTCCTCAACTCCTGTGGCATTATTTCTCATGTGCTTCCTGTCATGTTTCCATCATCGGGATCTTCTTTCCCTCGTTCTATGCTTCTTCTTTTTCCATGCAACTCAAACACGAATGTGTCAGAAAGACAACAGATGGTCCAGGTAACAGGTTGAGTCTCAGAAGGCCTTGCCTTATTGTGGGTGATTGTGGGATTTTATTCCTAATATTTATTAGCTTGAGCAGCTTGTTGGATTTAGAGGTTCATCCAGGCTTCGATCCATCATGCTGTCTCTAATACAGTTTCATCTTCACAGGAAATTGGTAATAAATTAGGGAAAGATTTGTTTCAATCACATTTCTGATCTACACAGGATCAGAAGGGATAAGAATCCGCGTCATGTTGCAAGATGAAACAGATGTTTTGGAAAACGCAACGAGTCTTGAATTTCACGTCAATGTGACTGTTTCTTGTTTGTGCTTAGGTTACTTCCTGCAGACCCAGGCGTCTCCGTCACAGCGCTCGTTTCAGGGCTGCATGCAGCTCATCCAGGTGGACGATCAGCTAGCCGACCTGGCAGCTGTGGAGCAGGGCATGCTGGGAGCTTTTGAGAATGTCAGCTTGGACACGTGTGCCATCATAGACAGGTCTGAACACTGACCAAACCTCTAATCTCGACACTGCAGCTTTAACACTTATACACTGTACAGGTCATTTCAATGTTAACTGAAATATTAACCTACAGTATATACAGACAAATTATAGGGGGGAAAAAGGGTCTTAGTAGAATCCATTAGAGTGATGAAGACCATTTTTTCTAAAAGATATTGTCTCAGTTAGTGTCTTGATGATGAGAGAGGAGAGCGCTGTCTGTCACGTCGCTCTAAAATCTCGCAGTTGGTATTTAATTGGTTTGAGATCTGATGACTTTGAAGCCCATAGCGTATGATTTACATCATTTTCATCCACATCAGACCAATTAGTGAGCCCTCATGCCCTGCGGATGAAAGAAACCCCGTCCATCAGGATAGAAATGTGATCCATCAGAAGACCTTTGTATCGATTCGCAGTGTGGCTGCTCTCTAAGGGACGAGTAGACCAAGCCCATGCCAGCAAAATGGCTTCCACATTATGACCTAATTTGTCACCTGTCTGTACAGTTGCAGGAAAGAAAAGAGACCCAATCAGGAAGCAGTATAAAATCTGATATACAATAAACAGTAATGAAATAATGCTGTGGTAGTTATATTGATGCAATACCTCAAAAGATGACTAGAGCTACTCATTATACGTTTGGCTAATGAGTTCTAAGTAAAACATAATCACAGTGAGGTTGATTATCGTGTGTTTTGGTGCAGTTTTTAAGCAGAAGACTAAACCTCATATTCAGAAGGTTGAATCAGCTTAGCGAAGCACCAGCTCTCTGCCATTACACTAATATTGATTGATTACCCATGCATTTTGTGCCTCTGATGCTTAACATGTGTTTATGGGCTGTGAGTCTTTCACGCTCACAAGGCGGCAAGGTAACACACCGTTAAGCACGCCAATTAACAAATGTTATTAATGAGATCAATCAACACTCAACACCTGGAACAAGAAAAGCACACGAAGCTCCATTAAGGAGAATTATGATGCGATGGTTTGTTGTTTAGTGCGTACTGGTAAATACGTTACCTGTTAAATTGTTTATCTGTATCTACTTTTCAGTGGTCTTGAAATGTACATATGAATTTCATATAAAAATTGTTAATACAAAGAAATTGAATTGATTCAGTGTTTTATAAATGAAACTAGTCATAGTTTGGATCAGTTCTTACAGTTAAGAAATCACAGAAGTCTAGATTTCTTTCTAGAGTATTCTTAGATCTGAGCTCATCGACGAGCTTTCACACTCCGCAGTGTGTACAGCAGTAACAAAGGTGATGAGAGGATGTCAAACGTTCTCTTATCGTTTATCTGGAACTCGATCGGCTGAGGTGTGAAATCATTATTGGGACTCAGACGCTCATTACAACACCATTGATTTTGTGTTTCTCTTCATCAGTTAAGATGTCGATGTTGTTTCTTGCACATCGGCTAAAACGCAGGACCGTGGGAGGTCATGTTTACTTCCTGTGGCATTTTTTTTAAACCTCTCATTACATAAATCTGATCTTTCATCTGACATTTCAAGACAGTACATGGAATGCAAAGCGGGTGTCTTCTAGGAGTCATGTATTTGTGGTCATTTGTACCGAGCTTACTGTCCACCCTATTTAATGTCCTGAGAGCATTTTAAACCAAGCATTACCCCCCTTTGATTGTCCATAATGGCTGTATTTATAAGTGTCACTTTCCATTACACAGACACGAGTGCTGGATTCAACAAACAAAACAGACAGGGCTAGAGCTGCATTTCTGCACCACACACACACACACACACACACACACACACACACACACACACACACACTGAAATTCATTTCTCTTGAAAGCTGTCTATTTAAGATAACAACACATCAATATAAGCTTTCATTTTTGCCGATCATGTCAGATAATTTGCTGTTAAATGTCGTAAAGAGGATTATTGTATATTTTTGTGAAAAAAATACACTGCATAGTATTAAGAAAGAGGCTGGGGCTGATTTCTTCCTAGCTCAGACTGTAGATTTGTGCAGCCTATCAGTGACAGATGTGCCAGGTGATTACACAGAGTGAAACGCTCCTTAGATTTGATCTCCATTTCGGGCTTTTGATTCATTCTGCATTCAGCTCTGCTAACAGACTGGACATGGAGAAGATGTGACTTATGACCTTTTCCCATAGAGACATTTTGACCGGGATAAATTAAGGGTCAAATTTCGTAGAAACTTTTACTCATTATAATACAATGACAATGGTTCCCTACCCTTTAAAAGTTTTAACTTCAGTGCTTTAATTTGGACTTCACTGAGAACAAAGATAACGGATGCTTGGATGTAAATAACTTAAGAATATAAACGCTTTCCTTTCACTCTGTGTACATTAAATAAACAGCCTTGATTCCTGTAATCTCAGCATATATAGGATGTGTTGCAGGAGTCTCTTTTTTAGATGATGTAACCCAGTGATTAATGAATCGTTGTGATTTCAAAACCTGCCTTTCATATTCTGCCTTATTTCTAATTAGATTAGTTTGGAGCAAGTGTGTGTAATAAGATTTTACTCTGAAATTAATTTCTTTTGCAAAGTATTCCAGAATTAGCCTATAATAAGGACTCATTTGCTTGGTGAAAGCTATATTAATGTACACATTCTTTTTGTACTATCCCACACGACAATATCCTTTGATTAGTCACGAGCCTACAACCCTAAGTTGGGACGTGAAGTAGAGTAGCTCTTACAATAATTTTCCAATAACAGCACACCTTGAAGTGTTTTGTGCATCTTATACCACAGGAATTTGCCAATGCTCAAATTTTTCTTTATTAAAGAGATACACATCATACTTTTGGTCTGTTTCTGGTTGCATTTAATGTTGTAGAACATCCATGAAACCAGTTTGTTTCTCAAGTTTGTTTGAACAAAGACTCGTTCAAAGACTGTCAGAAGCAACAACTTGACAACCTCTGACTGTTACAAACACTCTGACACTGGAGACTCCTTCCAAAAGTGCTCACAATATCAGCTATTGCAGGCTTTTGTTTGCTTGTGTCTTTGTTTGATATGTTTATACGGAGTGTTCACCAGGTCGCTGTTGTAACTATACGAAGAGGAACATATTCGAATGAACCTCGTGTCCTGAACTACAGTCAGAGCTGCTGTGATAGAAAAGGAATCAACATCTTTTGCTCAATAATGTCTAGTAGATTTCAGAATCTGTTCATTTGGATATCGATTCCGGTCAAAGGACAGAGACAAGTGAAGCAGAGATAATTTTATTTCGGTGAGGTATTTCTTTTGAAACATGAAAGGATTCCATGCTTAAAGAAGTGCTCTGAACATACTTTTCTTTTTTTAAAATAAGAAACAGGTCTTAATAAGTGTAGACCACGCGTGAATACTTCTTTCAGCTTTTTGAAACTAGGCTTTAATGATGTTTTTTTTATTTTTTTTTTATGAAAGCTTCTGTAGCGGCTGGATGGAGGCTGGTGAAGTGGTGTGACATTGAACATGGAGGATAAAGCCACAATTGTGTTTGATATGAGACTGAATTATCGCACACTTCCTCTGCTCTAATGCTCTGTCCTGCCTTTCAGGTGCTTGCCTAATCACTGTGAGCATGGAGGAAGGTGCACTCAGACTTGGGACGGTTTCAGCTGCTATTGCGACAGCACTGGATACACCGGAGCCACCTGTCACACATGTATGTACACCCTCCTGGAACTCAAGCCCTAATATCTGCCTTGGATAAAGGCTTTGATGATCAGGAAGAGCTCCTGATGATAATGGCATAGCTCCTTCTGTATAACAGAGTTTAATACGCTACATTTATAACTGCTTCTGTTTGCTTGGAGCACAGGGTAGAGCAGAAGGCTTCAGTTACATTTCCTCTTTTAGCTTTACTGATGTTTGAGATGGCATGGCCTTTGTAGCACAGACTGGCACAATCCTTACAGCTCGTTATTATTGATCTGGAGTCTACATGAAAGTCTACATCTGTACATTTCACCCACGCTAAAGTGCAACCATTTCACATTTAACCACAGTGTCTTAATGTTTTTTTTTTTTTTTTTACATCATCTCTCAGTTGGAAATTATCCTCAGTGGGGAATCTTTACATAACACACATGCACCCCTGCTCATTCACGCAATTATCCAATCAGCCAATCATGTGGCAGCAGTGCAGTACATAAAATCATGCAGATAGAGAGATCAAGAGCTTCAGTTCAAACATCAGAATGGGGAAAATTGCGATTGCAGTGTCTTTGGAATGGTCATTAGTGCCAGAAGTACTGGTTTGAGTGTTTCAGCAGCTGCTGAGCTCCTGGGATTTGTACAGAGTGGTGCGAAAAACCAAACGAAATAATCAGCGAGCAGCCGTGCTGAGGACGGAAATGCCTTGTCGTTGGGGAGAATGGTTCAAGCTGAAAAGCATCTCAGAAGGCATGCCAGAGCTTGGAAAATCATCTCCTGGTCCAATTTCTTTTCAACTTGGGATGTCAAAATAAAATGGACAATAGAAAGATAAGCCATATGAGATTCCTTTGTACAAAACCCACTTTAGACATTTCGATTGCTACGACATTCATACAAAGATTTTATCAACAATATACATTTCATTCAACCTTTGTCACACTGTAATATCCTGGTATTGTTAATACATCCCATAGTGTGAGAATGCCATGCAGACCTCTGTATTGAAATGGAAGACAATTTGAAAGTTACTACGCCCAAAAACTTGCGTCGAAAAATTAATCTTTACTGTCTTTAAGAATAAGACATAAGTCTTTCCACATCTACCACCATGAATGTATGTATATATATTATTACTTTAAAACAGAGCACTGGGATATTAACTCGCAAATGTATTGCTGGTGTCTAGTCACATTTCATTCTGATCCTCGTCTGCATATTCAGTTTTTTTTTTTTTAACCGTCTGCTAAATGTCTCGTTTCTCGTAGCTGTCTATGAGCAGTCATGTGAGGCTTATAAGCACCTGGGGAAATCTTCAGACGTCTACTGGATCGATCCTGATGGCAGCGGACCTTTAGGACCGTTCAGAGTCATTTGCAAAATGACAGGTAATTTATACACACCGTCTAAAGGTCACGAGCAATACATTATAGATACAGTGTGAATTAACACAATGTGTTAAGGCTGTACACGGCGCCGTTCGAACGGAATATCTGGCATCATGATGGATCAGATGAAACCGATAGCATCAGTGTACAGTGTGTGAACAATACATTAAGATTTTAAATGAATACGAATATGTATTAAAGAGCGAATAAAGCAGTTATTTGTCTCATTGTCAGTAATAAACGTCATAAATAATAATAAAACTTAGTATAACATATATAAGTTCCCTCCTCTACCACTCTCTTGCTGCCAAAGTAGCTGTTATAACGTAAGTGATAAGAGGAACTTGTTTCACAGACAATCCACAACATTAAGTGTAACTATAAATGGATAAAAAGCACAATGTGTTGTTTGTTTTTTTTTGTGATAAATTGTAAAAAAAAGGTGGGAGCATCATCACACCACGCTGGTGTTGGCATTGTTTTCCTGTAACACAATGTAAGGTTCACAAAATAATGTATTACGTGTAATAATTTGTCACAAAAAATAAATAAATAAATAAAAAAAATAATTCAGTTCAAACGAGAACTCCTGAGTGCAGTCAGAGACTCTCGGACCATAGCCACACTTGCTACACTTGCTAATTAAATACTGTGAGCTACACTCCTTAGCTGGAAATTCCAGAAAAAAAATAATAAAACCACAAACATTTTCACTCCAAAGCCAATTATTTTTGACGTGTCGTCCCTTACCACGGCAAAACAGTTGACTTTTCATTCGTTCCCAAGGAAACTTCTCCCTGTAGCACAGCAGCGATTTTGGACTCAGCTGGTAAGCATTCCTGTATTTCACAAAAAAAAAATGAAATGTGAAATAAATCACTTGAGTCAGTATGAGGGTGTGTGGATTCATCCCATGAAATGTTATCAGTTTAAGGCAGATGCGATGCCTTCAACAGTCTGATGAATTCCTGCACTGAGACATTGATTAAATCAAGCTCAGTGGCGAATTCATACAGATAGGGCTTAGTCAAGTTATTCCAGTAAGAGTGTTATGTAGTGTGCAGGAGGCAAATTAGGTCAGAACTTGGAAGATTGTAATATTTTATTGTAAGATTTATAAATATCCTTGTAAAAATCCAACTTTTCCTACTTCCTGTTTGAAAATCACATGCTTGCTGTTTCTAGGACCCGAACCCTATCACAGTCACAACTCAAAGTGTACTAATACACCCAAAGGAGGTCCAAGAGGTCAAAGGAGTGTCCTCCCAAAAACATGCTAGGTGGACTTGTGACTCTAAAATGCTGCTACATTTACGGCATTTGGCAGACGCCCTTATCCCTTATCCAGAGCAACTTACATTTATCTTATTTATGCAATTGAGGGTTAAGGGCCTTGCTCAAGGGCCCAGCAGTGGCAGTTTGGCAGTGTTGGGGATCGAACTCATGACCTTCCAATCAGTAGCCCAACGTCCTAACCACTGAGCTACCACTGCCCTGCTAGGCTTGAATGAGTGTGTGCATGATGCGTGCAATGGACTGGTGTCCCATCCAGGTTGTATTTCCACCTCACACCCAGTGTTCCAGTGATAGTCTCCAGTCTAGTCTCCACCACAACTGAGACCATGCTAAAACGGCCACTGAAGATGAAGATGTTCAATTTGAAATATCAGTCGCGCTTTTACTGAGGATTTCTTGAAACGCTTCTGTCTTGTGACACTGTTTTGATGGTTGGCTTACATGTATTTCCAGAGGACAAGGTGTGGACGACGGTGGTGAACAACCTGCCAGTTCAGACAGCCGTTTCAGGTTCGAGCAGGGAGAGACGCACCGTGCTGCAACTGAACTACAGCGCCACCATGGAGCAGATCAGCGCCATTACCGACGCTGCCGAGCACTGCGAGCAGCACGTCGCCTACACCTGCCGCTCGTCACGCCTGCTCAACACTCCAGGTACGGAGGTCGCTAGTTATTACAATTACTAGTCCAGTGTCTAAAGTTTGGATTGTCTGTAGACTTTCCCTCTAAGAGCTGTCATTATTCTGTGTGGAGAGTTACAGTGACTTCACCCTTCTTAAACCTTTCGACAATTTCTAGTGTTACACCCTGGAATCTGGATTATTATCTTTAAAATGACCAGATGTGGTATTTGTACGACATATTGTATTTAAATGCTGTATATTCTCAAATTCACTGAAGTGTCCTGTTAGCATATTCTCGAGTTTTATAACCGATTAATTGAACCGACCATTTGTTTTCTTTCTTCAAGACCTTTAGTACAAAGTAAATTAGGTTCCAAATGAAATGATCAGTCAAAATTAAATTGCATAAAATCCAACATATTTGAAGTTGGAGTATAATTCTCCTAATATTTCTGAGTCTTTCAGTCAGGTAAGGGAGCTGTTAATGTCAGTCAGCTGCTTCTTGGCCTCCGCTGGAAAATAGCTCAGTTCTGCTACAGTTCTGCTTCCTTTCATCTTCACTACAGTTTGGAAAGTTCAGCAAAGGAAATTAGCCGCTAGGATTCAGTATATAATTCAGGTTATAACTGAGTAATGCTTTACATTGATTTGGATTCCCCCATTTGTGTAATCCCAGATTAGCTCTTGTGTGTGATAATAATTCGGTATAAAACTCGGAAATAAGGTTCCTCGGTCATTTTCCACTTGACAATAGGAAATGAACGTAATATGAGACTTTGAAATAGACATTATTGGTTAACTCATCCAGTTGTCATACTCATCTGTGGTGGTAAATCTGGAGTTCAGGTTTTGGACGAAGCTGTCTGTTCACCAGTTAGTCTACATCCCTGTCCTCATCTATGATGAAGGTAGCAGAGGTTCCTCTGTAGGGTCTACATCCCTGTCCTCATCTATGATGAAGGTAGCAGAGGTTCCTCTGTAGGGTTGCTGAGATAGAGTGAAGAGCTCGACAATCGTCCTCTCGGAACCCCCTCTCAACGAAGAGGAGGCTTAGAGGCTTAACAATGGACTGTTCCTACGGGACACCAATCGTCCCACTACAGCTGTAGCAAGTACGTCCCACTGGGCGAAGACCCCGGGGCAGACCCAGGACCTGCTTGAGGCATTATATCTCACAATATGTAGGGTTCCCCCAGGTAGAGAAGTCTGGCCTTCTCAGAAAGAAAATGAACGAATGAACAACTGAGTCATCCTGTTTCTTCTCATGTTAACTTTACAGCACTGCAGTGTACGTGGGAGATAAGAGAAAAACGAGAATGAATTGTGTCTGTGTCGTCATAGCAATTAGCGCACGATGGAGCAGTATTAAAATGCAGCCCATCCTTTATGGGTTCAGAAATAATTATCAGCACTCAAAACGGCCCACGGCCTCGCACGCAGTTAAGCGCACAGTTGTAATTTTATTCTATATGATTTGCATTAGCTACCTCTTGACCACGGACAGAAAAGCTTTCTCACTTGTAAATGCACAATGCAAAGGTTAATCTTCAATTAGCATCTGTTTAAATAAAAAAAGGTCTACTGATATTCTATATAAATGACAAAATCAAGTCACTGACACAAGTACAAAAAAAAAAAGCTTTGTTAGCTTTGTGAGTGGTTACTATGGCAGTATATCAAGTGCAGGATATCAAGTGCAGGATATACAGTGCTAAAGGTTATTGGTTTTAAACCAGAAGGTGTTGATTCATTTTCTATAACAGCATGGCTCAACAGTAGTTCATCTGCAAGTTCACAGGATTTTACCATTAATTCAAAATTATCTTGCCATTAGTTTGTCAAACTATTTGCTTCATCTATTGAAACCAATATGCCAATATTTACAATAAAAAACAGCAGGAAGTATCTAATTAACCTATCCAGATATTACTCCCTATATCATATTATCCATCTGCGATATTGTGAGATATTATCCAGGTGTAATCTAGTGAATATTCAATCTGTAATGTTTGTTTTAGGGTGAGCTGATCTCTCACATCCTGTCCCTGAGATTCTGAAGGAGACTCTGTTCTGTAAATATGATTTTCTCTTGTGCTGCCTGGTGGTTGTGACTTTAGTTAAATCAGAAGAGAGGGATTCCCAGAAGTACTACGAATTTATCCTTGACCTCTTAACGTGAATTATGTCCTTGTATTATAGTCTTTTTTTGTGTCCAAAAATATGTAGTGTAGAGGTTATGCGCAAGTGTGTCCCAGTTTACTGGTCATGCAAGGGGACTAGTTAAATCAGAGCTTACACTATAAGATTTCAAATGCAATACCAACTGTTTGACATGCATTAACAATAGTGATAGTCTAGGTCCATTAACAAGACATTTTCATGGTTATTTTAGTGCAGACTTTGTCTCTGAAATAACAAAAAGCACACTTTGTGCAGTAAGTTTTGTCTGCCATTTCAATACATTAGCATATCAGTTACCCTGAGCAATATTGTCAGTAGTGTGTTTTTTGGTAAATTACTGATTACTTTGTATAAGGTGTGTAGTCAAGAGTGTTTCTGGGCTCCCTTACAAGTACCCCTTGCTGTAGAACAAAAAAGACCTGATTTAGCTCCTGATACCTAGGCAGAGTCGAGCCAAAAGTCCAGGAGGTAGAGACAACATAGTGTGTTAAGTGTGTTGTTTCCTGTTGTACGGTGTTGTGTTGGTTACAGTTAGGTGTCAGGGTAAGGGTTAGGCTGCACCTCCTGGATTTTTGGTTCTGCAGGAAGGACTATCTCTTCCTCTAAGGTGTGAATTGTGGGCAGAGGCATATTTACTGCGGAAACGATATTTGCATGGGTTGTTCGAATGCAGACGGTTTTGTTTTGGCTGTCAGATATGAATGCTCCGGTCACAGGCTTTGTTGCATAGTGTTGTCAGTCTGAGAGATTACAAATTTACCTTCAATTGTTGTTTTTTAGCGAAACATGTTCTTTCATGTAAATATATTCGCCTGGTGATGCATTGCCACATCAAGTGAAGTGACTTTGTGGCCAAGTATGGAGACCCATACTCGGAATTTGTGCTCTGCATTTAACCCAACACACACACACACACATACACACACACACACACACACACACACACACACACACGGAGCAGTGGGCAGCCATTTTAGCTGGAGCAGTTGGGGGATCAGTGCCTTGCTCAAGGGTCTCACCTCAGTCGTGGTATTGAAGTCATTCACTCCCCCCACCTACAATCCCTGCCGGACCCGAGACTCGAACCCACGACCTTCGGGTTACGAGTCCGACTCTCAGACCATTAGGCCACAACTGCCCCCAGTGAGGGGAGATGCCAAACTGGGACTATTCGCAGGGCATGGGTTCTTGGTAAGGCGTGGCACTTGCCCATTTCAGGAGAGACCACTTCGCGCTGCCTTAATCAAACACCAAGAGCTTGGATCTTGGATCATACCATCTGACAAAGCATGAACACTTGGGGTAGTATACAAGAACCAACTATCACTCTCACCTGATATGGCTTGGCTGACTTGGCCATGTAGGTTTTTCCTTAACAACCTCAGGAGGATCTGGCCATTTCTCTTCATGGAGGCCACTCAGACAGTTGTTCTGCCACTTGTCATCTCAAGGTTGGAATACTGCAGCTTACTCCTGGCAGGTATTACCTTGAGCGCCATCAGACTCCTGCATCTGATCCAGATTGCGACTGCGTAACTTGTTTTCAACCTCCCCAAGTTCTCCCACATCACACTATTGCTGTGTTCCATCATTTGGCTTTTTGTAGCCTCCACCTACCTAAAGGCATTTATCAAACCCTGCTCTGTACCATGTCTCCTTCACGCCATAAGTATGACTCGACTTGACCCACTATCCCTCAAGATACAAGGAAGACATGCAGCAAGACTTTTCACTGTACTGACATGCAGGTGGTGGAATGAACTTCTCCTTGCTATCCAAACAGCTGAGTCACTCAGTGAGTCACTTTGTACTTTGTATTCATTTGCATAAAAGTCAGACTGAGGTTTGCTCCATGCAATTCTGGCTAATTACAGCCCTCTTTTTTTTCTGTTGATAATGTGCTTTTACATTCTTCCGTTTTAAGTACATTCATCAGTGCACTTTTATGCACTTCTTCTAGTATGAGTGCTACATTAGAGGAGAAAAAATAAAGTTTTTTAAGTTGCCTCCCACAAGCATCTGATGAATGCCTGCACAAAGGACAGTTTGTGCCAAAAATAGCAGGACTTGCATTGTTTCTTTGCTAAGTATCTGCATGTAAAACAACTTAAATCTTTTTAACACCTAATTCTGTTTGTTGAACCAATGGACTATGTTTCATCATTTCATTCCTCTTATATCAAGTGGATCCAGATCCTGGAAAGCTGCTCATAGGAAAGCTGGGTTTGAGATAGGAAAACACCCTGGGTGGGACACCAGTCCATTACAGGGCCCCAGTCCATTGCAGTACACACATTCACACACTCTTTCACACCTGGGGGCAAATTAGAATCACCATTTCATCTAATGACATGATGTTTGGGAGATGGGAGAAAACCGGTGAACCCAGACCAAACCTACATGGACACAAATTTCCACACAAACCATCACAAAATCCCATCCCAATTGTGGTTTTGATGTCAAAATCCACTAGACAACATCTATAACATGTGTAGGGTTAGTTGTACTGGGTTATTGTAGCTTGCCTTATGGGCTTCAGATGGCTCACTACACAAGCCTGTTCATTTTCAGCAACAAAAGCTGCTTCATTATCAGCATGGTCAGCTCTGTTTGTGTGTGCTGGGGCTTTGAACTAAGAATAACTCCTAAACAAAGCCACCTTCTTCCCTCTGTTGGTCTTGTTAGAGTACCTCTATTTTGCAGTAGAGAGACTTTTTTAACTTGTATGGTTGCATCATTCGTAGTCTGACTGATTTGTAATTTACTGTGTGTAGCCTAATGCACTAGTTTGTGTCAATTGGTAGAAACTCGGTCCTGCAGCACTTGTATCACCAAGACTTGGTGCCGTTGTGCTGCCTGTCATTTGGATCGCCTGTTTTCATTTTGATCAGATCTGTCCTTTGAGTTAGGGTCAGGGTTATACTTAATGTTAATTAATATTGATTAATGCACTGCTGTATAGCCCCACATCACCCTTTTTAGCCTAATCGTAAATAAAAACTTTGTGCAACTTTCTGGATGATGTAAGCAGCCATGTATGTCATGATTATGATTATTTTGTTTTACATTGAATTTATGGTTGAACTGAAACCAGACTCTTATCTGTCTTAACTATCAGCTTTCTAAGCTCTGAAGCTGAGACGATGTATTGTTTGTGATCTTTGTATTTTATAATTGGTTTCTAGTGGTTGCTCTTCTGTTGCACTTCTCTCGCAATCTAAATTCCTTCCATTGCTGGAGCCTTTCATCACACCATGTTTATTACACATTGTATGAGTGGTGTTGCAGCCTGAAATCCTTCCATTGTTGGTACCAGACACCTTTTCATCTTGTCGAGGATGTTGGTATGTGCTGTCTCTGAAATGCTTCCATTCCTCTGTTGTTTCAGGATCAACATAGTCACCGCTTGGATTATTTCATTATCATTTTACACACAAAGAAGATAAAAATGCAGCCGAAGGAAAGAATGATTTGAAGGTTGCTGAACAATGCTGAAGGTCCAGTATGACAATGTACGAGGTGTTTATGGCACTATGGAACGCCTCGTGCTGTAGCAGCATTCTGCTGGCACTACAGCTCCAGATCTTTAGAGTTGTGCCAGATATTTCTGGTCTGTGAATCCAGACTACTTAGAAATATTTGTGTGGGGGGAAAACCTGTCAGATGTCACTGTGATTGGATTCTGAAAAAAGGGCCAAAAAATGTAAAATCAGGTTTTGTCCAAGATTGGGCTTTTTTAAAATTTATTTATTTATAAATTTTTTTATTTTCTCCATATTTAGACACTTTGAACCTTAAATATATTTCACCAGAATGACAGAAAGGCTTAGGCCTTGTCTTTCTAGAAAGATCATGTGTCCAGTTTAACAAATGCACTGGCTGCCAGACTTCCTAAAGATGTCTTAAACCTTGATAACCAAGTCAAATTTCCTCACACAATCAATACATATCATGATTCGATCAAATTGTTGGATAGCTGTATAACTTATCACTCATGTAGCTTTACCATAAGTAATGTAGATTAGGTTACAAAAGTAGATACAGATGGGGCATTTGCTTTTTTTTTTTTTATTGCCTGTCAGCTTAGCATTAATATTAAAACGCATAATTCCGACTGAGATAATATGACAGATGACACCAGCGTTATTAAAGATATTCAAATATTTTATGTGTCATGGAAATATAATTTAATATGTTGATGCACTAAAAGAATCTGCAGATATTGTTTTGTAACAATAAATGGTATCTGTCATGTATTTGTCATGGACTACACTACCCATCAGCCCCTGCACACCGCAAGACATCACGATCACCTGAGACACGTCTATGTCTAACGAGCGCTGGTATTAAGGTTCTGTCGTTTGTAGCACTCTTTGTCTAGCGCTTGTCGTTGTTCACATCATGTTCATGTGTGTTTGCTAGTTTGCCAAGTTCTTGTTTATGTTTCTAGAGCTCGTATTTATGTCTTGCACTAATGAAATGTTTATCTGCCCTTGCATCCGCTTCTGACACAGTATTGTTATTAGACCTAGAATGACTGCCTAATGGGTGGAACTAGCAGATTAGAGGGCAGGCTATGAATAAAGGTTGGTTTAAAAAACAAGATAGACATAGTTCTCATGTTGTTATCGTAATCTGATTTATTACACTATCAATTGGCACCCAGATGAAGATGGGTTCCCTTTTGAGCCAGGTTCCTCTCAAGGTTTCTTCCTCATGTCGTCTCAGGGAGTTTTTCCTTGCCACTGTCACCTCTGGCTTGCTCATTTCGGATAAATTCACGCATTTACAATGTATATCCTGAGTGTATGTATTTCTGTAAAGCCTATAGTTTCGGAAACGATACAGTATATAGTAGAAAATGTCCCAGCCCGCTTCACATATTGTTTTCTTGATAAATATCTTGACTAAAAAAAGCGAATATGTTTGAAGATATGAAACGTAATTTGAGGAAGATGTTTCTCAGGGAAAAGAAGTTCATGCAACAGTGGAGTCTAATAGATTTTCTAGGCTGTATGAGAAAATAGTAAGAAATACAGGAAAGCACAACATTCAGATTCAATCTTAAAATAAGGGAGGAGATTAAGTTTGAAATATGAAAGATTAGACCTAGTAGGAAATGGAGAAGAAAGTAAATGCAATGTAGAGTCGTTAATGGCCCGTTGAGAAGTTCATGAGCTCCCTCAGTGGTGAACATTAGGGCTGACTTCAAAGTTTACCGAAAAAAGTTCAGACGAGGTCAGACATTTTGATGTCGCTGTGATGAAAGCTGTTGCACATCAGAGCATGCCGCAGTAATGACTATCAAGCAGCCGCTGTAGGTCATGGATCCTGTTTCGTGTCATCTCTGCCTTTGGTAAGCATTTAGCTTCTAGCGTAAATGTGCCACATTTCAAAAACCTATTTTCTATTACGAAGTCTAGGCAGTGTCACAGGATCGGTTGCACCCTGCCCCACTGACAGACACAAAAGCTGACCATGTTCATTTCTCTGACAGTAATGCCATCTGTGTATTGAGAGGATCAGACAGAGTGCAAAATGAACATTTATTCAAGCTCACATCTCCTCCTGAAGGACTAAAAGTGCTCCGTCTGTCGCCATCGAATGAACTGTACTCCCATCGAGAACACACTTTACTCTAAACTGTTTAAAACACGCATCACAATATGAAAGCAGCAAGAGTCTGAGATTATTACCGTCTCACATATGCTCAAATCGCGCTGGGGGAATGGATCATTTGGTAGCGGTTCATTTCATTTGGTGCAGATCTTTTCTATTTGGCCAAATGATATTTGCAGAATTGCCAAAGCTGTTCACCTGGATATTATCTGAGTTTTTAATTCAATTCAGTTCAATTCAATTTTATTTGTCTAGCATTTTTAACAATACAGAAATCTGGATATAGATTCAAATCCCTTTTTACTTTATATATCTTTATATACAGGCAGTTAAGCTAAAGAAATTTAACTTCTATTTAACTTTGCTGATTGGTCAGAAGATTATCCAAAACTGCATAGCTCCAATATGGTTTGATATTAATCTGCTTATTCTAAAACATATACATCTCATATACTGTATATAATAACAGCTGAATCACAGGGACTTGTATGATGGACGCACACATAATTTAAGCCAACCAACAAGCGGAAACTGTTATATAGCAAACATAAGCGTAGAGAAGTTGCTCTGGTGAATGTTTCGGTAGGCATATGTAAGAAAGAAATCAGGTTAGTAGTAAACTCGTTTGTTTAAGATTCCCACTATGGGAAATTCTTCCAACAGCTTTGCACTGTGCGATTTCATAGTTATGTGATAAGCTGCATATTCTCTTATTAGTTTACTAACTTCAAGAGAGAAAGAAAAAAAGAGAGGCTGGTGAACGAGCCAGTGTTAATAGTTGTAATAAAGTAAGTGCTAACAAGAACAAACTTGTTTTATGGACCTTCCACAACATCGAGCATAACTATGAATGGACAAAAGTACGGTATGTTGTTCTTTAATAAATGTAACATTGTAATCTTCGACAGTTTGCTGAGGTATAAGAGGAATAAAACACTTCTGGTCACCTTGTCGTGTTGTAGTCCTTATTTAGACAAACTCATAGTGATACTCTATTTTACTGACTGTCTAAACATGGATGAAAATGTAGCATAGCTTCAACCACGTACCATGTAGCATAGCTTCAACCACGTACCTATCAGATATCTGTGGTGGTTTTCAGTCATTTAGAAACACATAGAAGTCTGATATGTGTTTCGAAATGACTGAAAACCACCATAGATATCTGATAGGACATGGTACATGGTTGAAGCTATGCTACATTTTCCTCCATGTTATCCAGAAGTTAGTGCTGAATCATTTCATTTAGTTCTTTGTAAACAGGGACAGCACAGGATGATCACAGACAAGGTAGGCTCAGGTCACAAGCGGTGACCTACTAAGTGTATGTGTATGTGTGTGTATGTACTATGGCTCTCTCATTCTCATTTAGTTAAGACACACTCACATGGCCTCTCTCCCCCAGCGCCAGACAGAACCCATTTGTTATACCAATCTACCACCTGTATTCTGTATTTTGACGTGGAAGCCACAGCTTTTTACCTGCCAAACATCAGCCCACTGGCACAAAGAATGACAACAAAAGAAAAAAGCTGAAAGAAAAGCAGTACAACCGCACACCATCTGTCCAACAGCAACGAAATGGAGGAAGCAGGAGTTAAGCCTTGCTGCATCCCCAGGATGCCATACAAGCTGTGGCCTTGGTTTCTTGATATGAGTGTTCTTTTTTTAATCTTGGCATGCCAAATAGTGTACTCTGTCCTAAGACATGAGGAAAATACATTGCCTTTCATACGGTTATTTTCCAGTAAATTAGTGTTACTTCCACAGAGGTGCCAAAACTTTTTTTTTCCAAAACAGGTAGCAGTGAAAAAATCTTTAATATCTTTAAAATATATGATTTAAGCTCATCTTTTGCCCAATTTAAAAGGAGCAGCAGTGACATAACATGACTTTACTGTAGATTTGTACGTTATACTGAACATCCTTTCGACACGCTTCATAACGTTTGCCTTCTATAACTCATATAATCGTCTTCTAACCTCTTATAATCCCAGAAGAGCGTGAGTTTGCTTTTCAGTCCTGCTTATGTCTTCTCAGGGAGTCTTTTTTTCACGTCCACGCATATAAATTTAATCGAATATAAAATTCATTCAATGAAATTGAATTTGTTTTATTATATAATGAATTCCTTGTTGGATTGAACAGCTTCGGTCCAGAGTGTACTAGTTTATTCTAGCCTGTATTCTTTATTCTTTTATTTCCAGTCTCTTTGCTATGCGTCAACACAAAACTCAAAAAAAAAGTCCATATGTGAGATTAAGGCACACCTACGCCTTAATAAGATGCATTTAAATATATCACTATGCTGGTCTATGGTGTGAGTTAATGTCTGTTGTCTGAACTTTAGAAAATGTAGAAATTGTTGTTTGCTACATTGGAGCAAATGCAGATGCAAATACAAATACAGATACAAATATTAGTGGCATTCTGTCACTTTATAAGAAGGTGACTTCTTAGAACTGGTCTGACAGTTCCTCGAACTCAGCTACATCACTCAAGTACATAACTGCTAGTCAGCTAGTTTTGTTTGTTTGTTTGTTTGTTTTTGTTTTTGTTTTTATTCCTGTCTGTGCAGTTATATTTGTTAGTACCTGTCTGCGATATTTTCTTCCAAACATATAAACAAATTTGTCATTTTGTATTTTAAACTAATTTAATCCACTGGGACCCTGAACAGGCAGTTACTAAGGATGCTGTAACTTGCTTAATGAACTTTCTAGTTTGTCTTTGTGTCTGACTGCTTGAAGTAAAAAGATCACAGCATCCGTGTTACGTCCCACGGGATCACAGGTGGATCCTTGAGGGATCCTGATGCACACCTCCAGTCTCAACCAGATGCCCTGCGAATATTTCTCACAAGCTTAGATATTTTCCGTATTAGAAAGTCTGTGTGACAAGGTTGTGTGATAATAGTACTACAAGCACTCTCAGACTTTCACTGGTTCTGCTAGGAGAATCAGAATTCATGTGTGTTGGCCCTGTTTGTCATGATGTGCAACAGATACTTTGGCTCTACAATACGTGACAGAATGATAAAGACAGCAATCAGAATTTTTTTTTTAAATGGCAATAAAGGGATCCGTGAGACTGTGATCTATTAGGATGCAGGAAAACAGCATGCTGAGTAATTTATATAAAAATTCATGTCTCATGCCTGTAAGTCTAGAGGAGAGTTGCTATTCTGGCATATCGACTCGTACACCAGGCAGCACTTTGAAGCTACAGCTACTGGTCAGGGTATCAGGGGAGAAAGGTAAGCTGATGACAGGGGAATGAGCCAGTGAGCTGAATCATGACAGTGAGTGGGCTGTAAGTGGAGAGGCAGATGGTTTTGCTCCTGCAGGGTCACATCAGGGGTTTGTGTGAAACTGACACCATCTTTCTTTCTCCGCTGTCTTCTCTTTCTTTCTCTCCCTCCGCCATCCACCCTTCTCCCTCCAATCACTGTAGCAACAAACTGTCAACAGAAACAAAAAAACAAAACAAACAAAAAGGTGTCCCTGCTGAACATACATCAGGCACCTGCTGTCTGATTTGACTTGGACTTGAGATCACTGGACTAGAGAAGAGTGTAAATCCTTCACCTTAGACCTCAGTCATTGTTCACTCTTTGCCACCGGCTCTCTTCGTTGACAGTTTAATGAGGGACGCACTGCTGGGTGGAGTGGAGCAAACTGAGCAAAGCAGGCTTCCTGGATAATGTAGGCTCACCCTCTGGCTTGGGAAGCTCATGCGTTTTGGGTGGATGCCAGACAGTAGAGGTGGTTTTGGTATTTTGTCATTTAATTATTTAAGGCATGCTCCTTTCACGCACTCTCTCTCGCTCTCTCTCACACACACACACGCTCATACAGTCCCTCTCCATGTGGTCATCATCACTCAAACATCCTGTTGTATTGTGCTTACGGCTGGTGCACCTCTTCCTCTAATTATCAGCAGCTGTTTTCGCTTTAAGCTAAGCAAACGAAAGCAGCTTCTTCCTTTTCCTTTTATGCATAAAAGAGAATAAGAGTCTATTTGTTTTTGCTACCCTTCAGCAAAGAGAGGCTACAAGCATGAATACAGATAATTGTATCACTGTTTCATCAGATGCTGTCACATCATTTGCATTGCCATGTCCCCTTTGTTTCAGTCTCCACCCTTGTCTTGTCGTCGGTCTCTTACCTAACGTGTGCACCTGTTCTGAGTGCTTCTCTTGATTAGTTTGTCTTTATAGATCCTCATGTTCCTTTGTCTCATCATGTTTGACCTGTTTAGGATTATTCTAGTTTGTAGTCCTCTGTCTCTTTTCTAACTCCTGCCTGGAATTATGACTGTGATTGTTGGATTTCCCCAAATAAACATACTGGTTTTATCCACTTGCGCCATGCCTCATCTACACACACGTGACAAGGACGTGCAAGGTTTTGGAAAGTTTTTACTTTCATGCAGCCATGAGCAAATGGTCAAACATAAAGCTTACGGGACAAAGAAAGACCACATTCATTAATGTAAATGTGAATTATGCATTTATAGTGTTTATTCATTCATCCTTAGTAGCTGCCTGGTCAGTCATGGAAGTTTAAATTAGGTTACGCATTTGATTATATCTTGGTAAAGGCTTGTTATGAGCTTGAGTTATGTAAGTAGCGTGTGAGGTTGAGGAAATGTCAGAGTCAGAACTCACATGCCAGATTAGGCCACACCCACTCCGATTTAAATGTGAATTCAGATAAGGATATTTGGAGCACTAAATAGATAGTAGCATCGCTTTATACCACTACAGGACACTTTGGACAATGTGACCGGACATTTATTACATGACATTCTGTTTCCAGAGTGTGATCATCATTCTAGTTTAAGAGAACCAAGACGAGTCTTATTGATGCGATGGGATGAGTTTCGATCTACTGTCCTCTTACTTTTTCTGAAGGGCTCTCGCTGGTCTCATTGGTCAGCAAGAAGACACGAGTTCCTTAAATGAACTACAACCAAAACAATGAGAGAGTTGCTGTAGCCTCTGAGGAACTCACTTTTGCTTCTGTGATCTTCCCGATGGAGAAATAAAGTTGCCATTCCCTTTTCCAGGAAAGCCATTTCCCTTTTCTACACATCCTGTTTACACTCACTTCACTTCTTCAAAGCAGTCAGAAGCCTGAAGGAAGGTCATAAGGGAGTCTGGACTGAAAGAGAGACACGTGTCCTTTGATGCTTCAGAAAGCTGAAATGGGAAAAGCAAGAGTGGGGCTGTGTTAAGAACTGATGGACACAGTTGATATGAGTTCAGTGTCATGTAGGATGTATTGAAATAAAAGGAAAGAAAGAGACAGAAACAAAACAAGGTAGCTGAAGTTTCTTTTTTAGAAGATTAGGGTCGTATTCAGAGGTGGTGATGTTGTTTATTTCATATTTGCATATGTCATATGCATTTATAAGAAATAAGACCATAGTAACAATTTATGGTTATTATATCAACATTATGTACTGCATTATTTAACATAAACAAATGTTGAGCTTAGTATTAATAAATGTTAAGTAATGTTAACAAAGATATTATAAGTTACCACATGTATTAACCTATACTGTATTTGTGTACTGTATATGTTAATGAAATACATCTACAGTGACTGTTTATTGAATCTAAAACCAAAAATAAATCCACACAAATTGGCAAAAATTCAGTTACAGCATGTTTATAATTTACTGAACTTAGTCATCACTGCAGAACCAAATGTCCAGGGGCGGAGCTGGATCTGATCTAACACCTATAAGTTTAACCCTAACCCCTTACCCTAATCCAGACTACACTGTACAGCACAAAACAACACATTATAAACACTTATCCAGGCTGAAAAGCACGCCATTCCTGGACTTTTGGATCAAATTGCACAGTTCCACCCAGGTAGGAGGAGCTGGATCAGGTCTGACTCCACCCCATGGACTTCTTGTTATGCAGCAAAGGGTACTTGACTTTCTAAACTATATTGATTGTTAATGCTGAAATAGATGGTTTGTTTATGCTGACTAACGCAATGACGATTGTTATTTAAGGGAACTTTAATGTAAAGCGTTAACTGCTTTAAGCTTCAGAAAGCCATGTTGGATTTCTGCCCATCTGAAGTCGCATGAGTCTCCTGTATCTCTGAGCTCTCTGCCACCCATGTCGATTAGAAAGCCTTAATTTTGGACTCTATCTTGAAGCAACAGATGCAAGTGCTGCTAATTGAGTGTCATGAAGATGATTTAGCTTCCTGAGGTGGAAAGTCGATCTGCTTCATCTGTTTGTGCTGCGCTGATTTACACTTAGCCCAACTTGAGAGAAACATGTCGAGTATGAAGCTAATCAAGGCTGTAAATCCACTACAAGTACATTTTCTCTCACGTTTCCAAAGCATTAAGAGTGAGAAGCTGGCTCTGTAGACTGCTTAAAGCTGTTACACAGACTTTATCCATTTACAGCTCCAGTGACTCATATCCAGTAATTTGATAATTAACTTCAAGTCAAGTTAAGTAGGTTTTTATTGTCAGCACAGCCATACAGAGTAAGCAGTGAGAGGAAATAACGTTTCTCCTGGACACAGGGTGCAAGATACCTACATGTATGACATACACAGTGCTGCCAGGATATACAATAAAGTGTAACAGGAACATAAAGCATGCAAGAAGCACTCCTAGCACAGAAAAGGGACATTTAAACATGACAGTAAGACATTGCAGGAACCATAAGGGCCATAGCTGGGGCTAGAATGGAAATACAGTATAAAGCGTGAGTGCAGTCATGGTGGTGATAGCAAGCTTGGAGGAATGGAGTTCAAGACATGGAGCAGTACTGTTATGAGTCAGTACAATCAAAGTGTTAGTGTGCAGTAAATGAACAAAGTGACGTGTGTCATTATTGATTTGAAGTGTCTGTGCAGTGGGGTGGAAGGTGTTACTTGGATCCTAGGGTAATGTGTGGAGGGGGTCAGCCTGGGGGTAGAAGCTGTTACCCATTCTGGCAGCCCTTGAGCAGATGCTGCACAACCTTCTTCATTGCTGATTTAGATGCCTCCTTACAGATATAAAGATATATGATGAATGCTGAAGCTAAGAAGGAACATCAACTGGTTTACTGTGTGTGATACGTTTGATCACATATACCAGGGGTGTCCAAAGTTATCCAATCTTATCCAGAAAGGACTGGTGTGGGTGCAGGTTTTCATTCCAACCAAGCCGAAGGTCAGCTGATTAAACAAATAGAATCAGGTGTGGCTCCTGCTTGATTTGAATGAAAACCTGCGCCCACACTGGCCCTTTGTGCATAAGATTGGACACCCATGACATATACAGTATAATCGAGATTATAGCAAAAAGTGCTAATTGTACCATGAACTGCATCTATACAATTCCTATACATTTACATTCTTACTATACTTTCTTACTTTGTCTCGACAGATGGGACTCCATACACCTGGTGGGTTGGCAGAGGGAACGAGAAACACCTCTACTGGGGCGGCTCTGCGCCAGGGGTCCAGAAATGTTCCTGTGGCATCGAGCACAACTGCATCGACCCCGAACACCACTGCAACTGTGACGCAGATCAGAAACAGTGGTGAGGACAATCAGAGCTTCATAAAATCACAGTGATTCACTGGTGTGAGCTTAGGGCCTTGTGTTATCGTCAAAATAATATCAAAATGTAATCGTTATTTTTAATTCTGTATAACACTATGTCATGTCCTCATGTTGGTTTGTCTCTATAATGAGCAAATGTTCACTTTAAATCCAGTTCATTCAGAAGCAGCTTACGTATATCTGTCTCGGCATTCTGTTCTATAATAACAGGGAATTTGTATGGATGACACGCTAGATAAATGGTAAAAACAAACAAACAAACCAATGTGTAATAGTTAGCATGGTGAAGAGATGTTCATTTAGCATATTTGGAAGGAGTCTCCAGTGTCAGCACTTTATAACAGTCAGAGGTGAGATTTTGCAGAGGAGGAAAGTCTTGAAAATGTTGCTTTCTTGTCTTATTAACGGCAAGAAAGAGGCAAAGGAACAACTATTTATCACTGTTATAACATAAGCGATAATAGGAAATAACTTGTTTCATGAATGTTCCAAAACATCGTTAGTAAAAATTTGCAGTTCCGTCAATTAGATGAAGTGGTATATGTGAATTTAGGAAACACACAATTTATGCTAAAATCTTAAGTTCTTTTTTACTCTGTTTTGCCCAGGTGAAAACGGAGTCTTGGGCTAAACCTGGATCGAGTATATTAGGACAAATATTAGATGAATCCAAGGATTTAAAATTGATTTCATTAGTTAGAATAAACATCAGAGCAAGCCAAGTGTAATGGATACAAACGAGAACAAATGAGAACATTAGGCTGGTGGGTCCTCTTCCAATCATGCTGTTATAGCTGATAATAATTACACATGATGAATGTGTTTCATTTAGCCAAGAATAATACAGTCGCTCTCATAACATAAATGGTGTTTAATGAATGCTGATATTAAAATATGGTACGCTTGATGCTTCATGCATACCTGTTTGTGTTCTTGTAAGGTTTGTATCAATGTGTGTTAAGGACAAATAAATTGAACACAAAAAAAAAAAAAAAAAAAAAAGGTGTGTCATGTTGTTAGACAAATTCAAATGGCAATATTATGCCTTTATACAAATGCTGTACTATGTCTATGGCTATATTTAAACCTATTTGAAAATTCTGTGCTTTGACTGGTTACTATTAATCCAGCATTTTCTTTCCTTACAGGAGAGAGGATTCAGGGCTTCTTGTCTATAAGGATCACTTGCCCGTGAGCGAGGTAGCTGTAGGCGACACAAATCGACCTGGATCAGAGGCCAAGCTCACGGTGGGACCTCTGCACTGTCACGGAGACCGTGAGTTAAACCAGTTGTTTAAGTATTTATCAGACACAGTGCTTGAAAGGAATTCTTCTCAAGAAGATTTTCTCTACAGTAGCTTTAATTGCAAACTCTTTCTGCTTCATGCGTTCACCTTTCCACATCTCAAATACATGCACTTCCTGTTTTCCATGTAGCTCCAACACTTGGCTAGTTTTTGGTTTTGTAATACATGCAAGGCTCACTAATAAGATCCCAATACTTTGTCATCACCTTCCACTGGCATTTATATTCAGCGTTAATTATCCGTTTCGTAGCAGTGCTGCTACAACACTAACATGCTGCATTTGGTTACAGTACAGTGGGTTTAAAAGCAACTTTTTCCCCTTTACACACATGTAGTTTGACAAAAGATTATATGGAATATCCACCATACAATACAACTCCCTTTCCATGAGCTGTCACTATAGAAACAATAAAGTATTAGAATGAGCGCATTAATATTACCCTATCATTCACGTTACAGCTGGAGCTACTTTCCGAGCCGTGCTGTTACACAAGAAATAAAGCCCACCTTCTGACCAATCAGATTCAAGAATTCAACCAAGCATTATACTGTTGTCATTCCCTTAAATAATTAATAACAGTTGATAAAGTTATATAATTTAATGTGTTTTAATCAAAATTATGATACACATATGGCGGTAATTAAGGAATATGACATTTCTGTAAAACTCTAAAAGCAAGTAGGGATTATTAAGGAGGATTATATGGAGAACTTTCTGGTTTTTGCAGCGTGGAAACACTTAAACTGCAGATATTCACTTGCTGTTAATGGTTATTTTACAAAGAGTTTCTTCTGTGTTTACAGTGCGGAGAGGTGGCATGAAGTCTCATCCCACAGCTCAGAATCACAGCAGCTGATAAGAGTTCAGTTAAGCTAGACACAAGCTGCTGTCAAAACAGATGATGACCTTGTGATTTGTAATGTAAAATAAAACTGAACTCGGATGAGTGGCAGAATTGCTTCTCATCTCAAAGGGGAAACTGGGCGAACTTAAATAGACAGAATCTGTGTTGGGAAAATAGGAACAGTTTTTATCCGAAGTACAACAGTAAAGTCAGTTCAGCTACCTTCTCTGCTAGACTGAAGCTATACTGCTAAGTAGAATACTGCTCAAACCCCAAGACAATATCAGCTAATCCTTAAATCTTCTTCTTCTTTCGGCTTTTCCCTTCAGGGGTCGCCACAGCGAATCATCACTCTCCACCTATCCCTATCT
>CM074966.1:14193521-14212538 GCA_037577455.1 Pangasius macronema | reverse complement strand
GTCCTGAGTACGAAGCTGCTCGTGGCAACCGCAGCCCCAAAGCCACTACAGCAATCGCAGTCCCAAGCCATTACAGTTCAGCTCCCCATACGTGATCCCCAAACCATCTCCACAGCCCCCAGGTGGCACCATCCCCAGCAAACCAAACGGTTCTTCAGGTCAGCCATATGGGGCCCCAGCAGCAGCAAGCAAACTCAACCGATGAGAACTCCAACCAGAAGTAGGGCACCAGGATCGGTCAAGCAGAGAGGAGGAGCAACTGCACACATTGTACCTGAGACTGCTATTTTTTTTTAATTTAATTAATTGATTTAATTTTGAAGGTATCTTTGCTCTACAGCATTTCTTTGCATGTGCCTAAGACTTTTGCACAGTACTGTAATATATAAGCCTTAGGCACATGCAAAGAAATGCTGTAGAGCAAAGATGCCTTTATATATATATATATATATATATATATATATATATATAAAGCAGCAGTCTGGCCTGAGAGGATGACAGATGGGTCTTGAGGTGTCATCTACAGAGGACATGAGAGGACATGCTGACATCTTACAGCTACAGCCACAAGCCAAGTAACCTTCGAGCAGCAGTCAGTGTTTCTCAGGGAGTTTATGAAGAGAGAAAAGAGTAGACAGATGCATGCTGGGATCTGCACTATTCGCTTATTACACAGAATTACATAGGCAAATGTTTTATTAGAGCTCAACGTAGCCGTCTATCTGTGGAACAGCTTCAGAACGATCTGAGAATCCTTCGGAAAGGATTTGGGGAGTTTTGCATCTACTGTTTAAGGAAAGAAAGCATGCAGGACATGTATGAATGAGAAAAATAATCAGCGGTAGTACTGTCTTAAAGCTACTGTGTTATACGGTTAGTAGTTTGCTACCAATTATAAGTTTATAAAGGATGACAAAGATTTTTTGTTCATAGTTACATTTTATGCCATGGTCATATATATATACTGCTGAGACTGCTATACCAGAAGTACATCTATAACCACTTGAGCTACTAGTCTGTATGTCGGAAGACTGTATTTTCGTCACCTGCACTTTAAAAATTCACTACATACTGTAGTAGCCTACAGCATGATGGCATCTAGACTTGTTTGAGGCTATGTCGTTATTAATGTCATCTTTGCCCCGCCACAATCTATGGCTACGAGCAGCTGCAGATTAATATAACCCTTGCAGCTGGAATTACTGTCAGAGCTGCTCAGTCAGAATCATGCAGTTTGCCCTGTGACATTTTTAAAACCTGGGACATGTCTGACATGATAAATGACTTTTATTAGCTTGTTGACCGAGCTGTTTGTGAGGTGATGAAGAGGACAGAATGCAGAGTGATGCAGCAATCTAATCTCCTTTAAAACCCCAAGAGGATGCCTACTGAGAAATAGTTTCATCTAAAATTGTTCATTTTTGTAGGATTAATAATCCATGTGACTCTGTAGCACTACTCGGACAGCATTTGTATTTTCTACATTATACTACATTTTGCATATGCCGAAAGAGTCGACTCTTAGTAGTAAGCCGAGTCAAATGATATGACTCAGTCAAAAGATTCAGTATTCCCATGATTAGGATACAGGAGGAATCAATTTCACAGTTGCTTACTTATTAACATAAATTCACTTATTAGTGATATAACGGATCTCCCCAAGGATTCATCCTAGACACTTGATTAAGATTTATTATAAATATTCACACACTTAAATGTTGATTTTTTAGCTGAAACAAGATTCGCCTGAATTCAAAGTTCCTACTGAATTCCTGATCATCCCATCTGTTATGACGCTCTCCTCTGTTCACAGGAAATCATAATCTACAGGAAGCGTAATGTGTGTTATTAACACCTTGAACAGTTTCGATGTCCCTGTCATCTTCTCTGTCTAATCAATCATAGCTGTGAAGAATTATGTTCAACATGAAATTTCAGTCACACAGATGGAAAAGACATTTTCACAATCCAGCTGATGTGTGATTATAAGAAGCGGTTTGGGTTAATGGGGTGCAGCACTCACAGCATTAAATCCAATCCAATCCAATCCAATCCAATCCAATCCAATCCAATCCATCCTAAGAATCTCACTCTTTAGACTTCCCATGAATTCTGGTTTTAATGTTGTAAGGTTGTAATATTGCTGTTGGATGAAGCTGGAAAATAAATTGGTGAACTATAAAAATGGTGAATTGAACTAACAATTGGGACTTTGTTGCACCTGAACATGCAACATACTTAACCTTTACTTAACCATAATTATAATAAATCTCTAAAGGCATTTTAGAGATCTAAATCTCTCAAGGTATCTTAAGACTTTTTTCTGAATATTCATCTTCTCCACTTTACACTTCCATTCCAGGTAAGAATGGATTCTTTTCCCTCATGTCTCTGAAGGCGTCGCTGATGAACGGCTCGGCAAGAGCTCATGAAAACGTTAAATAGCTTTTAGCTTATTTACCTTTATCTAAGAGAGCTAATGGCTGCCTCTGAAAGCTTCCCTGAGGCTCCAAAATCTCTGCAAGCCACACAACTTTAATGATCCCTGCTAATGAGTCGTAAATAAGCTTCAGCTCTGGCCAGCTCTGGGACACAATTTTGGCAAAATTTGCATCATGGCTAATTTGGTGGAACTTGAACTCACAATTTTCTGGAGATGAGTTACGAGTCACCTTAGTGAAGGAGTTCCTCCGAGAATGAAGAATAAATCTGGAAGTAAAGCATGCAGTGAACAGTGAGAGAAATAAAGAGAAGTAGAAAAAAAAATCCACAGGAAGCTGTTAAGTGCTTTAAAAACAATTTGACCTGATAGAGAGAATTTATGCTAAATAATTCATGTAAACTAGTTAAGAAAGTATTTATAATCTGACAAAGCATTAATGTGTACTGATACTATGTACTCAGAGTGACAGAAGATAAAAATGTCTGGAGGACACACACACACACACACACACACACACACACACACACACACACACACACACACACACACACACACACACACACTCTAATCCATATCACACCTTCGATACTGCTTCACACCTCGACCTCATCACCTCACCTTATGTAGGAAGCTGTAGAAATGTAAAATGCCCTCAGATCGATACACACACTCAGGAGATGAGTGTTATACAGCAGGCTAGAGACACTACACATCCACTCTGTACTGTTATGGCTTTGTGGGCACGAACTACACCACAACAGAGAAGATATGTCTAATGCACTACACTGTCTCTCTCTGTTCTGGTAATGGATGTCTGTTGGTCTGATTGCGCTGATTGAAGGTGAAGCAGACCCCCGAGGTTATAACACAGCTGTAGAGAGGGAGAAGGTTATCTATTCAATATTATCACAATTACCTTTGATTTATTACATGCATCTTCACTATGTACACACACACACTCACACACACACACACACACACACTGCTTGCTCTGTTGTTAAAACTCCTCAGAGCATATCACTAATAAGCATTCAGACTAAATTGTTTCTCGACGCATGTGTGTGTCCAAGTGTGTTGGAGTCAATACGAGTGTGTTAGCGAGTGTGACCGAGAGGAAAAGAGACACTCCACTGAGCAGCCATTAAACATTACTTAGCTGTATTGGTTGAATCGAGATGCTCTGTAAGAGCTCTGCCTTGGTTTGGCCACTAAAATGAATAAATAAAGAAGTTCATTAAACAGAAGCATTCAGCTGCCGGCCATTTAGCGATAAAGAAACACAGTGTTGGAGAAAGTATTAAAAGGCAATAAATAGAAAATAAATGCGTTCAGTCGAGTGTGTGTTTTTGTGCGTCTAGTCAATCAGCAGCGTTGTAGCATCGCAACGCAGCACCACGGCCTGATGTACAGGTGCATGCTGGGAGTGCTGGACATGCTGAAGCTGAAGGTAGCAACCTAGCAGGTCAGGTTCATATCTGTGAGCAGATTAATCTAATCAGGCTTGTGTGTAAATATCACACATTTGTCTTTACTCATTTAATCACTGCTGAGTTTGTTCAACAGATGGACTGCATTATTGTTGCAGTAATGCTGCTAGCAAAAACACAATTCAGACGATGGAAGGTCGTTTTAGGGTGTATGTCCACCTTAATAGTTGCTCATGATGTTTTCGCAGTCGCTCATACACTGTGCAGTTCCACACGTTACCACTTCTGACCTCACGTCCATTCCATCTTTTCAAAAATCCTTCTAAAGACAAATAGCTTCATAATTTCAACTCATTCCATTACAGATCAGATTCATACAGGAATTTAGATTATTATTTTTTTCCATGGCATAAAGAAGCAGGAGCATTTTTGATTATTGGTGGCCTTGTTTGAAGCTTTGACTTCTTTTATGCAAAATACATCTACCATGCGCACTTCACTATTTAAAAAATCTTGATAAAAGGCATCTGTATTTTAAACAGCCTCTTAATCTTCTCTTCTGTGATACATGTAGTTCCTGTTACTACTAATACAACAGCTAGAAATCATAAATCATTGCTCTTGTCCAGTCTTACTTCTATTCCGTCTCTCTTACTTTAAGTTAATAAGACAAAAAAGAAAAAGAAAAAAACACACCTTGTTGTGTTACTGAGAAATCACAAAGCTTTCTGTCCTTAAAACTTAAAGTTACAGCTTCACCTCTGGCTGTTATAAAGTACTGACACTGGAGACTCCTTCCAAAAATGCTTCACCATACCAACAATTACTCACTGTTTTTTTTATTAGCTCTTACTATAGAAATCACAACATATTACAGAAAGCACATTTGCCGAAATTACAATCAAAGGTGCTGTTATGCAAAATGAATCGACATTATTGTCATTGTTGATGTGATTTTTTTCCCTTGATTAGCCATAAACACAGAGCTGCATCTTATTGACTACTGAAAAGAATAACAAGAAAGCAAAGGTGCTCGTGTGGATTGTTAAATGTGTCTTACAGAAGCAATAAAAGCACAATTACTGCAGGAACTGTTGCATGATGCACAGAAAGGACAGGATCATGGGAAATCAAGTGAAATAATGAAGTAAATCTGCACAGGGGGAGACGTGCAAGGAAATGTACATGACTGCAAAAGGACGAGAGAGAGAGAGAGAGAGAGAGAGAGAGAGAGAGAGAGAGAGAGAGAGAGAGAGAGAGAGACTCATATGAAGCATGAACACTGGGGATTTTGTGTGTCGAGATACATGATTCTCTTTCACCAGTAAAGATTCCAAGGAAATGCAATTTATTGTACAACAAGCTACAGTTGCCTTTTCACAATCTCTGTGTTTTTCGGTAATTACAATATACACATAGTGAGTAGGTCACACACACACACACACACACACACACACACACACACACACACACACACACACACACGAGTCACACACTTCCTGAAACTGTTCCAGTGATCAAAACATCTGGGTTTAAATCCAGGAGTGACCTTTGACATTTCTTCCAGGTCTATATTCACTCCGTTCTTCTCCAGGCAATGGATGTGTTCAAATAAGCTGCACCTACAGCACTGAGGCAAAGATTTTAATCTGAAGAATCATCCATTTTCTGTAGTGCTTATCCTACACAGGGTCATGGGGGAGCCTGGAGCCTTTCCCAGGGAGCTCAGGGCCCAAGGCGGGGGACACAATGGACCCATCGCAGGGTACAATCGCACACACACCTACACACCCACACACCCGTTCACACCCGTTCACACCCTATGGACAATTTGGAAATGCAAATCAGCATACAGTGCATGTCTTTGGATTGAGGGAGGAAACAGGAGTACCTGAAGGAAACCCCCGAAACACGAGGAGAACGTGCAAACTCCTCACACATGGAGGCAAACACGCTAAACACTAAGCCAAGCAGAATAGAACACTGAGCCAACTTCATATGTACCAGGCCAGCATTATTTGTAATGGATTGTAAAAATATAACATGTAGCAGGAATGGCATTTGACAGATAACAAACTCTGGTAGATTTATCTAAAATTTAGTAGAAGCACTGCAGCTTATTTATTTTTTTTTATAAACTGCACAGTAAAGGAAGATGAGCAGAAGGCACTTCATTTTCAGTTAACTTTGAAGTGCTTTCATTCTGCTGTGTATGTGTGTGTGTGTGTGTGTGTATGTTTGTGTGTGTGTGTGTGTGTGTGTGTAATACCCGGCTATAAAGATGTTAAATAAAGCCACTTAGGCCAGAGCTAACACACACCCACAATTGATTACATTCTCACTGTAGCCATTATATTAAAACTACAAAACTAATGAACTGCAAAAACAATGATGGTTTAAGACAAAAAATTGCAAAGTGAGATTTTAATGAAACCTACATTATTAATAAATTGAAATCATAAACTGGTGGTGAATAAATAATTGATTTGTGTCTAAATGAAGCTGTAATTTGGAAGGAATAAAGCATGATGGGGTGTGCTGTTACAGGAAACTAATCTACAATGTGCTGAAGACCTGAAGTGTTTTATTTTTATTATTTACAGTAAACCACAGAAACTAGCTAAAGATGAAATTTTTGTTCTTTAATGAAGAAATGAAGCATCATTTTTATCCATTTCAAGACTTTTTGTGTCAAAAAACTTAAAGTTACAGCTCTACCTGACTGCCACAAAGTGCTGACACTGGAGACTCCTTACAAAAATAATAAATAAGCATCTCCTCAGAGAAATCTTCCCATATCAACACTCATCCATCCATCCATCCATCCATCCATCCATCCATCCATCCATCCATCCACTTTCCATACTGCTTATTCTACACAGGGTCCCGGGGGAACCTGGAGCCTCTCCCAAGGGACTCGGGGCACAAGACAGGGGCACAATCGCACATACATTCACATACTCATTCACTTACTATGGACAATTTGGAAATGCCAGTCAGCCTACAGTGCATTAGACTGGGGGAGGAAACTGGAGAACCCGGCAGAAACCCCTGAAGCATGGGGAGAACATGCAAACTTCAAACTCCACACACACAGGACGGAGGTGGGATTCGAACCTTGGAAATGTAAGGCAAACGTGCTGGCGACCGTGCCCCCTGCCATATCAACAATTAATGCTTTTAATCCATTTATCAAGAATGTCTGCCATACAAATCCATGTATACACTGTAGAAATGATACCATGATTTACTGGTGTACTCTGAGATATTTTGTCTAGAAATGTTATCTACTGTCCTGACAGGTCTTCCTGACAGCCAGAGGCAGAAACACACACAACAGACAAACAAGCCATAAACAACAAATTGTACTGAAACAGTAAAATGTGACTTATATTGAAACCTAAAAGGCAAATAAACCACGAGTTGAACACAAGGGCAGCCAGATATACATGCTGATGTTAAGTCAATACGTTCGCAGCTCTGGAATATAAAGCGAACGTTTGAGCTTGAAGCCAAGGCGAGTGATGATGGCACAGGTATAAATAAATTTTACATCTGCTTTAAAGTTTAAGTCAGGAGATGAACAGTGAATACGAAATGAATCTGTGGCAGATATAAGAATCGTTCCATCATGCTTCGCTGAATAAGATGCATTTACCACTACACTGAGGGTCAGAAACGGATGCGACAATCCATCTCAACTGGCTGACTAAGGACAAAAATTGCATTTGTCATTATTATTACTGTTTTTTTTTTCTCACAGAGAGCAGTATATTAAATGAGGCATTGATATGCAGGTAATACATTTTTCGGGTCTAATCTGTGAAAAAAAATACATTTTTGGGTGCTTATAGGCCAAAATCCTTGGAGGCACAGTTGTGTATAAATAAGGCAGTGACACAGGAGCTAAGCAGACTTGCACTTCTCACTGTGTTTAATGCTATTAGCTATCGAAGATGACCTGAGTGAAGCAGTTATTTGGGTTTATGGATTTCCTTACAATAATTGAAGTAAAATACCTTTAACAGGAGTGTAAAAGTTTGTTTCTGGGTGCTGTATAATTTCTGTCACGGGTTTTAGTGTGTGACGATAAAAGCAATTGCTCTGCAAACTTTCCTAATGTGCGGAACGAGCCGAAGAACAACACAGCACAAGAAAAAAGCCTAAGTCATTTATTTTCAAGGATAATTACCCCCTGAGAAGCAACTTGTTCATTTTTTTCACAACATTAATGGGATTTTTGACCAATTTCTAATTTAATATTTTTTTCTTGGCTGTGCTTGGAGGTTCCTGCTCCAGTAAGCTGGAGTAACTAGCATTAATATTAAACTTTAAATCTTTTTTTTTTAACCAAGCAAGCAAGTTTACTTTAAAAGCAGTGAGTGATTACATTAAAATGAACATTAATGCAAAAGGCTCTTGTGGCTGGATGCACTGGGTATCAGCCTGATAGTGAAGTGAAGTAACTTTGTGGCCAAGTGTGGTGACCCATACTTGGAATTTGTGCTTTGCATTTAACCCATCCAAGTGCACACACACAGTAGTGAACACACACACCCGTGAACACACACCCGTGAACACAGGGCAGCCATTTTAGCTGCGGTGCCTGGGGGCAGTTGGGGGATCGGTGCCTTGCTCAAGGGTCTCACCTCAGTCGTGGTATTGAGGGTGGCAGAGAGCGCNGAGACTCGAACCCACGACCTTCAGGTTCACCTTCGGGTTACAAGTCCGACTCTCAGACCATTAGGCCACGACTGCCCATTGATAGTGGGTTTATCAATGCAAGAAACATTTATGTAAATTTCATTTGTCATATTTATAAGTTCCTTAATAAATCTACAGTCTTCATTGTGTATCTGTAGGAGTGTAATGAACTGCTTTTAATGTCTAAAACATGTTCAGCTGTGTTTTTATAGCCCTGATGTGTGGGTGCATTTACTTTTGGAGTTGCAGGAGAGCTGTTTGATTCCGTTTCTCTATGAGTGTGTGTGTATGTGTGTATCTTACCCACGTACAGCTGGCTGTATTGCTCCAGGCACATGTGATCCTTGAACCTGTCTGTATTGTTGACATGTTACAGTTGAAGCACAGCTTCTTTTCATTCCTCTCAATGCCACCGGTCGTCATTTGGCGGAGTTGGCGGAGTCCACAGGCCTGTTTTGCACATCGAAGGAGAAGGCTTGACAGGAATGAGAAACCTCCCTGTCACTGAGTCACCGTGAAAGGAAGAAGAATTGTGTTTATTTCACCACCAAAATGAATAATACATTTTATCCCAGTTGATATTTATTATTAACGAAACACATTATTGAAAACACAAACAATAGTCTAGCTGTTTAGAGAAATTCTTTTATGAAATTGAAATCTATTGGCCAAGGTTGAGTCAAGCCCATGGAGTGAGGATTTGCACATCTCAAATGTAACTATGGGCTCAATTGCAATTCAGAATTCTGTCTCTGATGTATTTTTTGTTTGTTTGTTTCAGGTTTAAATGCAGTGGTCCAGACGCCGCAAAAAAAAAGAAAAAAAAAGAAAAAAAAAATCTCAGATGCTTCTACTCAAGAATAATATTGCAAGCTTGAGATATGAACTACACACAAGTGATTTGTGTAATCTGAACGTAGCACCCAGAAAACTGCACAACTAAAGGAGGTGCGTAACCCGACTCTGAATACAAGTAACTTTCTCACGTAAATATTGACATAACATATGGACTTAAGTTGCCAACCTTATATGGATATACTATATATTTTAACACCATTTCCTTTAAGTTTTCAAATGATTGTGATGATATAAATTTGACTTGTGATGATATAAACTTAAGTTATTTACTGTCAGGTAAAACTAAGATATAATATATACACCTGACATACAGAAGAGTACTTGAAGAAAGACATCAAGGATGAATATATACGGTCCATTATTCTCATTATCTATACATATAGAAGGATGATATGTTTGCAGCAGGAGAAGTGAAATATAATGGCTCTTGAGCTAGATTTCTGTCATTTCTGCGAAAAAAAAAAAAAAAAGTGAAAACACACTCCACAAAGGATGAGAGGAAGACAGCTGGTCACATAAATCATTTTGGGTCTGTGGCTCTCAGTTTTTGGTAGTTCGCAGTGAAACTTTTTCCAATATGAGATAAAATTAAACTGGAACAGAGAAATAAGCTCATTAAATTAAGGTTGTGGCCATTACAGCTCCGCATGCTTAGAGCTAACAGCCTTCTATCTCCAAAGCAGCCACAAATAACCACTTTTAAAAAGATTTCTCAGTGTAGAGCGTAGAATGGAGACTTTATTGTGAACCCATCACTCTTGCTGAACCAGTTAGAGCTTCTTACCTGACAAAAATCATTAAACACATACACTGTGGGTGGCTGATATGAGAGCAGCTCGGGTCAAACTCAGCCTCAGACTTTCACACTGTGAATTTTTCCATCACTGTAACCCTTAAAGCACGGCTTTATTTCATGCTCTGAGTGGATTTCGCTCTCGGTTCAGGGCAGTAACTTTAGAAAAACTGAAATCAGGAGGTCAGATTAGGTGTGAGGGCCAAAATCGATGAGCTGTAATTGAGAGCAAAACACGCTGGAGAGCTTCAATTTCAGAACTGATCTTCTAACTCACTTCTAACCCACACATACGTACCTGCCCACACACACACCACTCGTAATCTCAAGCATTGTTCAGGAAGGATTAATGCTGGTTGTAAATATCCAGCTTTAAAAAGAAGATGGAGTGTGTTTGTGCTTTGGGTGAAAATCTTCACATATATGCACTTAAACACACACACACACACACACACAAATATATTGTGTACCATATAGAAAGAGTGACTGTGAGAAAGTTTCCTGTTCACTGAATGAATCCCAGACGTTATTCATTCCACTGGATGTTTTGTCTGTATTTTCATGTTGACCCGTTCTTTATGCTTGATTCACATTAAGGGTGATGAAGAGATGCAAATGGAGGAAAAGATGAAAACATCCGCAAACATTTGCATTTGAATAGTAGTGCAATGACAATAAGCCACTTAGGAAAATAAACCATTTCTCTAAACACACAGGATTTCTCAGTTGTTGGGTATTTTTACAGTCCGAGTTCGGATTATCTTTTGTGTTTGTGTAATACAAAAGCCAGAACATGACGAAAGAAATGTGCGTGAGACAGATTTATCAATATCCTGCTTTTCTATCCTTATTTCTCCATTCAGGATGGCAGAAAATAGACATTAATATAAGCTGAGCAGGATCAGTGTAACACATTGGGCTTCACCGATCGATCTTTTAATAGTCGTGTGTTGCTTGTGAATGCTTTTGTAAGTCAAACAAAACTAAAAATTCCAATGAAATTTCATGAATGCAAATTTTCTCTGTAATCCCATTTGTATGTTGATGAATGGAAATAATTTAAGTAAAAAAAAAAACAAAAAAAAACAACTACCAAGCACATTCATGGCACAACTAATTACATTTTGTCAAGTCTTAAAAAATGGAAGTGCTCAAAATCTAAATAGTAAAAGCACATAGGTGAAGTGGAATATTTTGGGAACAGCATGATGTGTGTTTCACATTTACAGTGAGTGTTTCAAATTTAGTCACGCCCACAAAACTCCATAAAAGGCAAAGCTCACAGAGACAGCAAAATGGCGACTAAACGGTGAAAGAGCCCAGTAATGCAGCTCAGCCACTGCAGCGTGCCGGCTACTCTAGACACACACTAACTATCTCTTTTGTCCTAATTGAATATGAGAAATATCTGAATAGTAAATATTTGTCTTAATTTATGGATTTCTTTGAAATGATAGAATTTCACAAACTTTACAGTAAATTGATTTTCTTTAAATATAAACCCAAGCGTAATTATACAGCAGGAGAATGGAAACTGGATTTTCATGAATACCACATTTCTTGCGTAAATGAAATGAAATTAGATTTCACAGATAAATTTGTTCATATGCAACTTGATTAAATGAGGCCCACTGTCTTTACCTTTCTTTTTTTCCTTATGCCTTTTTAGTCTCTAGTGTAGCTAGATGTAATAGTATCTCTCTGAAGTCTCTGCCTGAAAAGAGACAAGGAGTGCACAGAGCTGGAAGGATCTGTACAGACGTCACTCATCTTGTCAATCACAGCTTCACCAAGCCGAGACGGTTCCAGGCCATCGCTGAACCATAAGCTCTTCTCTGAGGCAATCTGACTTCTGAGCAAGTGTCCCTAACTCACCCTTTCAACCCAAAGTCCACTACCAGAATCTCAGCTTAACACGACCTTCTCTTTGCGTTGCAGTTTCATCTCTACTACTTTCAATCAAGAAAACACACTGTCACAGCATTTTTATGTATTGTATGCAGCACTTGAGGCTGCACTTGGGGTGTTTTCTCTCACTTCCCACAAAGAGCTTGTCAGAAAGAAATGGATTAGAGCTAGTTGCCAGGATGAGGGTGTGCATTTTATTATTTTAAGAGTCATCTGTAGCGAACAAGGCCAAATTGTGGTATGCCTTTGCTTTTGTTTCATTCACTCTGAACACTTAGAAAAGAATATCTTTATAAATGTGATCAGTGTTGCATCTTTCATAGAGCCAGTGTAAGACATTCAATGAATTAAAGTGAGGAACACTGATTTGAGTAGAGTCTGTGGTGGGAGTGTGGGAGGGTGTAAAAGCTTTATTAACAATATTCAAGAATAAAAGCTAGAGAAATACAGCTGAGGACATAAACAGAGCGGGTAATCTGACAAAACCATGCTCATGAATGCAAGCAGATGGGCAAAGGAATAGTTTCACATTACCAAATAAATTTGTCCGAATGAACAGAAGAAATATGAACGCATCCTGTACATTCTGTTAATGCTGTACTGCCGTTTTTTTTATTATAATAAGAGCACTTTGGCTTTCCGTCATTAGCAATTACACAGAAATTACAGTTTTGTACCTGCTGTGAAATATCATATAGGAAGGTCTGTTTCTATTAAGTGAAGTGAAGTGAAGTGAAGTGACTTTGTGGCCAAGTACGGTACCCATACTCGGAATTTGTACTCTGCATTTAACCCATCCAAGTGCACACACACAGTAGTGAACACACACCCGGAGAAGTGGGCAGCCATTTTAGCTGNCGAGACTCGAACCCACGACCTTCGGGTTCACCTTCGGGTTACAAGTCCGACTCTCAGACCATTAGGCCACGACTGCCCCCAAGATCTGTAATTGCCATGATCTGTAATTGCCATGAAATACTTCACTTCATTCACACAAACAGGGAAACAGCAGGTATAATATTATACATATGGAAAATCTTCCTACACATTATATAATAAAAGCACTGTTAAAGTGTTAGTCATTGCCACAATAGTGGGCTGTTGTAGCTCAGTGGCTCTCACTTTCTCAGTCCATTCTCACTCCTCACTATGCCAAATGAGTAAATATAGCATCATTGGTAAGCTAATGATGTACTAATATACCATAGATCATATTAAGAACAACATTTTTACTGGGGTGTGTGTAATGTAGCTCCTGCTAAAGGTTTGACTTATGAAGGAGTCACCAGAGAGATTCTTCTATTATAGACACTGACTGAATATTATATATTTTGCATTTTAAACACACAGTTTTCCGGTCTATTTTCAATCTATATTTGGCATTCAGTTATTTATGATTTGCATGTTGAGGTTACTGCATGACATAAATTGCCTCTAGGTGTGAATGAGTGTATGAAGGTGTGTGTGCATGGTACCCTGCAATGGACTGGCATCCCATCCACGGTTTATTCCCACCTCACACTTAGTATTCCCAGGATTGGCTCCGGATCCACTGCCACCCCGCCAAGGATAAAGAGATTACTGAAAGTGAGTGAGTGTGAATAATAAATATTGCTGCAAGTAACGGGGCCAAGCACTTTCATGCTTCACCTCTTAGTGATGGATAAAGACCATTGAAAATCTGAGAAAAATGTTAAAAGGTGAGACACCAGGGTTTGATAATACAGTGGTTCAAATGTCACATGTCAAGATTAGATGAAGTTTCTAGAAAAAGAGACAAAAAAATGGTTTAATACAAAATGGCCGACTTCCTATTTTTACAAATCACAAATTTGATACACCAAGAACACTCTGCACCTTCTAGGGAATCAACCAAAATGGTACTATGAGGCTAAACCTACATCTACTGGATGACCACATAGGAAACAATGATAAAAAAGTGGGAATGGCTAAAATACAGGCCTATTAGAGCATCACTACTGAACATACCCAGCGTCTGGAGATGAACGTGCTTCACCACACTACATTCTCCCAATTTGTGCATTTGCAATCCCAATTAGTGCTAATCGGAATAAATCCCCACAGAGTGAATCTGTTGATTTGCACCTCAAACATTCTTTAGATGCTAAGACTTAACACCATGTCTGGACAGAGGATTTCACACACGACCTGGCATACAAATGTGGCTCTTCACTGTGTATAGTTGTCCATATTAGGTTAGAGCAAAAGCTTAGAATCAAAGCCATGGTTAGCTATCAGGCAAAATAATTGTGTCTCAAGCCTACTCCTCATTAGTATTGACCTTACAATATGTGTTATATGTATATATGTGTAGATCTTTTTCTTTCCACTGCTCATTGGTCACTTTAGTAGCAGTGCTGACTTTTGAGACCCAGGCAGAAAAAAGCAAACCAGGAGAGATGTGTGGATTCCTTTGGGGATATAAAAGATCTGCACTTGAGAGGAAAAGGAGTACTTGAAAGGAGAATTCAGCCTCTTAGAGACTCAGTTAACAGCAAGTCAAAGCTCCTCACTTCTTTTACACCCTTTTAAAGGCCAACACATCAGTTGAGATTTGAACTTTCTCACGGTTGCTGTAATTGTTCATTATCATCAAGAACATTGCACAGCACTGCAAGGGTCTCTGGAAGTTAACAAACCGGAAAAAAAATGTCCCAAGACGACTTTTTCTTTTTCTTTTTTCCCCAGATATGTTGTAAGCAACATAAATACAACACACAAGCAGGACCACATGGAAATGAAAGCAGAATCTAGAAGCATCTGTACTTCTGAATTCATTCTTTAAGTATATATCTTTAAGACAGTGACCCAAATCACATTGTAGATGGCCTCAGGTACAGCACAAGCTTGAATCTGGGCTTCTTCCTCCAACATTATGCATTGCTCTGCACATCAGGCCAGGAAGTTCGCCCCTAATTACTGTCCTATGACAGGTCCAGATATATGAAGCGGCGTAGCACCACAGTGAGGTTTAATGCGTTACTCCGCACATATACAGAGACTGCTCCTGTCCCACCTCAGCTTCATAAATAAATAAGTAGATGAATATGGAATAATGACTTCTGTTCACCAGATAGAAGCATTACTTATGTTTCTATAAAAAATTAAAATGCCTTTAAGAGGAACCCAGTGGCTTCAAGCACTCTGGACAAACCTGCTGGAAAGGCCCAGGTGTACAAGAAATATGAATGCTTGATTTGATGAATACTAATTATGCAAATTCCCAGCGTGACTTTGGCCAAGCTGAGCCACAGGTGTGTAAGGAGGGGGAAAAAAAATAAAGTAAGTTGATTGAAAAATCTGAAGTCCTTGTCAAACAGGTGACTATAATCAAATGCTAATCTATATAATACATCTGGTGCAATTAACCAGAGCAATGATGCATAATAGCGGATTTTTTTTTTGAAGCAGTAATGAAAGCAGGGGGTAGATTAGACACTGAAACTGTGCTCTAATTTCTGGTCAGTGACTTCTGCTTAAAATGTACTGCAACAATCAGTAGGTCATAATCAGAGCAGAGGTACATTTGCGTAATGCCAAAAATGTCTTTACCCTTCTGACCTTGGGATTAAGATAGTTTCAATGAGGATCAGTATTAAGTCCATGTAATCATCAATCTTTTGATCATTATTTAAAAAAAAGTTTTTAAGAATTTTCTAATGTTTCTTTTAAAAGCACTATTTATAAAAAAACGATGACATGCAATTCAATGCCCTGGTAATGTTGTGCTGGATCAAGTGCTATTTTAGTCGATGAATAATGAAAAAAATGAATAATGAAAAAAAAAACATGACCTGTTTGGACAGTCTGCATTTTCTACCCCCTGATTTTTTCAGGCTTAAAGACTTGTGTTTAAAGGCGGTGATTTAGACACTATTGGAAAACCTGTCTCAGACATTTCTACTCAAGGAAAACCCATGTCTCAGACGTTTCTACACAAGAACAATCTGGCAAACTTGGAGGCATGAATTACATGCAAATAATTCTAAAAATCTGAATGGACAACCCCGAAAATCAACTTAGTCATCTGCGTAACTCAACTCTGAATATGAGGAACTTTCCTTGCCTAAATATTAAGATAACTTTTGAAATTAATTCACCAAATATGAATAATTCAATCCTAAGCAACATTGAGCAAATACTTCACCTCTTCTTCTACATTGTTGGGAATATGAGTAAAGCTGTGTACAGCTTACATGCTTGTGTGTTGCTTTTTGTGTATTGTAGTTATAGTACAGTATTGTGAGGAAAGTGGCATAGTGAAAAGGACTCGTGACAGACTAGAGAAAATGTAAAAAAAATCAAAAACAGCTGTGAAAATTCCATTTGAAATACACAAATGAGGCTAAAGACTATTATGCAAAGCTGTTTTAGGATTTGTTGGCTGTTCTGAGTGACAGAAAAGAAGAAACAATGCTGAAATCAGACAAGGAGTGTAAGGAAGGGAAAATTCTGGATTAACAGAAACCCAACTAAAGCAACCAGGAATACACAGGGCTTTTGAAAACATTGTATGATTTTAGCTGTCTTAAACATATCTAAGGTTTGCAGGCTTCATGTTATGTGAAATTGTTTTTTATGCGTTTCTAATTTTATTAAAATTTAAAGGTGGAAATAATGTATATACAGTAACAAAAATATGCCTCATAAATACTTTCTCAACTACTCAAACACTAAAGCATTGCTTACGTAAAAACATAAGAAATAGATATTCATGAAGCATCAAACCTACATTTTTCATATCATCACCCATTAAACACCAGTTGCATTACGAAAGAAACTCTATTATTCTTGGCTAAATGAAACCCATTCATCACGGATAAATAATAACAGCTATAACAGCATGATTGGAAGAGGACCCACCAGCTTAATGTCCTCATTTTTCCTCATTTGTAGCCATTACTCTTGGCTCTCTCTGATGTTTTTAGCCAATGAAAATATTTAAAACTATTTCGTTCTCATTTGTGTCCTAATGTACTGGATACAAACTGTAATCCAAAGCTTAGCCTTCACCTGGGTTTCATTTACTTTATTAGTGACAAGATAAAAAATAATCGGAATAGAAACTCATCTGAAATATACTAAAATTTAGCTGGAGTAAAGAAGAATAAGAAGAATAAGAATAAGTTCCTGTGTTGGTCAGTAGAAGGCTGTGTTTAGATTCCATGACTACCTGAAAGTTAGTGATGTGCTTTGAGCTAAAACCCTTGAATCTCAAACGCTCAGCTCTGTGCTTGCATAAGTTTTCGCCTCGTGAGTTGGCGAACCAAACACATTGCTGAGACTATAAAAAGTGTATTAATGTAATGCAGCAGTATGCAACAATTTGTGGTTGTATTTTTTCTTTTCTTTTCAGTCCAATCTATACGATTCCCCGCTGAGTCCCAGCTGGAAAGCATTCACAAGTGTAAGAAATCTCAGTAGGGTTCTCTTTCTAGCCGAGTGTACGTGCTAGAATGTAACATATCAAATGGTCAGGAACGCTAAAATGGCCTAGATGGAAAAAAAAAAAAAAAAGAACGACGTCTATATACACTTATAACTGTTTGAATCACGTGTTAATCTGGTGTAAATGAGATAGGAGTAGACATTTACTCTGCTATATTGAGACTGAACTTATACATTTCTTTCATACTTTTGCCAGTTAACACTTAGCCACATATGTTTTTGGGAGCCATGTCTAGTGGGGAGGTTTAGGGTTTACTCAGTGTGTCTTGGATGCTTTTTTATTATGGCAATATTATAATTACAATAATATTAATTAATGCTCTTGATGGAAACAGGACATGATAGCTTTATCCAGTACTTGTTAAAGAGATAGAACAATATCAGGAAGACAAATGTCACATACCCTATGAACAAATTCCCACCACGCCACCAGAGGGCACCTTCAACGATGTTTTTCTTCTTTTGTTGTCTGGCTCACTTCCTGTGTTTGTGCACACCTGTTTTGCATTCCCCTGATTAGTTCCCCTATATAAGTTATGTCTTTTGGCCCTTTAGATATTTGGCATTGTTGCTGTCATTGTGCTTTAATTTTATTTAAATTATATGACTTTCAGAACATTGCCTTGATTTTTGGTTTGTTTAATTTACACTTTGTTTTCTGTCTTTGACATGCAGTCTGTGGGTTTAAAATAAGTATACAATCCTCAATGGCAATTTACATCATTACTATTTAGTTAGCATGTGGAAGAATTTTTAGTTTTTATATTATGAACTCAGGGAAAGGCACAGAGATTTGTCACCTGGCATGTGAAAAACCCTTAAAGCTAAAGCCTTTAAATTTCTGACATTTAATTTAATAGCCTTGGGGGTCCCTGGAGGACTAGTGGTTAGGCCTTGGTGCTCTCACAGCCACTGGGGTTTCACAAAACAGTGTGCTCCCAATGCCAGTTCCAAGCTTGGATAAAATTGGGGAGGGTTGCATCAGGAAGCGCATCCTGTGTAAACACCGTGCTGAATCAAACATGCAAATTAATGATCCGCTGTGGGAGCAGCTTAAAGGAGAACAAACATTTTAATTTAATATCCTTACATCTATTGCAATTCCTAATCCATTATTAATCAGCTTGAGCCTAACATCCAAAGACCTCCTGTCCAAACGTTTGATGTTGCTTTGTCAAGGGAGCAAACACAACAGGCATGATCAACTCCTGAGAATTAAAGGAATCACCCATTTATGTTGTACATCTGAGCTCTGCAAATGACTAAGTTACACATCTCTATGTTCTATTGACAAGTGAATAACATGGAGTGTCTTTCTCTGGGTGACCTCCCTTCCTGATCGCTTCTCGGCCTTTTGGCTAAGATCAAGTGTAGTATCTGTTCTTATCAGTTTAATATCTGATACGTCCTCCATT
>CM074966.1:14169923-14181388 GCA_037577455.1 Pangasius macronema | reverse complement strand
CACTCTCCCTCCTCTGAACATGTCCAAACCATCTTAATCTGGCCTCCCTAACTTTGTCCCCCAAACGTCCAACGTTTTTTTTATGAAGCTCATATTTTCCACATGTATTCCACATGTATTTCTGCTAATATATTTAAACCTGCTTTTTTTTTATTTTAAAACACTGCACCTTTTATCTGTACTGCACTAATGCTCTTCTATCCTATAACAGCACTTTATAATTCACATTTTAAATTTAATTTTTAATTTCTTCTCATCAAATCATGATTTTAATCATGTCGTAATCAAGCTTTCGATTTCTTAATTTAATTTTCATATCTTCTAATTTATTCTTTTTTGTTTTTCCTATCTTTATATTTCTCTTTTATCCTTTAATGCTCTTGATTGAATGCTGTAAATTGTGCTTGTATTTTTGCATGTGAAGCACTTTTGAATTGCCTTTGTGTATGAAATGTGTCATATAAATAAACTTGCCTTGCCTTGCCTTGCTTTGCTGAAACATCCATAACACATCATCAGTGATTGAGAAATACAATAGTGGGCGTAATACTTTCTCAATCATTGATTTTGCTGTTTTTTTTTTTTTTTTTTTTTCAAAATAATCTTGGAGACACAAATTCCGAACAGTCAGGGTTGCATGCTTTGAATAAAAAAATGCTGGCAAATGGCAAGAGCAGCGTTTCTGTTTACTGTGCTTGCAATTTAGGACAGACACACTATCATTACACACTTGAAACACTTGACTTTTTTTTTTTTTTTTTTTAAAGCAATCACTTATGGGGCTGCTTCTGTGTATTCTAATGACTGTGTTCCTCTGTGTAATACTTTGATGCCTACAATGAGACACAGTTCTATAAAGTTCAACAATAAAAGTTACAGAAAGGTAACAATGAGTTACTGTCATAGATTTTTTTAATGCCATCTCTGGTTACAATTCAGCTCAGTAGCTTATCCCGTCTTCTCCTTCTCCTGATGTACTGACTGATAACAGTGTATCACACTCTTCTGTGGCCTGTCATGCTGGCAAACAGGGCTGCAACGCCACAGTTGGACTAAAATCAACGTCTTTTGGTTTTGTAGCATGCTTCCATTTCTAGGTGCACTTTGCTTGTTTGATTACAGACTTCCTGACTCCTCTACTGTATGTTTTTCCCCTTTTTCAGCCCTCTTTTTTCATTTCCTCCTAATGCACTAGTGTACCAGAGTCTCTGCTGCTCAACATGCTGTTAAACATGTGATGCCACCAGCCGTCTGAGGTCATTTCTAATACCACAACCTTGTCAAACTATACCTTCTGGAAAGGCGAGGCCCAAACAACCACTTTGTGTGTTTGTGGAGTACTGGTAAAACGAAATGCTCCAAAGCAGCAGATGACAAATACCCTTTGACTTCTCCAGTGTCAGAAAAGGGATAGCAGAGTGATCAAATAATTTTCTGACCAAGGGAATTCATCTAAAATTGATAAACATCCAGGTCCAGTCTTATAAAGATCCAGATAAGCAGCTAACATGACTGAATGGCATGCTACCTTTTATTGCTTAACCATTAATGAACAGTTCATGGCTATAAATGACATATTGCTATGTATTATTTGCACTGGCACTTCATATCACCCCTCTGAACTAGAAATATGACTGTGACTGACCACGGAACGTTTGGCCAATCCCGTCCACTCCCTCCCGTCCACTTTATTGTATCCATCCATGATATTTTCTAACAAACTTACTTGATTCTATGTCTCAAAATATAAAAAAAATCAGTAACCTAAACCACTGTGGCATTGACCAGGATGATGTAGTTACTGTGGATGAATGAATGAATGAATGAATGAATGCATGAAAGAACAGAGTCATGTGATCAACCTGTACATTCCCATGTGTGAGCTTTATTTACAGAGCCAGATCCATAAATGTGGAACAGGCAGAGGTGGATTGATCAGATTCCCATAGGTCAAAAAAGCATACAGAGACATTAACGCTCAAAAACCTCACAAAGATTAGAGATGACTAAGCAGTTTAAATACACTGAATGAGATGGGGCTAAACAGGAAGTAAGCGTTGTTAGGTGAGTTAGAGCGAAGGAATGCCTGTACTGAGTTCAGACTGGGAGTTGAGGTGGCTTGTGGATGGGCGATGGATTCTGACGTAACACCATAGCCTTTCTTCATGCTGCATGCTTCCTGCCCACCCCTTGAGCCTTATTAGTCCCAATACACACCTCTACTCTGAACAAACGAGACACCTCTGTTTTGAAAGAAATTAGCACCTACATCTCTGTCTATTCATCTTTAAACTAATGAGACCAGAAAGAGTAAATGCAGTGTGTAAGTCATGTGATTGGATCAACTGCTACAATAGGATCTGCTTCTAGCTCATGTTTAGAGATGCTGAAGCCAGCAAACATGCCCCATGTGGGCCCACCGTGGGTAGGTGTGGGTTTACTGTGGGGCAGAGTGGGCAGGGCAAACCCACACTAATCCCACATCTGCCCCATGTGGGTTCGCCCACGCAGGGCCTGCAGCAGTTTTAATTTTTTTCTTCTGCTCCATAATTTACTAGATCTGTATTGTGGAACCACCAGTTGATGATCCCTACAATCATTTGTATTATTGTTGCTAAAGTACACCAAATTACAAAGAATGAGAGACTACCATGAGCTACCATGACCATTTGGGTTATTCGTTATCAAGGATGCTGGCGCTGAAAGGAAATCTGACTACAATCCAATTTCAAGCTGTTCAGTTCATGTGAATCAAAAACATATCATGTAACTGATGTCCGTCTATACCTGGCTGGAGAAAAGAAAACTGGAGGAAAGTAATAAAATCTTATACTTTACAGGTATTATTATTCACTGTGTGTGTGCACTGCTGCCCACCTGATTCTTGCTTTGACAGCTTAATGAGGAAATATTGGCACCTCTGCTGCACAAGAGTCCTGCTAATTTGCTGGAACAGCTCTAAGTCGTAATCGCTGTGTGGATGACATGGATCAAACATACCACTTTACTCAAGAGTTGTATAGTAGATGCCATGTTGGGACATAAATAATAAAGAGGACATTTTTTTAATGGTAGACAGGGGATGTACATGTAGCATGGCTGAATTTTGCTGCTTCTGGACAGATACTGGATCAGAGGAGGAAGCATAGCCTCTGCACTTGTGCTGCTTTGATTATTTTTATTTTCAGCCCGATTTCTCTTTTGTCGCATTCGTGCCCGTGGGCTGATGTTTGGCGGGCGAAGAGCCGTGGCTTCCACTTCACAGCACACATTATAGGTGGCAGCCGATTTTGCAAAAGAATTCTTTCTGTCATGAATTCGGAGGTTGTGCGACTGTGTGTCCAAGCTAAATGACAGTGACACACTACAGATACACACACAACAAGCTAAATCCCTTGCAGCACTATATTCATCACTGCTCCACTTCTAACATTTGAAGAAAGGAAGCATGGAGAGGGGGTGTGCACATATTGCTTTCAGATGACTGCTAGATTTCAGGCTGCTCATCATCGTGTACTGAAGATCGATTATTTTACAGCAGGTGGGGCAGAAACAGAGCGTGCTGAACTCTAGCTGGGCTTCGGCATGTGCATCTGTAACACCCACCCACACACACACACACACTAACTAATATATTTAAAGCAAAGGGTCATCACACCAATTATTGACTTTGTACTGCTCTGATATGAGGGACAGCATGGCACACCAACACTTACCTTTCAACGTTTCAACTAATGGTCTTGTGAGTTTGTCCTTTATTTCATTAGTGCATACCTGATTGAATACTGTGACACATTAAGGAAATGGATTTGGGCAATTCTGTTAATGTTTCTCCAAATAAACAAGATCATAAGCCAATGAATGTGTAGAAAATGATTCCATTCCCTTCTGAGATTTGCACATATGTGAGATGGTAATAATCTCGGACTCATGCTGTTTTTCAAATTGTGATACAAGTTTCAATCAGTTAAAGGAAAGGTTCTTCTCAGCAGGACTTTGCTTCACGGCGACAGTCAGAATGGTTCTGTTTGTTCAGGAGGAAACATGAACTTGAATAAATGTTCATTTTGTACTCGCCCTGCTGTCTGATCCTCTGAACACACAGACTGCATTACAGTCAGGGAGATTAACATGGACAGTTGTTTATTCGTCGATGAGGCAGGGTTAAAACGCCTCTGTGACATTGGCTTCACTTGGAAATGTGCAGTTTTGTGCAGAAAATAGCTTTTTGATGTGCGTCACATTTAAGCTAAAAGCTAAATGCTTATCAGAGCAGAAACAACATAAAAAAAAAGATCCATGACCTACAGTGGCTGCTTATGCATGCTATTCATTATTTCAGCATGCTCTGATGTCCAACAGCTTTTCATTACACTGACTTTAGAACACTTGTCTGAACTTTTCCTTGTAAACTTTAAAGTTAGTCACTAATTACCCTGATTTTCACAACTGAGAGATGATGAAATCTTCACCAACAATTTAATAATGAGTCCATGTTTCATTTTTCGTTGAGCTCTATTTCCCAGTAGGTCTACTCTTTTGATATTTTAGTCTTACTCTAAACCCTTGTCTAAACACTCACGCTGATTAGATATCACTGGAAGTGTGTTTAATGATATCTATGGTTTCACTGGCTTCCTCTAAAATTTCATTAAAATTTTTCTCACTGAAATATTTACCAAACTATCTAATATTTATGAACCTTGGTGGAATTCAATATTTTAGTGAATCAAATGATCAAATATCTCACTAGATATTTGTTCTTTGCTGTTTGTTCTGTTTTCCATGAACAGCACTGCCTGTGTGGAAATCTCATTTGAATCCTCTGACAAAGCACCAACAGACACTTCTTGAAGCCAGTGCATCTCTTGGTGTTTGTGTACACAGTGTGTCAATGGGATGAAAGGTTAATGTTCATTGGACAACAGGCTTTTAACACATTAGTTTAAATCAGTCTTCGTTTGTCCTGTCTGGACCCACGACTTCTCCTTATGATGATTGGTAGACCTCTCAAAGGGGCGGAACCTTGTAACCACTTGCCAAACAGTAAATTGGGAATGAACATGACTGAAATTTAACTTGAACATATAAGCTCCAAATGGAATCACTTGGAGCCTGCAATGGTGGTGTAATTTTTTTTTTAAATATTGTAAATAAAGTACAAATATAACGTTCTGTTTGATGACTTTCATTTCTGAAATTTGTTGTTTCTAAGTCTTGTTAGCTATCTGTCACTTCCTTCTTCCGCTAACAGCTTAGCTGCATTTTTTGGCATGAAATCCTAATGGTGACCTGATTTCAGGAAAGTTTTTTGATGCAAACATTTGGTGCCTGGCTAGCTCAGTTGGTGGAGCATGGGACTCTTGATACCAGGATTGTGGGTTTGAGCCCCATGCTGAACGCCACCACTGAAGGTGCACAGGCTAGGGCACTCTTAGTGCCACTCCCAATGGGGTGGGTTGTGTCAGGAAGGGCATCTGGTGTAAAACCTGTGCCGAATCAATATGTGGACAATGTGAAGGTGGTCTGCTGTAGTGACCCCTAATGGAAGCAGTCAAAAGAACAATAACTTTTTATGCTAATACTTATGAGAAGAGACTGAAAAATTAAACAAGAAGTCAGACCAATGCCCAAGGGTTTATTGCAAGAGTCAACCAAAAAAAGCTGTGCTTTCCCTATTGTAATAACATCAATTTTGCTATTTTCAAAGATATTTGCTTTTGAAACACATTGATTGAAATTGCATCATTATGATTAAATTAAACAACGTTGTGTATATGGAGTATAATGGATTCCCAGACAACAAATACAATACAAATCTGATCAAATTCTTCCAAGCAGCTACAATATGTACTGATTTCTCTAGATGGAAAAACAACAAATAAAAGGAAGCAATTCAGTACACCACAGGTTAGAAAAAGAACATCTTTTTCTATTTCCATACTGACTTAAATAATGCAGCAATGAGCTAATACACATTAACTCTTCCAAATATATCTGAACTGATACCAGTCCAAACCACAAGCTGACAAACAGTATTCAACCTTACAGTGATCAAGCAGTAGATACAAGCAACACGTTTCAAGCCAACAGTACAAATGGCAACACTGAATTTTTCTTTGAAACTCTCTGAATTTCCACAGTTTATTAAGACCCTTTCTGCTGCGATTATTACAAATATTGCTATATTGGCTTTATGAGCACACTACAGAAAGCAAAACAGAATGGGGAATTGGAACAGCAAATAGCAGGCTTTAAATATTGATGAAGCAAACTACAACAAACTAACAGCTATATAATGAGAAATATGACCATAGAGTGTCTTGCATAAGTATCCATTCCACTTGAAGTTCTCCAGATTTTGTAGTGTTACAAGTCGTAAATGGAATAGGATTAATTATGAATCTACACAAAATGGAGCACCATTGAATCCATTATTTAAAAATGGAACAAATCTAGCACAACCACGACCTAGAGGAAGTTGCCCATGAATAGTCAGTGAATGGGTAAAGATGGCAACCGAGAGGCAAAGGACAACCATGCCCTAAGCATTCCACAAAGCTGGGCCTTATGGAAGAGTAACAAGCCATAGGAAATCACATTTGTAGTTTGCCAGAAGACATGCTTGAGACTCAGCCAACATTTGGAAAAAAGATACTCTGATCTGATCAAACCAAAATTTACGTTTTTGGTCTTGGCACAAAGTGCTACATTTGTGGAAACCCAACATTGCATATCACCTTGAGAATGCCTTCTCCAGTCTGAAGCATGGTGGTGGTAGCATCATGTTGTGGGGATGCTTTTCAACAGTGGGGACTGGGGAATTGATCAAAGTTCACAAGATGGATGGCACCAAATACAGAGCAATTATAGAAGAAAACCTGTTCCAGTCTGCAAGAGACTTGAGAATGGGGTGGAGGTTCATCTTCAAACAAGACAACAATCATAAGAGTACTGCCACAGCTACACTGGAGTGGTTCCTACCATGAACCAAATTGTTAGAACAGCTCAGCCAAAGCCCCAGACACCTAAATCTGATTAATAATTTGTGGCAAGACTTGAAAGTTGCTGTTCACCAAAGGTTGTCATCAAATCACACAGAGCTTGAGCAATTTTGTTAAGACCAGTGGGAGAAGATAATCAGGATCCAGATGTGACAGAGACATCCAATAAGTATTGCTCCAAGAGGGTGAATATTTATGCAAGCAAGCAATGTTTGATTTTGTTCAAATTAGTTTTATTGTAAAAATGAAACAATTTTTCACCTTGTTAGTGTAATGCACTGGAGACAGGAGATTGTTGAGGATCTAGATTCATTGACAACGGTTCATTGACAACTCCAAATTGCAAAGTTGTGTCAAAAAATGAGGCAACGATCAATATGCAAATCATACCCAACAGGCAAAGGTCAAAAAACAAAACAACAAAAAAAAAGTAAGAGAAATTATGACATAGGTGGTTGGCAAGACTTCGCAAAAATGCTTGTAGACCATGTGCTTATATATGATAGAAAAGTAAGTTAACAGGAAATTGTGAGTCTTTAGTGGTTAGGTGACCAGGACCTCTGTTAGCGTGGATGTCTAATGACCTGGGTGTGTGTTACAGATACATATATTGTGGTAAAAATCCCTATTAAGTCAATTTCAGTTCAAGATTGTAACAATGCAAAAAGCGGAAATGTTTTAGGGGGCATGAATACTTACACAAGTCGCTGTATATTACATCATCCAGAACTGGTGTTAGTCCTCTTGCTTGATGTTTTTAAACATTGTTATGGCCCATTTTATTATTGGGTTAATTGTGAGCATCACTGACTGGTCAAATCTTCCATTAATTTGTAAGTAAAAGAATTAATCTAGAATGCGACAAAACCCGTGAGTTTATCCGCCTGTGAGGTTGCGGACCATTTGAATGTTGGTAAAATTTCTGAACCCTAAAACACAATCTGCATTTTAATGTGCCTGTCAATCTGCTCTGAGCCATGCTGCTCTGTCATGCTCTGATTGCTATGACTGAGTGTTTTAGCTATGCAATTCATCCTCACTCCTCCTGTAAGCCCACAATTCCCACCCACACCGCAGTGCTATAAAGTTAACACCAAAGAGCATAGAGCAAATGAAAATAATGCTTATTTTAAAGGCACACAAATGCAATTAAACTCTATTACAGACCTGCTTCCAAAATTCCAGCGTTGTTATTGTTTTAAAAGGCTATAGCTCCACTTTCAGCAGCTCCTGAGGATAAAAATTCACAATATGACTTAATGATCACAGTTAATTAGGACACTGGTGAACAGATGCTGTTTACATATGTGGTGATTTAATTCTTCCATTTGGCTCATCATTTACATCCACATTTTATGTAATATTGTGAATTATCAGACCTTATTGCTATTTAAAATGTTGTTTGGCTCAGCATAAGCTAAAAAAATTGACTCCAAGATGAACAATAAAACAACATTACAAAGTAAGAGAGTTCATGCTAGGAGGCAGGGGTATAACCATCTGTTATTTCCTGATGGATGAATAATTCATCTCTCTCTCTCTCTCTCTCTCTCTCTCTCTCTGTCTCTCTGTCTCTCTCTTCCTACTCATCCTTTTCCTGATCATACTTTTGGTTCATTTGGCAATTTATTTATTATTATTACTGCCTATTTTTCTGTACTTAATTGCCGTTAGCACACTGGATTGATTTACTTTTTTATATACTGTAGAAGCATAAATCCTTCCTTCCTTCCTTCCTTCCTTCCGTCCGTCCATCCGTCCGTCCTTCCTTCCTTTCCTTTCCTTTCCTTCCTTCCTTCCTTCCTTCCTTCCTTCCTTCCTTCCTTCCTTCAATTGTAACATGGCCAAGCAATTTCCCCCTGGGATTAATAAAGTTCTTTGAATCTTGAATCTTGAAATCATAAAAATCACATGAGAATAGAAAACATGGCATTTACTTTTACATAATTGCTCTTTTTTTTTTTTTTGTTTTCTCCAGAACACATCATATTTCTTCACCACTTACTGTAGCTCTGTCCTTTGGCTCTGTTTAGCAGCTCACATCTACAGACACGAGTAATCAGCAACCCAAAACACACAGCAAGGTTGGTTCTATATATGTTTCCTGTATTTGACCGGATTCAGGATGGAATCTTTCTTTCTCACTGCAACCGAACTGCGCTAGAGATCGATTGGAGCAGTACGGAGACCAGCGCGCTGAGAAGATCTCTGACTGGTTGTTTTGGTCCGCACCCAAGTCCAATTGCTGTGTTTGCACCAGGGTTCGAAAGATGCACCACCAGGGTTCGATTTCCATAGACTAAACACTGCATATGTGAAAGCACCCTCAGAATGTGCAAAACATTGAATATTGAGGTGACGCCTGCATTAAAACAACACCTGCATTAATGTCCGTGCCCATGAACACCTTCATTAAATTAACACCTAATTACATTAATGTTTAAATACACACCAATGCATATGTGAACTTATTTTGTTACTTTGTTATCTGTACTTAAGATTTATTAATACCAAGTTTAACATTTGTTAATGTTACTTAATGCGGTAACATTTGTTAATGTTAATTGATGTATTAAATAACTTATAGTGTAAGGTAATATAAATAAAAAGATTGACCAAAAACTGTAAACTAAGCTGAATAAGAAAGCTGAAATGAAATTTAATTGAAAATATTTACTGAGCCACAGTTCACAATTAAACTGCATGGATTTATACTTAATATTTGTATTTACTGGCATCTAAAAGCTGTTAAGAAAACAAACAGGAAGAACTTTGGGGGAAAGGGTGATATTCCCATATTAGGAATGTATAAGTGATATTTACTGTGACAGCCCTGACAAATTTCACGTTCATGCATTACAAGTTTTAATGTTTTGTGTTTGTTTGTTCTGAGGATGTTCTGACCTAATTCTACCATTCGCACTTTACACTTTACTGAAGTTTGTATTCTTTCTCACTTTGCCAGACAGTTTGATTTAGTCAGCGTCTCCCTCAGTGCAGGGATCCATCAGACCGATCAGACTTCAGACTTCAGACTTCACATCTGCTATAAATTGATAACATTTTTTATGGGCTAAATTTCCACTCGCTCCTTTTGTGTTCGTGATTAATGGTCTATTTGACTCTCTATTGGACTACTGGGATGTCTAATGGCTGGGATCACTGCTGTGCTACAGGTCCCGGTTTCCTTGGAAACTAATGTTAAAGCAATCACTTGGTTTGTTAAGGTCCATTGTGGTTCTCTCAAGTCTTACAAGCTTGGTTAGAAGTGCAAATCTGTGCTACAGTATATAGAGTTAACAGCATAGCTTATTTAATTAGCATGCATGTTCTCAGCATGTTCTGAGGTCCTCGTATGATGTGTTAATGAAAAATGAACCTCTAGGTTTTCTGTGCATTAAATAGACATCAGAAGAACATCATCAATGATTTCTTACAGGATTGCGAACAAATATATAAGTTTATGAGCAAGAACTGTGTTTTATTTCACCAGCAACAGTAAATTCAACGTTGCTTGATTCATACTTGTTATTCAAGAATATTCATTCAACACTAAAACAAATAATTTATGCTAGATGTTTGAGAAATCCTCATCTGAATTTAAAATAACTCGCATTAGCACAATAGCTTGCACAGTATTTGCTTCATTTGTACACATTGTTGTCGCCACATATTTGATTCAAATGGTGACAGATACACACTTAATGACGCAAATATCGAATCAATTATAAAACTCCTCTATTTGTTAAGTATGGAGACGATTCAGGGCCAGATAGAAAAGCAATCTCACTGGGGGTTAAAATGTAATACACAGGTGGTATTTCACCACAGTGAACAGCAAAACCTATAAAGTATCACACACACACACACACACACATACGCACACAGTGGATATAAAAAGTGCCCTGTTAAACACAACTGTTAAAATGACAGGTTTTTGTGAAGTAAAAAAATTAAACTAAGATAAATTATGTCAGAACTTTTTCCACCCTTAATGTGAAATTACAACGTTTAAGAAATTAAATGAATAACAATCAGGAACATTTTAGGGAAGAAAAAAAAATTACAATAACCTGGTTGCATAAGTGTGCCCACCCTTTTATAATTGGGGATGTGGCTGTGTTCGGAATATAATACTCACATTCAATCTCATATTCAAAAGTAATTATTGTACAGCGTGTGTGGTATCTCACTTGTGAAAATATATTGATCAGGAAAGGGGTGAAAAAGAATTTCCAAAACATTAGATGTACCATGGAACATACTAGATGTACCATGGAGAAAATGGAGTACGACAGTACCATTCCGAAGAACAGGATGTCCCTCCAAAATGTATAAAAGGACAAGACAAAAGCTTACCAGGGAGGCTGCCAAGAGACGAACAGCAACATTAAAGGAGCTGCAGGAATATCTGACAAGTACTGATTACTCTCTGCATGTGACAGCAATCTCTTGTATTCT
>CM074966.1:14146087-14161961 GCA_037577455.1 Pangasius macronema | reverse complement strand
CCAAAGAGAACCTCAACATCTTCAGCTCTGCTACCTCTAGCTCTGACTCCTGCCTCTTCCTCAGTGACACTGTAAATACAAAAAAAAAAAAAATTCAAATCCAAAAAGCTTTTCAATCCGTAATGTACAGTCTGGGTCTATTTTCCACCATTAGACAAATGGTTGAATGTTTAGCTGAATATAGCTAAAATTAGAATTAGAAATAGGAAATCAATGAGAAATGAAGGGGAAAAAATAGGAAGTCAATTCCTAGGTTTTTAAAACTAAAAAGATCATCTGAATTTTTCACCACCAGCAACCGTGTAATGAGACAAATAAACTTCAGTGCCGGCTGAAGAGATTTTGCTATATGTACATACAGTGTAAAAAGTTTGATTATGGGTAAATATTAACAATATAATTAAATATTATATTAACAATATTAAGTGTAAAGTAACAACTGTAGCTAATACTCCAAAACCCTTCACAAAGACCACTTATAAGAAATAGCCTTTATATGTTAATGTGATGTATGACAAACTATATGATAATGGAGACTGTGAAGTTTTCTTGAGTGATGTTACTTCAATTTGGCTGTAATCTAAATTGCTATCATACAGAGGTTATTTAACTTTTACGCCTGACTGTGTTTAAGGCTTATAGAGAAGGATGGTATTTGGCATTAAAATGTGCTGAACAGGGGGTTTTAACATTCTCTGTCCTTGTCCACTTTGCTAAACAGTGTATGACCTTGTGAAAGTAGGAACTAGTATTAAATCCACACATTACTTACAGTGACACAGAACACCTAAACGCAGGACAGAAATCCACACGAGATCCTCATACAAGACCGAAGATAATCTGACTGTGGTTTAAATAATATGCTATTGTTACATTATGCTATTTGTTTTCTTCAGTATGTTCACTGATTCATGGAATCTCAACGTGGATGATTAAAAAGAGTGGAAAATATTGAACACGGTATCATATTCATACATTAGAGTAATATTCCTCACCAAATGAAACTGTAGCTGGCCTTCCCTTGACTATCATTTAAGAATCCATGCAGTCAACACAATGAAATTAGCCAAATAAACGGACCATATCTGATAAATAGTCCAGAGAGAAAGAAAGAAAGGAATAATAACCAACATGGTGTGGTGAAATGGTGCTGGAATTGATGCAATGGATTCACTGACAGTGAAGAACGAGTATTAATAAACCACTTCTCATTAGCTGCTCACAGAAAACTCAACCAGGCTTAGTGATTTGTTGAACTGATAATCTCTGACCTTGCTGTCAGTGTGGCTCTGATTGGACAGACTGCTTCATTTGATTACTATATCCAATTAAGTCTTTTGTGCTTGAGCCCCATGCCTCTTGGCATGAATAGGCCCAATTATACTGCTGGTTAGCCTTGCTAGCACCGAGCTGGAACAGAGACCAAGCCATGAGCTTTAGCCTCTGCTAAAAAGACATGTCTTTATAATGAAAATGAAATACCAGCAGTCTATGTTAACTCAATATTTATGTGTAATATGAAAGTACATATTTTATGGACTGAACTTGTTTTGGTTACATTGTAAAATAGGGGTGAATATTTCCCGTAGTATATTGCTTGTTCCCTACTAGTGATATATCATCTAAAAAAAAGTGATAATTAAATTATCCAAAAATCAAATGAGCATTTCCACCATTTCAGGTTTAGAATATAGGAGTTAGCCATAATATTATCAGCTATGTAGTCAGGAAATGCTTGCTGGCAGTGGCAATAGTGAAAGCTCAGCTGCATGGTGGATCTTTGGGTGATTCCACAGGAATGTGCAATAAAAAAAATGCATGAAAGTACATTTTTATACATTTAAAATTGTTGTCTCATGTACACGTGGCTGATATTTTCACTGCTGATCTGCAGTTCAAAGTGTTCAAACTACATTTATACTGTATTTATCATCACCATTAGCATTCTGTGTAACATTTTAAATTTGCCACTTTCTTGGAGTCTTATTTTAATCTTTTCAGGTCAAAAGACAGAAGGACAGAAGGAGCACTTTCTTCAGTGATGTCCCAAATAAATATATTTAATAAATTTGAACCATATACTTATTTAATGTTAGTTAAACATACATTGATAAGACTTAAGAACATTGCTGAACTCATTTAGCTTTACAGAAAGCTTGTACAGTGCAAGTTGATTTCAGAGATGGGAAAAGTGGGAAAGAGGGAATTCCAGATTTACATGTTGATTGGCTCATCTCTTGTGGTGAAAATGACTGCTCTTTGCTGTGTTTTTGAGTGATAACTTGTACTAGCATACTTTAATTTTAATTTATGGAGATCCTGCCTAACGTGTAAAGGTTGGCAGGTCTGGTAAGATAACATACTTGGAGTAAACATCACTGGATATCATGCAGTGTACAAACATGCTGAGATTATTAAAATGATTCAGGCAAACTGCTGTTTATTTATTACAGAACAGGCAACCTTGCTACATTTAAGCCATAAAGACAAGTTACATTTTTATGGCTTAATTCCCCAGTAGGGCAAATTAAACAAATTTGTGTTCATTACATTATTTTCATTAACTAGCTTTAGAGAAAAGATCTTTCTTGGGTTATACAATCAGCATTTAAATATTTTTTTATATACAGAATATTAAGATCTTCTCTCTTTTATAGTCCCGGAGACTTAAGGATATAATACTAGTAGTCAGTCTCTCATCATCTCCATCCATCTATCTCACACCAGTTCTGTGTTTTATGTCGAATCACACTGCTATATTCAGCAGAACGCATTTTGCTGTCAAAGTCTCCAGCTGCAGTAACCGCAGGAGGGGAAAAAATTGAATGTCGAAATGTCCATTCTCCAGGAAATTAAAGCTAATGCACAGAGCACAAAGGAGCTGAATTGAACTAAATTGTGATCTGTGGATGATATTGAAGGTGCTGTGCAATGAGCTGGCTTTGACAATCATGCACATGTAGAAGTGAAAAAAAGGAGCAGTATTGCACTCCATTTCAAGCTAAAGTAATCTTACTTTCAATGTCTGTTGTTCAATGTTTGTTGTAGATTCTGAGATGCATTTCTGATCACCACAGTTGCTAAGAGTGGTTGTTTGAGTTACTGTCGGCTCGAACTGATCGACCCATTCTCTTCTGACCTCTCTCATCAACACGGCTTTTCCACCTGCAGAACCTGTATACACTCGTGATCAAAATCTTAAGACGGAGCCTCCTCCATTGTGCCATGTAGAAAACATCTCCAGTGGGATCTCCTTGTCATGCCAGTATCGTTGGAAGTCATCAGGACCATCCAGGTTAAATTTTTTCTCCTCCGAGAATAAAACTGGCATTTTGAAGAAGTTCTTACAACCTGGTTATGATCCACCAGTGCGAAGTGTGAATATTTGTCATATTTTCCCTGGTCTTAAGATTTTGTTCAGGAGTGTGTGTGTGTGTGTGTGTGTGTGTGTGTGTGTGTGTTTTTAGCAGGGTGAGGATTCCTGGATTCCTCAAGCAATTTTATTGGACATTTAAGACATTGACATTTTAGAGTTATGAATATATTTACACTTATAATGTGCCCATAATGCTTCACTAACCACCACAGGATTGGACCATAGTTTAGATTAATCTTATACAACTTCACACCAATCCATCAAAATCCTAATAGCAGTGAGAACAGGTTCCTTTTCTCTTGACTTTGTCCAGTTTCTGCTGAGTCCATCTTTTAAAGCAATAAATGCAGGCTCCAGGGATGAGAGCCAAACCCTGATATCATAGATTTCTGAGCTGGTTATAAAGGTAATAAAGGAATATTTGGCAGGAAACAAAATGGTCATGACGAGGGAGGTAAATAGCAGCATTTAAATTGTCACGCTAGCACATCAAGTCAAAGGAGACTTGTAAAACTTGTACTTAATGCAAACACTAGACTATAAATCTTCAGACTTGAACATTTTGATTCTGGTATGTTCAATTTGAATGAATTTGTGCTCTGCATTTAACCCATCCAAGTGCACACACACACATACCCGTGAACACACACCAGGAGCAGTGGGCAGCCATTTTAGCTGCGGCGCCCGGCGAGCAGTTGGGGGCCTTGCTCAAGGGTCTCACCTCAGTCGTGGTATTGAGGGTGGCAGAGAGCGCTGGTCATTCACTCCCCCACCTACAATCCCTGCCGGACCCGAGACTCGAACCCACAACCTTCGGGTTCACCTTCGGGTTACAAGTCCGACTCTCAGACCATTAGGCCAGGACTGCCTCCTATATTAGAAGTCCATGTTAAACACACCTTCCATCGAATCTAATGGACACGCTTCTAGAAGTTTGATCTACATTGTTTAACTGAGGTGCAGGCCTTTCCAGAAGAACACCTAAGTTCAGTCTCATTCCTTTTATTCCTAGGCACATCTCCTCTCCTAACTGCCTTTGCAAACTGCTCAAATCCGAGAGAGCTGCTACAGAGCCACTACTAAGAGCTTTTCTGAGAGTACACATGCCATAAAAAATGATTTCATTTGTGATTCCATTTCCTTCTGTATGGTAAACAGAAACACAGACATGATACATTTATTCATCTGTGTAAATCTGGGCATCAAGGGACTCTGGGTAATGATGCAAACTGATGACACACACCATCAGGATAGAGGAAGGAAAACACAGGAAGGAATTTTATATACAAGCACTAAGCACTGGAAAATGTTACATTAAATTGTGACGGCTACTGATTTATTGAAACCATTTGATGTTCAATGAAAAGATGCTGATCATGCCATCCTGCCATCCTGCCAACCCATCCTTTTCAGCATTCTTGACCTGCTTTGTTACTAGGCATCTCATATTACAATCATTACACGGATTCATGTATACAATTTCATGCTTTTTTTCCCCAGGATATCAGCAAAAATAGATTTTTTGTGTTTTGATGAATACCTTGTGTTTTGATGAATTATCATGCAGTATCCCAAACATGAATAATTAGTCCAACTACTTTTGAAAGAGGCTGGTCACAATGCCTTTTCCTTGTTTGATACCATCACTGGGGGCACTCTCACTTACACCACACTCTTTTTTATTTGTTAATAGGTTTTACCTTTGCTTGCTTTTGAGAACAATAAATTTGGTTCTCATTCATAATCTTGAAGTTGAAATCTATCAACAATCCTGGTCTGTATCATTGATCATTCCTTTCAGATGATGGGATTCTCTAGCAGGCTCAGTCAAAAAGATCTCTGGTACCCTTTGCTCCCATTCTTTATAGCTGTGGAAAGCTCAGATATCTTATGCAGGCCTTTTACTCCACAGATACATGTTTTTGAGACTTTTAAAGAGATTTGGTTGATTTTGATTGGCTCTGTTGACTAATACCAGCCTGTGTCCCAAAATTTCCCAAATCAGCCACATTTAGCCAATATGCTCCAAATCCTCTACTTCAGGGCAGCTATGGGACTCAATCCTCCAGGCAGTCTGACTGTCTTTATTCAGTGACAGAGCAATTTCTTAACATTCTCCCTTCACCTTTTAGAAAGCAGTGCCAGTGCTTTCCAGACCAGGTTGGTTAACAAGTCCTTGGCCCAATCCAAATATTTAGGAGATGAATCTGTTTAAGCCTCCCCTCAAAGTAGCCAGGGTGTTCAGTACTCTAAGTCCAGTTGGTATGCTTTATAAGGAATGGGCCAAAACACGAGTCTACTAGAGCTCTTAATAGGTTCTTTACATTGTTTGATCAACATCCCAGTGGGCATCTTGGTGTGACATCTGACAGTCAATAATTTGAAGAAAGCCTTTATTTATCACATATATATTACAGTACACCAACTTCTTTCCAAGTAAGAGAAGAAGGTCAGCCATGACATGGCATCTATGAAGAAGATAGGGTTAAGGGCCTTGCTCAAGGGCCATAAAAGTAGCTGCTTGAACCCAGAGCCTTAACCACTGAGCCACCACTGCTCATTTGCACAATGAACCAGACCTTATGTGTCTTTACCTTCTCAAGGGACAATCATATGACTGCTTTCTAGCCACTAGAAAGTTAAGCCTACATGACAAGTTCTAGTTGTAGCAGGTTTGTCCTGGTTCACTTAAACTAAAATCAGAACTCATTCATTTATTTTAAAAGCTGACTTGAAGTCATTTATGCTAGTAAAGTATTATAAGGTATTATAGGTAGAGTAATTTGGCATGCCTTGCAAAAACTCCCCCATCATTCAGTAGGTTAAGGGCCAATTTAAAGCCATTAAGCAGAACTGTTTGAAATTTTCTTAACTAGGCTGTAAATAATAGATTTTTTAGAAGCACTTGGATTTTTTTTTGAACCAGCATCAGAATACCAGTCTGATATTTTTCCAGTAGCAGCTAAGTTCTGCCTGTCTTTAATGTTTAAGTGTTGCCCTTCAGTGCTTATGCATTGTGCAGTTTGTGATATTAAAATGAGTGAAACTGACAAGCTGAATTTAAAAGCTTACAAGATGTTTTCCAAGTGTATAGGCTGTCGGAGCGAAACCTATAATGCTGAATGCAGTACTAAGCTAGGAAGATAGTTCTAATGGAGTGTTCTACTATTGAGTAGTGTGTGAAATGTGATACCCAATTTTGGATGCACCCCTAGACCTATGGAAGTTTCATCTGCCTGTTAGACGAGATAGTGTTATGCCTTTGTAAGTGGTGGTTTAGACTGTGTGGGGATGTTTAGGTAAAAGTGGGGCTGAGTTTGACAGATAAACTCATCTGATCATAAAATACAGTGAAAAGATGAAAATGGAGGTACTTTTGTCAAAGCGTTTTAGAAGACTTTTTTTTTAAACTGTGCTGGCTGATAAGTCCTGGAAGACAAAACTCTAAATCATTCTTCTACCAAAGCATCCGTTTCTTATTTCCTGCTCTGATTTTCCTCTCAGACACCCTCACATTTAAGACCACTCAATAATCGTGTGCACAACAGCAACGTGTTTTAGGTTTGTATCATCGTACTTAAAGCTCAAGAGGCAAATTGCTCTGTTTGATTAGAAATAGCTGTTTTCCCTAATCTAATCTAATCAATGCTACATTTCAGAGCTCGCCTTGAAAAGACTGACAAGGGACAAGAGATTTTCTCCACACATGCTGACTATGGTGATGTTTTACTCTCCATTACAGAGAGATTGATTACATTTAATCCACGCTTGATTAAAATTTAAAAGGACTCGTTGATTAAAATCTAGTGCTTTAAAACTGAGAGCTTTTGTGTTCAGAGCCATAAAAAAAAAACCTTATGAATCACACTGTGAATGGATCAGGCGTAATTAGATTGTATGTGATCATCTACCCACATCCAAAAAGTGAGTACATCTGGAACCTCAGATATTAGGCCATTTTATAATGTGTAATGGAAGCCATTTGGTCTATGGGCCACTTATGCGCCTAAGATAAGCCCACAAGGGGACATATTACGGGCTGGGTGTCACAATTATGTGTTATTTATGAATTTGAACTTTTAGCAAACTTTTCTTGTGCCATGTAAGGACATAAATACAAATGACACAATTAATCAACACTTTAATATTGTCCATTTAAAGCTCATAGGTTTTTTTCCCCACATCTAGGACATTGGAGGAGACAGCATTTGATTTGAAGAAAATGCTTATCTCAAGGAGCAAATGTTTATGAATAAAATGATGAAAAACACTTACTTAAAATGAGCTGTAAGCATAACAGATGAATGTTCAAAGCTTATCTTTCAAACTATGTGCACATTTTCTTATTTTATTAAAAACCCTACATCCTGTGCACATAGTGCTTTCACTGCAATGATTTAGTGGGTTCATTACACAGTGTGCACAATATAAAAAAAATTAGTGTTAAATAATAGCATGTGCTGGAACAAATGCTATTGTATAAGCTGCTGAATAATAATAATCAAAGCCATATTGTTCATTTCAACCAATTTTGCAGTGTTTAATGGGATTATTTACTACAAGGACTATTCCTAAATGTAATGTAAAGTAATGTAAATGTGATTCCTTCAGCAGTATTTTGGATATATACGTACATTCAGCATATTGGATCCTACTGGATGTTTATTTGAATGTTTGCCATCTACTTGTTCATGTGTCGTTGTATGAATCCTTTTTTTTTTAAATCATTTTATTATTAAATGCTCTCTTGCTTTTAATGTTACATAGAGTTACATCTGAAAAGAAAGTCCTCATTTTCTATCCTTAATTTTTTTCAGGCTTAATGGCAAGTGCTTGTGTTTAAAAATGGTGGTCTAGACACTATTGGAAAACCAAAACCCTGTCTCAGACACACACTACTTAACAAAAATCTGACCATGAAGGTCTGAGCTACACACAGTTGATTGCACAATCTGAATGGCGAGGTCAACAAAAACGTAAATAGCTGTATAAACCAACTCTGAACACACATAACTTTCCCTGTGTAAACATCAACATAACATTTGGCCTCAAGTCACTGACTCTGAATACGCTCTCTAATCTGTATTAGATTGCTATTTCTCTTTTACCCCTTCACAGGTAAATGAATCCATCCTTCTTTGGTCAGGCCAGGGGTCTCATTCCTCTCATTCTGGCCTTCATTTCCTCTTCACATCCTGCTTATCAATTTCCTATCATTTCTCTCTTTCACCAGCCAAGAAGGGAATCTCTATTTCTTTTAATGCACATTTTATTTGCTCTAGCAGCAAGAATTCTGGGTTGGCAAGAGCAAAAAAAAAAAACACAAAAGTATTGCATGATTATGCAGGCATCGTATGAATGGGATTTCATCTGTGAAGGATTTCTTTTGTAATCTGTTAGTAGGCGGCAGGCATCTTTAACAGTGTCAGGAATCAGGTGACGAGGTGACGGAGGAATACAAAGGCATTCGGCAGCACTGACAGACTGGGGATTATTCTGATTATAGCAGAAGCATCAGAGGATATGGACAGCAGTGTGAAGGATGATGCATATCTCCAGCTAGCAGATTTCAGTCTGACTGTTTACACTATTATTACGTCAAGGAACAAAACTGACACGGATCAGATGTGGATCGACATGATGATCACTACAACATGAATGTGTATCATGGGACAGGAAGACAGAAGACAACAAAACCTTGGGGAAGTGCTGTATATATCTGCAAGTTGTGTAGCAAAAAAAGTTCACTTACATTACTGTGATTACTGAGCTGTGCACGTCACTGCTAAGACTAATTGATGTGCATGTTAATTGAAATTTGTTATCAAGATTAATTTGGCTATGGTTAATAAGATGAGTGTTCATGTATGCAATTAATTTTTTTTTTCCGTTTCATAACAAACATGAAAGCTAATTTAATTTATAAAGAAATACACTTTTAGTCAACACTTTTTTTATTTTATTTAATTTTTATTTTTAAAATTATTATTAAAATATTTTTTTATCATAATGTATGCAATTTCATTGACTTCACTGAAGATTTAAATTATAAGAAAAATTCACTGACTAATTTTTTTTAGTGTTTACTCACTACTGGCAATTAAATATAATAATAATAATAATAATAATAATAATAATAATAATAATAATAATGTTGTTGTTGTTGTTGTTATTATTATTATTATTATTATTATTAGTTTATTTGTCTATAAGTCTGACTATCTGGCAATTAAATATTTTTATAATAATAATAATAATAATAATAATAATAATAATAATAATATTAATAATAATTAATAGTTTGTTTGTCTATAAGTCTATCTATCTATCTATCTATCTATCTATCTATCTATCTATCTATCTATCTTTTTAAATATTCTTTATTTAATTTTTATAGTGTGGAGTCAGATACCTAAATCTGTCCACTCTCTGTGAGTGTTTTATTAAAGGGAAGTGCACATGCATGGTGAAGAACTTTCGATTTACCTCAGAAGTGTGGAGTCAGATTTCTGAATTATGTCATTTTCGACCTCCGTGTGTTCGAGGTCATCTTTTGTTAGCAACCAACTAGCCAACTAGCTGTAATGAGTGATGTGTGTTTTCCTCCTCAACACAGTGAACTGTATAGTCGATGATATAGCTTTAACAAACGAATATGTCTGTATGTAAACTGATCTAAAGCTAATGCATGTATATAGAGTATAACTCATTTAAAGGTAAGACGTGCTGCTGTGCTGTACTGCTGATGCTGTGAGCAGCCATGTTTGACGTCACTTGCTGAACTTGGATTTGAGGAGAGCATCTCAAGTTCCCGAGTTGGAGTTGAGGGGTCATTTTATTTATTTATTTATTTTCCTAGTCAGAATCTGGAAATTGAGTTACAACCTTTAGGTTTAATAACTGTAAGTTATTTCAAGCCTTGTCTTGCAGATGATATTAGACAGTGTTTGTATGAGTAGATGTCTTTTTTTTCAATAAAAAAAAGCTGCAAGCATTTTTTTAGATCACTGATACCTATTTATATCGATTTCCTAACCTTAGAGTATTTAATGTGAACCATTTTTTTAAGTTTAACCAGAATGGATAGTGTATTTTGTACAAAATATATATGTATGTACAAATTACGCTATTAAAAAATCATTTTTACAAAAAGATTGATCATTTCTTAAGAAAATTATTTCTTAAGAAAATATACAGTCAGCACACACCTATTTATTTGCTGAAAATGTACTATTTTTAGAATTTATCATAAAAAAAGCACTTTTTATACATGCAAATTAAAAATGAATATTCATGAAATGATGAATTATGCAAATTGTTAATATATAAGCTGTTTCTATTCACTCGATGCCACAGTGGATATCTTTGGCTCTGGGGCTGACAGCTGATGTTTGAATAAGGAATAATGAGTGGAAAGGCAGTGAGTGTGTCTTGAGAGAGTGTGTGAGCTCACAGCCGATCCGACCTTCTTCACTCCAATCCAGAGGGATGAAGTGGAGAAATCGGGCCACAGCGCAGCATTAAATCTCATGACACACCTGAAGTTTCCTGTAAATGTCTGCAAATAAATAGCCAAAGACTTCCGTTTTATTACTTTTTACTAATTTACATATTAAACATTCGAAATATTCTTTTCCAAGGCGGAGGCAAACACGGGGTATCTCTAGTCTTTCTTTTCATCTGTATTTAAAAAGCAATCATTAAACAATCTCGAGTGTATTCCTTTCTCTAACAGCTTCCAGTCAGCATTTTTTACACTAAAAGAGCATGAATTCATCTGAATGCAGTTAATTCCAGCTCAAGCCCTGGACCTTAAACAGTCAGTGCGTAATTACTTGGCCATATCTGAAGCCACACTGAGGCTTTGCTATCCACCATGTGGTTTAATCAAGTACCTTCTTAATTTAAAGTACATGAAGAGAGATGGAGACTCCTTCATTAGGAGGATTAGGAAGCAAACCAGCTGTAACTGTCACAAACTGCACATTTATTGGTTGCCATATATATATATATATATATATAGTATGAAGTGAAGTGACTTTGTGGCCAAGTATGGTGACCCATACTCGGAATTTGTGCTCTGCATTTAACCCATCCAAGNGGTATTGAGGGTGGCAGAGAGCGCTGGTCATTCACTCCCCCACCTACAATCCCTGCCGGTCCCGAGACTCGAACCCATGACCTTCAGGATCACCTTCGGGTTACAAGTCCAACTCTCAGACCATTAGGCCATGACTGCCCCAATATATATATATATATAAAATGTACAATTCAGACAGTTTTGAATCCCATCTCTTGGAAGCTCTTTCAATCGAAAGTCGTCACTTTTTAAATAATTAATGTATAAATATGTTTTGCAGATGCATGTGGAAGCCTAATTAAACTCTAAATCACAACGCGGTTAAATTCTCAATTCTGATTGGTCAGCAGTTGACAGTAGTCCTGACTGTAATTTAAATCACATATTAATGCGTTTTGATCTACTACGATATCGTTTCTATAGTAACGACTCTTTCAAAGGGACTTGTATGGCAAATGCTCAACATGAACGTATTTTTAAAACACTGGCATTTTTTGTAAGATTAATGTAACAATTATTTAATTATGAAAGGAGTCTCCAGTGTCAGCGCATCGCATGACACAGGACAGAAGACTCTGTGCTGTGTGGTTACTTTCGCCGGCAAATTACTGTCATATAGGCAAAAAAAAAAAAAAAAAAAAGAATGACATACTGTTATAGAAAAATAATCTTGAAATCCCACCACTGTCTGAGTACAGTACGGCGCACGGTTTAGTTAATTGGACAAGGTGTAGTGTTTAAATTCACGATTGTTGATTGTAAATGTAATGAAAATCCAATAATTGCTCCCACGCTGAAGATGAAATCTTCCTGGAAATGTCAGAATCTACAAACGCCTCTGAAATAGTCGGAACTCATTAAAATCACTAATTAAAATTCGCTGAAACCAGCGAGACAGTCACAGCTCTAGATGATTTACAGACTTTTTTTTCTGTCTTAGGTGTTGAGTCACCTTTCACATCAGAGAGCACTTTTTTTCTTATGTGCCATCACCCGAAGACAGAAGAGACATCTTTCTGCCTCGAGAGTGAAAATAAAATGTGATCCAGCATTTAAGAGACTATTATCTTCAGGGTTTGGAATCTTCCTCTACCTTCTATTCACTTGGGGGCTTTTCTGTCAGATAAGACAAGCTATTTATGTGACAGAGATAGAAAGAGAAATAGAGAGATAATGAGAGAGGAGACAGTGAGAGGGAGGCAGTTGTAGAACGAGAGAGAGAGAGCGAGAGAGAGAGAGAGAGCTGACAGTGAATAAATATATAGATATCTGAATTTTTCCTACTTTAGCTAGTAGACCTTTAGAGCCTGGAGGGGTGGATCATTGGGTTATTGTAGGAACATTGTGTCTAATAAGTGAAAATACTGAAATATCTGAAAGCCTGAAGACACAACTTTGGACGGTGTACACAATATAAATGTCCGTAATAAAGACAAATACTGAAATGAAGAGGAGCCTCACATCTTTTGTTCTCGCACTTACAAAAGAGGAAGTATAATTTTCCGTCCTTTTAGTGACGTGTCTCTTTACCAAAGTTACACTTTAATTTACCTAAACGAGCTGATGGAGAGAGGAAGTGTTAAATCCCACCGAGTATCCCAAAATTGAAATCTGTCAGACGCGTGGAGTCATTTTTTTAGTATATGAATGTGAAGCAATCAGAAGCAATTTGTCATTTTTCCATTACCAATGCAATGCTGAGATAATATAAAGATACACAATACTTCCTTTAAAGAAATCCTATCTTTCTGCGTTGACTTTGTTGCAGAAACGTGAGCTGTTAGTACTAGCAGATCATTAAAAAAAAAAGGTCTTCTTCTTCTTAAGTCGATTAATGGTGAAAGATAGTAGTATCCACTACCAAAGACACCAACGATTACTACTCCTCTGAAAGCAGGTACTATAAATTATATCGCTCCTCATCGTAATTGAAGAAAAAAAAAAATGGAAGTCTGCACAGGGCGATTTATCTGATGCCAGATAAATGAAATGAAGTCTCAGACCAATATGTGCTTATTACAGCATATCTGTAATAGTAATTAGATTATAAATTAGCGTATGTTTTAAGGTTAGGTTGGGTTAGGGCAGCTCAGTTAGGGTTCAGCTCAGGTTAGAAATTGTGAACACTGTCTATAAAACTTGCTCGCGATTCAGCAGAAATTAGAAGATGGAGAAGATGTGGATCAGTGGCTCAGCAGTATCTTACATTCCCTCTGGAGACAGTAATCTTCCCCATCAATATTCTCCAAACGCCAAATCTTCACAGAGAAGATTATACAGACTTTGCGTGTAGTCTGCATAGTGCCTTTATAGCACATTCATAAGTGTTGAATGCATACGTTTTATAAAGCAATGCTGGAGAATTTATGGAACCGAATACAGTTTTCCGTATTCTATCATAGTAATCTTAATTAATAGTAATCCTCATCTGACTGACTCTATGACACATCTGTGTGCATATCTTGCAATGTAGCTTGTTTGTACTAAGAGCACATACATGACACTTTGGCCCAGTTCACACCTGCCATCCTGGGTGATAGGATCATAAGTGGACAGCGCTAAGTACAAGTATAAACAGGGTCAGATGCATCTTGAAGACACACTGAGATTCGAACCTCATTAGGAGGTGGTCTGGAATGCATATGGCTACATTTCATTTGCAGTGTGAACGTGAATGCGTCTTGATGCGTCCTGGACAGTAACGAAGGACCAGCTAATCGACTGTGTTGTTGCCCTAGCCGGAAAATACATAGTCATTGCGTCATCTCAGTCATAGTCATCTGAGCTGCTAGGCTAATGTATAAAAGTGATGCTATAACAGCTGAGACAAAAGCAGCCGCTTTACGTAGCTTCATTCGTCATCTCATCTCTTATTCATTTGTAAGTTTCATTAGCAGACCATTCAATTAAAGCACTGAAACAGAAACATGTACATGAGATAAGAATCACAGGACATTTCTGCCTGACAATAAATGCAACAGAAGACTGATGTAATAAATGTGCAAGACAGCCTCTCCAGTGGAAATCCGATCACAAGTGGTCACTGGAGATGCATTCCTAATACCACGTGTGAACCACTATGCGTCTCAGCTGTCCACTTGTGATCGGGTAACCCTAGAGCATGTTAATCCCGGGTGTGAACAGGGTCTTTGAGAAAGCTTTAGAAAGTACACATAGTGCTTCATAAGAGTGTTATAAATGTAAATTTGATTAACACTTTAATTTTAGGGCAATCAAATCAATTATTTGGCTGACATATGGGCTTCATAAGCAGTACTTAGAGCTTCATAATCATTTGAAAACATATTGACTGAGAATTCAATCCCATGCTCCTGTAAGAAGTGGGTATTGTAAGTACACCCCACAAAAAGGCAAAACGACAGGTGCCAATACTTTTGCCAGTACTTTATTATGGTATCTACTTACTGTTGATAGTATCCAGCCAAAAATGTACTCAAGTGAAAGTCAAAAATTTGCTACTTTTAAAATGTACTTAAGTATTTTTAACAAAATGAACTTGAAATTAAGTTCATGTCACGTTTTCATGTGAAAAGTAACTTTTATTACTTCTGAAAATGAGCTGGATGCCTAGCTGAAATTATATTTCAATAAAGGCATGGATGAATCAAGCCTTGCCTTCAATCCTGACACACAGAAACTACTTAAAGAAACTAATTAAAGTCATAAAGAAGATATCCTGTAATTTGGCTTGCTGTTAGACATTTATGTTAGCTACTGGAATTGATGCTAGTCTAACCATTGGCATTAGCATTAGCATTGGCAAAGAAATCAGGCTGGCTTAGTTATGAAACCTAATGCCAACTTGGCTGAAATTTTTTTTTCCATGCTAACATGGCTTTGCTTACTCCAGCATATTGAAATATTTTATTGAGGTAGAGCTATTGGCTTTCATCCTCATGCCCTGTGGTCCATTGGCTTATCCAGCATCAAAAACACACAGATTGCTATAACAATCAAAAACACACACACAGCTATAACAATCAAATACACACAGACAGCTATAACAATCAAAAACACACACACAGCTATAACAATCAAATACACACAGACGGCTATAACAATCAAATACACACACACAGCTATAACAATCAAAAACACACAGACGGCTATAACAATCAAATACACACAGACAGCTATAACAATCAAATACACACAGACAGCTATAACAATCAAAAACACACACACAGCTATAACAATCAAATACACACAGACAGCTATAACAATCAAATACACACATATAGCTATAACAATCAAAAACACACAGACAGCTATTACAATCAAATACACACAGACAGCTATAACAATCAAATACACACATATAGCTATAACAATCAAATACACACATATAGCTATAACAATCAAATACACACATATAGCTATAACAATCAAATACACAC
>CM074966.1:14132125-14145356 GCA_037577455.1 Pangasius macronema | reverse complement strand
CATCCTCATGCCCTGTGGTCCATTGGCTTATCCAGCATCAAAAACACACAGATTGCTATAACAATCAAAAACACACATACAGCTATAACAATCAAAAACACACATACAGCTATAACAATCAAAAACACACACACAGCTATAACAATCGAATACACACAGTTAGGTATAACAATCAAAAACACACATACAGCTATAACAATCAAAAACACACAGACAGCTATAACAATCAAATACACACATACAGCTATAACAATCAAAAACACACAGACAGCTATAACAATCAAAAACACACATACAGCTATAACAATCAAAAACACACACAGCTATAACAATCGAATACACACAGTTAGGTATAACAATCAAAAACACACATACAGCTATAACAATCAAATACACACATACAGCTATAACAATCAAATACACACATACAGCTATAACAATCAAATACACACAGACAGCTATAACAATCAAATACACACAGACAGCTATAACAATCAAATACACACAGATTACTATAACAAATACACACACAGCTATAACAATCAAATACACACAGACAGCTATAACAATCAAATACACACAGATAGCTATAACAACCAAAAACACACAGACAGCTATAGTGCTAACTACATTGTTTAGTTCCAAGGTCAAAAGTACGTTTCTTTGTTTTTCTTGTTAATGTATTTAAGTAAAGGTGCAAGTGTATATACGGATAGTGGATTTTAAAGTATAAAGACAGCAAAAATAATACTGAAGTATTGTAACAAAGTACGATTACTCAAGTACTCATGCTTCAGACTTTTGGACCTGCTGTCTCTTCAATATCAAATTTTACTGAGACAAAAAAAAATCTAAACTAAAAGCTGCAGGATAAATAACTTATCCAGATGTTTCCATCCAGGCTCCAGCATCTACACATCTGGGAAGAGCAACTAATCCACATCGAAAACTTAGAAAATGTCTAATGAATGTAGTGATTTTTTTTTACCTTTTTGGTATCTACATAATACAAAATAAATAACTCATCGAATGTGATGGTATTTACACACACAGGCAAGGACGAGAGAATGAATATACGTTCCTATAACTAATAAGTGAGTCATGTCAATATATGTGCAGACTTTAAGAACCACTGAACTTTCTTTCCAGTTCAATGCCACACACTCTACATACCGTTAGCATGTACTTTCTCCATAGCCTTAAGCTTTAAGCCTCTAGGAATCTGTCTCTTCAATTAATTGCTTGAGGCGGAAGCACTACACTAGGAGATAAAAGGACGTATTTAAATGTAGAGGAGGAAAATGTCAGGTTCATTTTCCAGAGCAAACAGCAGCGATGTTAATAAGATGTGATGTCGCCCTAGTGGGATCTGATATCTGATCCTATTACGCAGTCATTACTTGACATTTGGATTCAACCAGATAAACAGAGCATATTGCTGCAAAGTCAATACTCAGATTTGGGAGCTCTTTAAAGGATATGATGCTATCTTGCTGATTCGTGCATACAAATGGAGATAAAAAAGACAATAATTAGCATGAACCCAAAATCACCGAAGAGAGAAAGATGAGTGAAGGGGGTGGAGATGAGAGAAGAGCCAGAGGGCAACACTACTGCAAACTGCCATAGGGACAGATGTTCTATGAAGATACTTGAAGCAGATTGAGGGAAAGAAAAACAGTACAGAAGAAAAATAGAGAGAAAGAAAGCAGGTTGGGGAAGAAAAAGAAGCTGTGGAAAAGACTGTGGGAAGACGTTGTGGGGGAAAAAGTGCGTAATGATAAAAATGCTTTTAAAATCATGGTCATGCAGCACGGTGACTAGGGCTTGAGAACAGAAAGTACCTGTAAAGCAGAGGCTCGGATGGAGTTCATGCTGTGCCATGTGATGTTCATGATCAGGCCTTAAATAATTCACTTTGAGGTAAGAATTTTTTTCTTCTCCACAGCTTCATAACTGACTGATGCTCAGGCAGGAGGTGTGAATGACGAACATGGTCTTAAACTTGCGAATTTGTAACATAATGTAACTCAAATGAAAACGTTAAGAAAGTTAAGACTAGGTTTAGGCGTGAGATTAATATTTGTATTAATATTTTGCAGAAAAAGAATATGAGATAACCTGATATTAGATGAAGAGGAATAAACTGTTCTGATATAAACAGCAGCAGACTGAGAGGATTTAATACGCTCAATATAGAGACGGAATGAAAAAGAAAAAGAAGTGCATCTTATTAACACCCCAGTCTCATGCCCAGCCATGCCGGTATTCAGCAGAGACCTCGTTCCCAGGGCTGAATGCTCAGAACAGTCACCTTTCCTCCTTTCACCTTAACTGATTCCCATCCCTCCCTCTCATTAGCTTCTCGCTGGCTGGTCATTCGGCCTGCTCGTCCGTCCCCTGTCCTCCTATCTCACTAGCTTTCCATTTCCAGCTGTGATTGACAAACAGCTTTCCACTCAACAGGGATTTTGTCTTTTATCGCCGGTCTTTATCTCACAACTGATGAGATCACTCGAGGCCTGGATCTGAGTGATACAAAGAGAACTGCACTACTGTAGATAAAGAACACCAGGAACTTTTATAGTGCAAAAAGCTTTTTTGGTCATGCTTAATAATATAATAAATGTAAAGCAATAAGCATGGTAATGCTTTCAAATAGATTTCCAGGTTCAATTAGAAAAAGTAAGTGAGTAAGTAAGTAAGTATGTGTGCTCTAAAAACAGTCACATTCTTATTTTGTTAATATTATAAGGGCCAACTCAGAGTTGAGTGTGTGCAGTGAGGATTTAATACATAAATACATAGTGAGAATTTAAAAATAAAATTGCGCATATCAGTATTCAGATCTATATGCTCTTCATATTCTACCCAACAGTTATACACTTGGGGTGGAGTTTGTCTAAAACAGAAGCATGTCTCAGTTGTGCTCGATTCAGACCTTGGCTTTAAGACTATTTTTGTCATGCAATACTGACTGAATTAATTCCAGTCGCACATTGATATAACCACAATATGCCATGCTGAAATTGGTGTTTTTGGCTGTAAATACACTCAAGAATCCAGGGAATGTCATTTCAGACCAATATAAAATGTTTGTTTGTTTGATCTTAAGACATTGGAGACATTGCTTATTTTAAGGACAAAATTTTTGTGAAATGTAAGCAGATGAGATGCTTATTCAGATTGGTCAGCTTATCCTTCAATCCATGGGCATGTTTACACAGGAGCACTTCAAATTAACAAAAACAGTGCCATTACTTTATTAATTTGACAACTCAGAGCTGTATGATTTGTCGCTGAATATGCGTAACATTCTCCATGTAAATATTGGTGTAACTTTTTGACTTAACTCCCTGACAGCTTTAATCATACAGCCAAGAAAAAAGAAGATAAACAAGATAAAGTTTGATTTTTTTTTTTATTATTAGCAACTACAAGTCACTGAGTATTGAAAACCTCATTATCTCCTGTCAGATAAATGTAAGTGCTAGATGCCACTGATTTCAGTCCACACCAGTGATTTTCGAATAGAAAGAAATCACTAAAAATCGCTAGAACTGTTCTACCAATCCAGAAGTTTTATCAGTAATATTCACTAGTGAGAGCAGAAATCTGTGGCTGGCATATAGGCATTTTGATCTCTTCATGAGCAATGACAGTCTTTTATAATGCAGCTTATCTTAGTGCAGCTAACGAACTCTCAGTGATTTCATCAGCTATGACTCTGCCAGGGTGCCATTATAAATGTTGAGGGCACAGATGATAATAATGGTTGACAGCTGCTAAAAAACTGTCATTAAAACTACTTTTTATTACCATGATAATGAGAATCCAAAGTCTGAAAAGGCAGAAGGAGGGAAGATGTCACAGTGAGGAAAAGAATCATGTCCTAGTTTCAAATCTAGACCCTAGGGTGGGTGAAAGGCTGGTGATCGCACTCTTTGTCCACCAGTGTGTAGGTGTCCTACAGTGTTGCACTCTGACAGCACGCATTGTGTCACAGAGATCCTGCTGTGACAAAGCAAACCGCACGCCATATCTCAATGCTTATTCACGCAAAGTCCAATGAGAGAGGGTCAAATACGAGAACGTGTCTTACATTCAAGTATCTGTGTTAAAGATACAGTCATGTTCAGAAGCCTGATTACCAAATTGTTGGTAATGTCAAAGTTTTAAAGCGTTCCCATGTTTGTGCGTGTGAGAGAGTTTAAGGTCTACCAGTTCATCTCCTGTTCAGTTTGGGGTATTCAGGAGTGTATGCACAAGTTACACACGCATTTTACATTTTACACCTCCTGTTTTAACAAGCAACTTTGGGAATTTGTTGAAACCAGAGACTGTGCACCGAGATGGATATCAAAACAGGTTGAAAAGTGAAGCCAAAAAAGTCCCTTAGTGGCTGGCTGCTGTACAAATTTTAACCCCACCCATTTTCTGTGTATATGGAAAATAAGCCAATCTTAGATTTTAAGCTACAGAAATAGCGTTCTGTCATTTTTACAAGTTCAGTTAACCTTGACTTATCTGATTATAATAATTAATATGTTTGGTTGTTGAGTTGATTGACAGTCTAGAAATGACAGTCGAGCCTCAATGTGCATGCACTTTCCAACACACACCTAAAGATCTTAATGAGACTACAGCAAACTTTATTTGACATCTTTCAAACTTTGTACCAAAGATTGACAAATTTGACAGTTCTGTAGTAAAGCCATGTCTTGTTCTGCTGTAAACTATTCTATCAAACCCTCAGCAGAATGGTCTTTGCAATGTTTCTGGCATGTGGCTCATTCTGATGCCTAAAAGAGCTCATTAACTAGCTAGCTTGCTGCTAGATAACATTAGCAAACTGAAACACCTTGTTGAAGGGAAGATGAAAAATTAGCTTGCTAGCTAGATGTCATTATATTAATTTGGTTTGTATACCAAAATTTCCCAAATGAAGTCATACTGAAACTATGTGAACATCCTGTTTATTTAGGTAAGCCAGTCACTCGTTTTTAAATGTAAATGTTTCTGACAGACTTCTTGCAAGATAGCACTGAAAAGGAACCAACCAATCAACACAGTCCAATTTGAAATGCTTAGATGACGGAAATTGGCGCAATGAAAAGTCGAAAAGGCCAGAGACTCTTACCTTAGTTCCTAATGAGTATCTGATATGATCCAGCATGGTTGTGTTTATTTGCACCCATCCCAAGGCAAATCACTCTTCTATTCAGAAGCAATAAGTGGAAATTCGTTTCTAACAAATGGCAGCGCTAACCAAGAGCTGTGTCTTCTTCCATTCTTCTCATTTTAGTGCTCAAAACATCAGCACCCCGAGGACATCTGAAGACCTCTCACTGTTACATGGCTTAGAGTTCGTGAATGTCAGTAGTTTCCCATGCTGCCGCATTAAAGAGCTCAGAAAATCAAACGGCATTTGCCATGGAAGTGAAAGAACTCCACATAGAATTAATATAGTTGTGGTTTTTCACCAGCTGGAAAAAAAATGCGTCAGGATTTACATTGGTTGGAATGGTGCAGGATGTATTTCACATTGGTTGGAATGGTGCAGGATGTATTTCACTGGAATGGGAAGTTAATCACATCTCTCGTTCTTAAATTCCTCCATTAGCTTGTTCATACACACCTCCATTAGAGCATTCATTCTCCACCAAAACTCACTGCAGTTTTACATTCTACTGCCACGGATGCAAAGAAAAAATAAATTACACAAATTTTATGTATTTTAAATTTCCCTGTGCATTAAATGCTAATTATGTGGCAGACCCATCCAAGCATTCAATAAATACAGCAAGAATGAAAGAACAGAAGAGACACACACATTCTACTTTTTTTAAAAGTAGTATTGAGCAGTGTCTTGAATTAATATTCAATAACAGCCAATAGAATAATCATGTCTTTAAATGTCCAAACATAAATTCCCAAAGTAAATAACCTCTCCTATAAAGTAGTGAACTACTGAATGCTTGATTCTGATTGGTCAGAAAGTGTTGATTAATTTTCTATAACAGAAGCTTAGACAGTATTGCCGGCTTTAGTACAGTAGTAAGGTTTAAATATCAATGTAATCAATGTTATTTTTTACGTTATTATTAGTGGATGCTCCACATAAAGGGAATAAAAACACTGAGTGTAATTGCTGATATGGTGAAGTTTAACGAGATGTTTATAACTGCTATAATGTAGGCAGTTTCCCGCTTTTCTACACTGCTTTCTGACTAACTAGGACAATTCTTATCAGCTTCACACAACAAAGCGAAACTCCCTACCAATCTTTAAGCTGCGATTTATCATTGGGCAAGTTGTGTATACATTCACAACATTCAACTAAAGCATGGAACTCATGGAGCGTGTGACTCTCATAACCATTTCAGATGTCAGATATCACTGTTTCACAGATCCTAAGCTGCCAATGAATATTAAATAGTATCCTGTTTTATCCCCTCTAAATTTTGCATTTCCATCTTCCAGTGACAGCTGGGTGGCATGAGAACCCATGTGTGAAATTGCTGGTCACAGTGAATGAATATTATGGAAATTAAAATTGACCAAAGGTGCCTTGGAACTTGGGAAGAAGCAGGTTACATAAACAGGGTGAGATTTTCACTCATTCTGGTTCACATTCGAGCCATGTGTAATTACAATCTCCTGCCGAGTCTCCTGAACACCAACACCACCAACACTGTAACGCATTCAGTATAATAACACATAACTCAAGCTCTGCTCTCTGTTTCACAAAGGCATCCAGTTGACTTTTGCTATTCTTTTTTTTTAATTAAATCGCCCAACCTTAAAATAAATTTTAAAATACTTTATAGACTTCATCACTTTCTGAATCATTATACATAAAAACATTGAAATATTAAAATTAAGGCACAAATATCTTTGTGGTTGGGAATCTGATGGATGTCTACAGGTTGGTGTAATGTATGGTTATTAAGGGCCTGATGCAAGTGCGTAAAATCAGGCCCTTAATAACCATGCATTATGGGTAATAACCATACATTAAGAACCATATATGGTGTGATGGATATTCCAAAAAAAATCATCATAGCCAATGTCACCATACAAGAACGCAGATCAAACATACATACAGTACGCCATATGGCCAACAGTTTGTTGACACCCATACATGGTTCTTCTCCAAACTGTTGCCACCAAGTTGGAAGCACAGAATTGTCTACTGTCTTTGTATGGTGTAGCATTACAATTTTCCTTCACTGGAACTAGACCTGAGGCCCAAACCTGCTCCTGCATGACATGTACACAAAGTGAGGTCCATGAAGACATGGTTTGCCAAAGTTGGAGTGGGAGAACTCGAGTGGCCTTCACAGAGCCCTGAAAACCTATATAGTGTCTATAAATTCACAATGAAGGCATTTGGCTGATGCCCTTATCCAGAGCGACTTACATTTATCTCATTTACATAACTGGATGGTTAAGGACTTTGCTCCAGCAGTGGGCTGCCTGGCATTGAACTCATGACCTTCCAGTCAGAAGTCTTAACCACTGAGCTACCACTGCCACTAACACTATATAGTATAGTAATAATAGTGTAACTATAACATGAAACTATAACATGAAAAAAGTTGGAAAAATAAATAAGGAATCAATGCATAACAACTGAATACATCAGGGTAATAAACCAATGATACAAAAGTGTCATGCTCTCACAAGAAATTTTGACATTGCGAGTGGAAATGTAAGATGGAACGAATGGGACATCAACTAACACCTCCTTTGTGTTCAAATGTCCATGATTTTTAGCATCTTTATTTCACTTTGTTGCTCTAAGCTCAATATGACCTGAACATGCTCGTAAAATCAATGTCGTATTAAAAGAAGGGAAAAAAAAGATTATTGCCTGTTTAATATGACAAATGGAAAATAAGGGATAACTCTGTGTTTACCTACTTTCAGTAAGAATCTAAGCTGCATTCTGAGCTGAGTATAAAACACATTCCCATTCACAAAGGCATTTCACACAAGAGCAGTCAAGGCCAGTTTCATTCAGAGCTGCAGATCCACTAACAATGATGAATGATGGATAATGGATGATGGTGTGGGAAATCTCTAAGAACTGATATACAATATGTTAATTCTTTCCACTTGGCTGAAACCCTGATGTAAGTTGTAGCAGTGAGGTCCATAGAAGCCTTTCACTGGCCCATTTCTATGTGCTAACCAGCTACTGATGGAAATTTACAGAAGTTTCTGCAGGAAGATGAGGCAAGCAAGAGTGTCACAGAGATCTACAGAGGCACGTTTCTTTCTCTCTCACACACATAAAAGGTATTATACCACAGAGCTATTGAGTTCTCGAATCTGATTAGTCGGAAGTTGTTGATTAATTTTCTAGAACAGCAGCTGTAACAATAGCTCCGGCCATTGATATAAAATAAAATTATATTAAAGCACTCGTTCTAAAACATTATCATTTCTATAATGACTAGTGTACAATGACTTCATGGTGGATGTGCAACATAATCTAATGTTAATAATAAACAAAATAAAAATGTGCTGTTATTTAACAAAATAAAACATATAGTTATTGATATGGTGAAGAGATATTTATTCAACAGTCAAGGAAGGAGTCTCCAGTGCCAGTGATTTGAATAATACATTTTCCAACATAGGAAATTCTTCCAGATTTCAGACGTTCCAGTTTCTCTGCAATATGAGCCTTTTTTTTAAAATAAACTTTTAAATGACAAAGAAAGAAAGAGACGCTGGTTAGGGAAAAACAGTTTTTTCAATAAATTGCCTATCTCTGTTTTTTTGTCTCTTGCTCCTTTTTCTTCTCTTGACATTTTGAAGAAGTTCTTACAACCTGGTTACGATCCACCAGTGCGAAGTGTGAATACTTGTAATATTTTCCCTNTGTGTGTGTGTGTGTGTGTGTGTGTGTGTGTGTGTGTTATAAACATTATCTTCCTCAGCCCCTACAGTTCAGTGAGATGATAAGAGAGAAGCTTGTTTCATTTGAGTGACAGTTCTTGGGGTTAAAAAAAAAAAAAAAAAGAAAATGTTGAGTCAGCCTTTTCACTGAACTCTATCTGAGAAAACACGTTTGTATGAAATATGACTAATCCTGCTATTGTGCTGTTCTGCCTATTTACATTTTTATGCTTTTCTTTTCTTTTATTACATTTCGGTCGTTTTGAAGAGAAGACACCTTGTCAGTCAGACTTTGTATACCAAATCATATGCATTGAGTGTAATTACTGCATATTTCTTTTCTAAAGGCCGACTTTAACTAATCTCAGACCAGTTTGTGTTCTATAGAGAAATTGCTGTTAAAAGACTGCAGTCAAAGGCAACGTTTCAAGCACTTCTTAGATATGAACCATGTGACTAATCTGCAGTCACACCTCCTTGCAATAAGACAGTAAAAATGTCACACCTTTTGTGTTTTAAGCATATTGTATCCTTTTGGGAATTTTATTCCGGTGCAAATAACACATCTGTATGTGCGAAAAACATGTAATTGTGGCTCACCTTCTTCTGTTTTAGATAGTCTCATTTGCATTTCCCAAAACAGATTTGTATTTCCCAAAAAAAGTTTAAAAAGTCTTCAGAAGTCTTACCCTTGCTTCTCACTTGGATACTGTAGATTTGTAGTTAAGAGCTGCTGCTGCAATCATAAAGACTGTCCTCTGCTCATACCTTGACTTCTTTNTGAACATCCTTTCAACATACTTAGTCCTGTTTGCTTTCACTCATCTATAACTGTATGAATTATAATCCCACCATCCAATGTCACCCAAATGGGATTTCTTTTGGGTCTGGCTCCTCTCAAGGTTTCTTCCTCACATCATCTCAGGGAGATTTTCCTCACCTCTGGTTTGCTCATTAACGATCTAAATCTACCTAAATCACCCAGAATTCTGTAAAGCAGATTTGGGACAATGTCTATTATTAAAAGTGCTATATCAGTACAACTGAACTAAATTGAATGTGTCATTTATGCAGTTGCTAATGATAAAAGGCTGGCATTGTTTGTTTCCAGTGCATCATGGCTAATGAGCAAGCATCAAGTTGAGGATTCAGGGGTAAAGAGATGACATTCCTAGAGCAGAGGTGCTGACTGAGTGCTACATTGTGTGTGTGTGTGTGTGTGTGTGTGTGTGTGTGTGTGTGTGTGTAATAGCCATCTGGGTACGTTCTCAGTCTACAGTGTCAGTAGTTCGTGGAATCTAATTACTGTCAGTTGTTCACAAACCCTACAAGACTCCCCCTCCTTGCAGCTAATTAAAGAATGAACCTAACTGCTTCTTGACAATTAACTGAGTTTAGGAATTGCTGAGAAGTAAAAGCTGGAAGGTAACAGCACTGGTCACTGGAATTCTGATATGTAGCCTAATGGGATTCAAAACCTGGCTCCCATCTTAAAGAGAACTGAGTTCCATGAAAGAGATTCAATGCATCTCTTTATAACGTGCCAAAAATAATGAACGAACTGCATGATGACAGCTTAATAAAAGGGAAGTTCTCACATGCCAAAATGGGAGCTAGGGGCAAAATTAGTTTATTCACCTTCACTAACCACTTTATACAGGTCAGGGTTGCGGTGGATCCGGATCCTTTTTGAGGATTCAAATACGAAAAATGATTTCTAACCAGTTTCTGAGTGTGAGTGAAATCAAGTGAGATCAGTGAAGACAGTAATGACATCATCTACCGCTCACACATCCACACAAACTCGCACAAACACAAACAAATTATAATTAATTGAGATAATTCTATGCATCAACTGCAATTGACACATCACTGCACTCGGAGGACACTATCTCTGGAGCAGGAATGTCAGATGATCAATTAGAGACTTTTCAGTTGGAGGGCTTAATTAATTCTCACGTTCCCCACCACCATCTGGTGGCTCTTTCAGCTCCCAAGCTCCTCTGGCATGAACTGATTGATGCCCTGCATGATGGAAATCTGCTGTCGCTGGCTTTTTTCCCATAGTGCAGTGTGAGGACATCAGGGAGACCATTCAGCTGTGCGTGCTGTCTCTTTACTGTGACAACGAGTTGAATGGGTTTTTGTGGTTGGAATTAATCTTGAGGGATTTCAGTGATGTAGAAACTCGAATCACCACATCATGCCACTTAAAAGTAGTGTGGCTCGAAATGGGCTTGCATCTGCAGGGATTTGCATAAGCTAGAATTGAGCAGGGAAGTGTGTATTCAAGTCTTCATAAGTCCATAAATGAGAAACAGGAGTTGGAAGGGCGATATCAGAGCCTGGTTGAGTCAGGCAGATACAAAGGAAATGGCACTTCTTGACATAACCAAGCCAGCAATCAAAAGTAAAGATAAGGAATCAAGATCTGATTACATCTTGAAAATCACAGCAGGTTATGTCAATATCGTTTATGTATCGTTTATGATATATATCATATGAAGCCACTCATTATGGCAGCACATGGCTTTTTTTTTCAACACAAAAGTTCAACATTTGTACATCCAGTTCAAAAAGCAGACTCAGACTGAACTCTGAATGTAACACAATGACATTGTGCTAGTGCTCTGTTTAGTGCTCCAAATATCTGTATTTGTTTCTATACTCTTCAAAGTTAAACCCGAATTGGGCAGGGCCAGCACAGTCTGTTGCCTTGACTGTTCCTCAAACTCAGCTACATCACTCGAGTTCATAATTTGTTTCAAATCGAGATCCCAGTTCCAGTTCACACCTCAAGTCTCAACCAGATGCCCTGTGAACCTTTCTGACAAGTTTCTAAAAATATTATAGTATCTGTATATTTATTAAAACACATTATCATATGTTCATTCCAAATAATGTACTCAGATTCTGTAACATCCCTGCTTCACAGAGAGAAAGGGAAAGTCAAGTTTTTTCAAATAATTCATCTAGTACAGTTTACAGGATATCTTGTAGGTGGGAGTTAATAAAGGAGTCATGATCAATTGAAGCTTCAGTTTGAGTAGAAAACATGAATTATGCAAACAGCTTCATGAATAACCATGTAAAAATGGTGGTAATGAAATTGCATTGCTTGCCAAACAGAGAGGACTCAAAACCATGGTAAACAGATGCAATGAGGAAGACTTGAGGTCAAAGCTGCACAAGAAATGGGTAAAAGTCAACAAAAGTGGCAAAACAAGGCAAAGTAGGGAGGCATGAGGCACACAGGGATATAGCAACAGTCTGATTAGTAGTCAGCACAGGACACTTCCTTACTTTCCATATGACCTTTGTCACTCCCACTTTATCACTTTGAACATGGCTGCAGTTGTCCACAGCACTGTTTAAATCCAGACTGGTGGAGTTAAAAGGAATGAAAAGCTTAACTGCAAATGAAGGTGTAGATTAAAGAGTATGAGGAGCAAGGTGACAGTCATTGAGGTGTGATAAAGTTCTGGATAGATCACTACATAAACAATACCCAATGCAATATTATCCTAGGTTTGTCTGTTTTCTGAAGCTGTTGTCAGATNATATAAATGAGATTAGGCACATTATACTGGCTTGTGTAATTACTAAGCACGTTTTCACACATGGTCTGAATACTAGAGTCACACCCAGCACTGATTCTAGGCTCATTTGTGGATCGGGGCTCATAATTACAGGTTTGTATTTAAAGAATTCCATCTGAACCAAGGACCAATTGCCTCAAATCCACATGCACACAAATTTGCAAAAATCACATTACTCGGCATGTAGTGAAGCAAAGAATGGATAGCATCCACATATCATGCAGACCACACCACGGTTTGGTTGAAATGATCCCCAGACCACCAGTTTCAAAAAGATCAGGGGTTTGTTCTCTGAAGGACTCCAAGGCTCAAAAACAGCTTTCACACTTCACCAGTTGTACCAAACTCTGGGCTCAATCTGCCCCAAGGATGAAACAAAAAAAAAAACTTAAATGTGAAAACATCCTACATTGCCATATACAGTCAGGTCCGGAAGTATTTGGACAGAATTCTCGTGATTTTGCCTTTATACATCACCACAATGGATTTGAAATAAAACAATCAAGATATGATAAAAGTGTAGACTTTCAGCTTTATTTTAAAGGGTTCCACAAAAATATGGCATTTACCATTTAGGAATTACAGCCATTTTCAACAAAGTACCTCCGCTTTCAGGGGTTCAAAGTATTTGTACAAAGTGGCAATTGTAAATATAACAATAATTTTAATACTTGGATGAAAATCCTTTGCAGTCAATGACTGCCTGAAGTCTGGAGCCCATG
>CM074966.1:14113920-14132025 GCA_037577455.1 Pangasius macronema | reverse complement strand
TAGCACTACTCCACTCACTTTCTCTAGGAGGATAAGGGATAGCATTGTCCTATTTCCCTACAGGCTGATTTATGTTGTGTTATTTATCTGACATTCAAGATTTCTACTTTCTTTGCTGCATTGAATGCTACATGAGCAAATGTAATATATTCCCATCACACACATACACAGTTCTGTAGACTACCACCACAGCATAATCGGTTTGTCTCACAAGGGCCATGCAAGATACATTTCAGTGCTCATAAAAATGGCTTGGAACTTTCATGGATACTATTAATAAGAAGAGAGACAATAGGGAATAAAACATAAACCAGACAGAAAACTTTGCAGTGCAACAGCTCATACATTTCCTGCACCAAGGGGTCAAACAATGGCTTACGTATCAGCCACTGCTCAGGGAAACAATGAGGCATAATCACAGATATATTGCAAAAAAAAAAAAATTTGCATGGACCAACAGTATCTCTCAACTTTCCACGCATTTACGTACTGCTGAAAACACACACCAAAACTAAGCTGAGTCATTAAAACACAACAGCATGCAATTTCAACTGTTTCATTTCATTTATTAGACCCTAGAGTGTAATATGTTAAATTAATCCAGATGCTTAGTGTGAAATGTACAAATCTGAGGTTTTAGCTCTGAGAGAGAGAGAGAGAGAGAACAAAATAGGAAAGTGGAGAAAGGATTTAGAGCTTATGCAGACTTATCTTAACAAGTAAAATATTTATTTGCTGTGAACCTTTTCAGTGGTTCAGCTGATTTATCCTCATTGTGGAATTTGCATTGTTACCCAGTTGCAGAAGTGTTTAGCAAGAGAACTTATGATAGCCAGCTAGTGGCTTACAGAAGGGGTATATAGGTCTCTCTCTCTTTTTTTTTTTTTTTTTTTTGCATTTCAAATTTGGTTATATCTGGTCTCTGGAAGACTAGTGGTTAGGCCACAGCGTTCTCACCGCTACAACCTGCGTTTGATTCCTGGCCCAGCCACAGCCAACAGTGCACTCTTAGTGCTGGTCCCAAGCCTGAATAAAATTGGGGAGGGTTCCTTCAGGAAGGGTATCCGGCGTAAAAACTGTGCCGAATCAAAATACATGGACCAATGATCTGCTGTTCAGCAAATTCGGTTATATCTGCTGAGAGAAAGGCATTTGAGTTGTTTGCTGACCTTGGTGGGTATATTTATTGCTCTGTGCTTTAGCTAGTGTGCTAATACTGTCTAGCTCATACCCAATGTTTTTACAGGCTGGAGATATTCCTTACAGCTTGGCGAATAAACTATACATACTGAACAGCCATGATACAGTAGTTTGGTTTTTCAGCTTTCTAGCAAAACCTCTTGGCTTCTCCACTGTAACCTTTGAGCCCTCAGTGTGTTGTAAGATGCACTGTAAGATAACAGAGGGGCAATCGATAGGTTTTGCTTTTTTTTTACTGAGACTCAGTACCTTTGCCATTGGTGTGCGCAATAAAGTTTTTTTCTTTAGTAATAAGTGAGTAACTAAAAGTAGTGTACTAACATACTTGTGAACGTTCACCAAATTATTTACTTTTGTATAGCTGTTTCCTTACTGTTCCATATGTGCAAATGCAGTAGGTGGTATTTAAACACAGTGTCAAGGACGTTTCTTGGACACAAATCTGGTCATCGCTCTGGTCCAACGGAAATACAGTCATATATTAAACACATACCAGCATATTGTTTGCGTATCAACCATCAAAACAGATATGAGCTCGAAGGAGATTTTCAAACCTATATTTTCCTTTCACTTCAAAACTCATTGTAAATTTTTACTTAAAAGTACACCAATGCCAAACTCATTTTCCAACATGAGTCTGTGTGCTCGGTTCAATTTATATACTACATTTTTTAAGATTGTAACGCTAAGATTTATGATAAAGTCCCACTGGGCCACACTGGGACACCTGGACTGGCAGATTTTGAGCCACCTTTAAACCCACATTGCCAGTTCAACATTGGCCCAACAGACAAAACCCAGTCTTTGGCTGACACTGGGCCAACGTTGGGTGCCAGAATTAGGCCAGTGTTATTTTGTCCGTTGGGCCAATGTTGGGCCAGATGTATTGCTGTTCTTGGAATACTGGCATTTCAGCACCTTTGACAGCACCAATATAAAAAAAAAAGTAGCTGGACATTATTCAGCTTCCCATTCATAGTGTGTGGCTCATTGTGAAGAGGATAAAAATGGCAGTCACCTGAAAAAGCTGACCAAACCTATTTTCTGCCTTTTACAGAATTGCCAGACTTGTGCTGAGCTTTAACTCACAGGAGTCTGACCCTGTCAAAGACACACAACTCCCTTCAACCCACAAGTGCTCTCTCATGTATGTGACTGAAAGAAAAAAGCTGAAGTTAGGTGCTGCCCCATTTCTTCCATCTCTTATTTACAGAGGTCTCTGTTCCAGTAAACATTGTATATATTACTAATGACTAATGAAGATATCCAAGTTGAATTGTGTAATTGGTTACAAATTATGCTCAGTATTGTTGAATATTCACTTCTGATTGGTCAGCAGGTGTTGATTAATATTACTTAATAATCATTTATTGCAAAGCTTGGTGTCACAATCTGAAAAATGTAGTAGATAAGTGGAGGACTGCATCATGCCAGGCCGCATCACACCACAAGGTTTTATTCCTTACATAGCAAGTGTGAGACCATGTTGAAATAATTTGTGCATTTTTAAAATAAATGTTACTGATGTACTCCTATGTGATCCAAAGAGATCAGTCAAAAGAACATCAGACTGCTACTAAATAGTGGACTGAACATAATGTTTAAGCTGTATTTGGTTCTCCAGATGTGTTTGGTTGGAGACTTATCAAAGCCTGCATGCCAGGTGAAATGACCAAAGACCTTGACAAGTCAGTCACCTGTTGTTCAGGCTAATCCTTCACCAAATTCCTGACCAATTCATTTACACTGCGAGTCCTAATCCACTAAGTTCAGGCTTTCCACAGCGAATGCACACACTCCCAGTCATTCACTGCTTCTCCCAGCAGGGCACAAAAATCAATAATGGAGAGCTCTTTTAACTTACTGAGTAGCCTTTTCATCTTGCTACATTATAAATAATTCTCAGATTCACAGCTGAGCCAGTGGCGTGTTTGAGACAAAAAGGTTAACAGTACAGAAGAAAAATGCTTAGGCAATTGTTTACCATTTTTCCCCTCAGGAAGGGTTTTACTCAATTATACATTTTAAGACTACTTGTTAGAATGTGGATTATATGTATAGACTGCATCATACCTATAATCTAAACCCATGAATGTGCTCTGAAAGTGAACGTTTCCTGAATTACATTGTGTTATACTGTGAATGTGTGGCTTGAGGGTGTACTGTGGGTGAGACCGAAATAAATGCAGAAAGAGAGTGTGGAGTGTATGTGTGTTGATGCGTAGTAAGCCCTGGAGGTGTGACCTGTACCACAGTTGAATTTCTCAGCTATAGTGAGTGTGAGAGAAGCCCTCACTACAGCATCTTTAAAAACGAATACACCATTACCTTTCAGTGCATGTGTTCGTGTTTGTGTGTATATGTGTGTGTGTATATGAGTGAGAGAGAGATCGAGAGAGAGGGTGCATGTTTGTGTGAGTGTGTGTTTACTTTCAACTGAGAGTCACCCAGGAATCTTATCTTGTATAATGAGATATCAGCAGTAGCCACAGTTCCATGAGAGAGGAGACATAAAGACCACTGCATCTTCTTATAGGCTTCCTGTCTAAAGCTAAAGCCATGTCTGTGAATTCTGACACTTAAAAAGTCCTCAACCTCAGCTACATCACTCCAGTTCATAATTGCTCTCAACTACAATTTTCTTTTCCATCATACAGTTATTATATTTGTTTGTAACTGCCTACAATATTGATTGGTTCTTTTTCCCCAGATATAAATAAACCAGGAGTCTAATTTAAACTGCCTCAACCTGGACCACATAGTTATTAAGGACGAAAGAATGAATGAAAGCTGTTAATGTTAATGAACTTTGCTTTTCCCATCTCAAACTGTGTCTGACACTAGTCTCAACCACATGAGAACCTTTCTGGCATGCTTTCTATTCATATCGGTGTCTATTAGTATCTGTTTAAAGCACATTACCCTTCTAAATAATTGTATTCATTTACACCCCTAATGTTCATCATTAGTGTCTAGAAGGTGCACTATCAGGACGTGTTCCAAACCCTCATTGCTACTTTAATGCAGTCTCCACTAATCAAATTAAGCACCCTGGTGACCCAGAAAATAAGGAAGTAGAAAGAACGGTTACATATGAAACAATGGTTCTACAACTAAACGGAGGACTTCCAGGCCAATGCCCCACTCAGCAGATCAGTTTTCAACAGATCAGTTATTTGAGCCCCCTTGTCTAATATGTTCAGGTAGGAGTATGAAATTACAACCCATAGACCCTCTGCTATAACATTACAGTCTCAATAAATTACTGTATATAATAGGGAGCAATCCACAAGCTGACCCAAAACTGAGAAACTATCATGATTGCCCTTGCACAAGAATCACTTTAGTGTACTTAATATGTGACAGACCGGCTGGTCATAGATAACAGCTAAAGTGTCTCTTCTAGAGAGAGAGCAGAGGAAGTCCACTCTGTGGGTGCAGTGAAAATAGTTTTATTAGGAGCACATAATGCTTGCTGACAGATTAATGCCTGCAACATCACACAGCGCTCTATACACCACGCTCACTCAAGGCTTTGGTATCGTAATAATCCTAATACAGAATTCTGTGCTTTGCGAAAAAACATTTTAAGGTTATTTCCAGTACTAACAATGACGGTTAAAAGTAAAAAATAGCTGTCAAAGCTTAGTGTCAAATATGGGGTGGGCACACGTTTACTGTGGGTTCCCAGAGTAGCGACTTAATTCCTATGAAACTGTAATATCATGTTTGGACCTTATTTTAGGAGCCATATTTCTTTGTAATTTCCAAGTAATTACTAAGAAATAGGGCTACTGAAATAAAGTTTGAGAGGAAAAACCAACCTGAGGTGAAGGAATTAGGACCGAAAACAATACTACCCAAATATTTACTAACCCAAGTAAGTGTAACTTGAATTTACTGGGTTTAACGTACACCAATTATTGGTTCATATTTCTACCATAATGATACCATAACAGATATAACCTTTTACACTGTGCTGCAGATGATTTTTACATTTTTGTGTTTCTCAATTTTAACAGCAATACTTTTCTTATCACCAGAATAAATAACCATTAACTCGGTGTGGAAATTGAAAGCTCACAGCTCACTAACAGATGTTCCAGCCCAAGCCAAATTGCAATACACAGAATTTGGAAAGCAAACCAGGATGTCATCTGCATGAATTTCAGCCTCTTTACTTCCAACACGCAGAAATAGTGCATAATGTGAGTCTTCGCCAATCAGACTTCACATATTTCTCCTTGCGAGAACATTTCTTTTACAAATCTCTTGTCTAATGTTCCTCGTATAAACCGTGAAATGCTTCTACAGGGCAGACATTTTTCACTGCTGATCTGTAATCACTTTCCTCATATTGAAAATGTCATTTATTCACCATTTTGGGCAGATACATTTTCGGTGGCTAAATAAAGTGCATTCTCAATAAATCTTCAAATATATCAGAGTTCCAACACGTCATTGGTTACACAACACGTGTGTAAGACACTACGAAAGGAGAATTTGTACCTTGTAAAGAGTGCTTGGCCATTCTCCTCTGACCTTTCTCATCAAGAAAGCATCTCCACCTGCAACACCATTCTGTGTGAAATCTAGAGGCTGGTGTATGAGAAAAATCACAAGATAGCAGCTGTTTCAGAAATCCTCAATCCAGCCTGTCTGGCACCACGTTGTTGTTACAGTGTCAGTTTCAGTGACTCTAGTGTAAAAAGGGGCGAAGACTACAAACTACACTTGTTATTGAGAAGCTCCAGACCTTCTACCACAATTGGCTGATTAGATAGATATAGGTGTTTCTAATAAAGTGGATGTAGGTGAGAATTCAATTAATATAGAAATTCTGGATATAAAATTTTAATTTATAAACTTATCCCTAATGAGCAAGCCAGATGTGACGGTGGCAAGGAAAAACTCCCTAAGACAATATGTGGTAGAAACCTTGAGAGGAGCCAGACTCAAAAGGGAATCCATCCTCATCTGGGTGATACCAGATAGAGTGATTAAAAACCTTCTATAATTATAATCAACTTCTCATCTGCTCTTAGACCAAATCATACATCATAGGGTAAAGTTACTTCCTGAACTTCCATGAAACACAATACAGCTCCCATCAAGACCAGAGATCCAGATTAGCAACAAAGCATTACCGAATGTACGCTTTCATTGCTATAATAGCTGCATCTTCAGACGCATTCTCCAAAGTTTCCCTCCTCATCCATTATTTCACTGAACTGAAACAAACCCTCAGGGTATGTTATGATTTGAGAGTTCTGTCAAGAGAGCAGGCACAGAAGTGAAACTCCAGTAGCACAAGTAATTGGGTTGAGAAAAACCAAATCAAAGAATATTAGCTGATTTAGTTCCACAGATAATATATGAGGCAACTTGAAGAATACTTGATGCAAGAAATCAATCATTTGAAATTGTAGATCAGATATCTCCGGTATGTATACTCACAGATACACAAGCATTATAAATATACACGTTCGGACGTATATCGACACATTACTGTATATGAAATGTGGGATGGCAAATTCTCTCTCTCTCTCTCTCTTTCTCTGTGTGTCTCCCACTGTGTAAGAAAAAAATGATGAGTACATCAAAGATCACAATGAAGAATAACTTTATTGCAGTGTAGCAGTGACAAAGTACATGAACAATATCAGCTCAGACATTTTATAATGTTTTTCAAACCAGTTTTTCCTGTAATATAAATGAAGTCTCATTCTACGGATAACTGTTGAAGTGATCGCTTTCTGTTCTCATGATATTGATGTTGTTACAGGTGTGACCACCCAAATGGTGGGGTGATACAATTGTCTAGACAGCTGTCTTTCTGATTGATAATTACCAATTGATAATTGGTTTTATCCACATATACTGTTTGGGGGATGAGCTTGTTCTAACATCTACCTTGGAGTGGAGTCTGCTTAGATTATAATTTCCCCCAGAAACAACCTTATGAGGGACCTACCATGTGGTTTGGTCCGTGTTACGTGTGTGTATATGTATGAATCGTCGTTAAATCTCTCAACAATCGACAAACAAGATGGGAGGAAACCGGGGAACCCCGAGGAAACCCTGCTATTACTAAAGAAAGAGTTTCACATGCACAATTGATATTAATGCACTACAGGCTGTTTGGCTGGTTGTGTAAGCACTGCTGTGTAAAGTTCATTTGTCTGTCAAATGCATTAGTGAAGGGCACATCACTGAAAGCGTTAAAAGGTTAACAGTGGGGCTCAGTCTCTTGTCTATGAGCCCAGCAGATGAAAGTCAGGACACACCTGTCAGGCTCAGTGGGACTGAAGCTTTAGCGTAATGGCCTGACCACACACAGACATCAATACTTCCAGTGGAGACAGATAGACATGCACCATAGGCTTCTTCATGGAGATGAAGATTTATCCTTATAAATGGTCAGAATAAATAATAAATTTAGCATAGGACAGATTCCTGATTAACAACGCCTCCATGTATGTATACATAACATTTCTACTGAGACACTGATGAGAACAAACTACATAATTCTTTGACAGACCTTGGACGACTACCGACGATTTCTGTCTTAGCTGTCTTGTTTAGATAAAACAGAGTATACTTAGCATCTAATGCCAAACATGTTTCAATAATAAGTAAGCAATAAAACTGCTGTTAAAGGAAAATACTGAATGACTGGGTGGTGTGATGTGGCTGACATCAAGTCCTGTATGTGAATTTATGCAGTTTTGCCTCTGATTTTGGATTCTGTCTTGGATTTTGTAAACGAACCTTCCACACATCTCCTGAGCCTTGTACATAAAGCACTGATAAGTAATTGTATGTACACATGATTACAAACAGACTGATTTAAATTTATTCACCAGCTCTTCACCAGCTCTGGAAGATATTGATCTCGACATCTACAAATTTTACGTCAATGGTTTACGTGAACCGTTCTCCGGTATACAGGATAATAATGAGTCAGTCTGTAATTACAGTGTGCACTTTGTTAAGCAGCACCTCCATCACCTTTCATTAGCATCTTAATAGGTGGACTGGGTTTACACAGACAGACTTCGACCCAGAGTCACCTGCACCACATAGTGATGTTCACTAATACTTTTCTCATCCCGATAAGAAATTAGCTAGGGGGAAAATATCTCAAGATATCCCATTAAGCACAAGGTTGTTGTGCAGACAGAAAAATGCACATGGAGATACCTTTAAGACTTCCAGGGGGGAAAAATTGTGTTATGGCTGAAAAGTTGAGTTCATAGATAGCAGGATTGTAGAATTTACCTGGTTTGTAGTTAGAGATTCCATCAGAAGAAACGAGTAGAGACACCTCTTTGAGTTTCTTCGACAAGTCCAGTCACCTTGACTTAGCTCTGTTAAACACTTTAAAAGAGACCTTTCTGTGAAGGAGATGATGTTTGGGTGGTGCAATCGAAACGCAAGCGCATTACAAAGATTAAGAATAAAAGCAGGATTTCGTGTGATTATTAGTAGAAGAGTAAGGGGCAGGATTGAATTTATATGCAAAACTAGTGATGAAACTAATGACTCCTGGTCTGCATTGTAGTGGATCCAGAGTCTATCCTGGAAACAGTGGGCATGAAGCGGGAATACACTCGGAATGAGGTGCCAGTCAATCGCAGGGCACGCTACTTTTTTTTGGGAGATGGGAGAAAACTGGAGAACCTGGAAGAGCCAGTGGTTTTAGTGAAGGCTATAATGTGGAGAGGGATTTAGAGGGATGAGTGTGGGGGTAATTAAACTCATCAAAGTGGACCCGTATTAATACGACTAGGGATATATTGTGGGACACACAAGAAGGAAGACACACAAGATACTGGAGTAGGAGCACAAGAGGCCCGAATTTGCCAAATAGGAAGGCACAAAGCTGAAAGATGTACCGATGTTCTCCTTTTAATGTAATAAACTGCTACAGACATATGTAAAGGCTCATAGGCATAAGCACTGCCTTGTTCGAATCAAATCATTTTTATGTATCAGATGCATATGAAACAGAAAATAATAGCACAATCCAATTTTCTAAAGCCTGTCTAATTTTTGTACGGCTCAAACCACTCAAACACCCAATCAGCTCTAACAATGTACTTGGCTCAGTTCCAAATTAGTGACATTTTCCCATGAAGCAGTGTACACAGGATACATGCACAAAAACAGGCACTCTCGTTTGTCTGATGCTCCTCACAGGTTGCTTCCAACATATTAAGGTATGATTGCAGAGCAGCTGGAAGAAATGCCCAGGCTGGTTATATTCTAATTTATATTATATCCTGGAATATCCTATTCTAGATAATCTCACCGAAACCAAACACTAAATTAAGGTAGACATGATATGAGGATAACAAGAACCTAATAAATGTACAATGTATACTGTAATGAATATAGTCACACTATCTGGGATTACACAGGAAAGGATGGATTTTGAGTCTCTAGCCTCTGGCTTGCCCATTAAGGATATAACATAATTCTACACAAATGATGAATAGGAGATTTGTTTATCTTAACTTAACTTAAATCATTTCAGATTTTACGACATCAACCCTACTCCCTGTATGATTCTTGTCTTAGTAAAAGCTAGAGCTGGCATCTCTGAGGAATAAGTTACAGGAGAAACAGACAGCTTTAAAAGTAACCCGGCAGCTAGCAATATGTTTAGTGTAGGCAGAAACAGGAGGATGAAAATAGACAGCTGGGAAAGTCTACTTCCTGTGATCTCTGAGGCAAAGGTGTACACAAATAGTCTTGTCCTCTGAGACTAGCTGGATCCTGGCTGTGTTTATTAACAAAAAGTACCAGACCCTCTAGTGACAACTAGACGACTAGCTTGTAAAACTAAAGCTGTGTACCAAAAAATGAAAGCATGAGAGACGACAGACACTGTAGCAGGTTTAGCAAAGGAAAGATTATCCATAGCAGCAGTATTAAACCGAAGATTCATGTACATGCGTCGAGATAAACACCTAACATCACTGTATGTTTGCAACTTTTTAATGCTTAAACATTAATCATTATTTTTTATAAATAAGACCGTTTTGTGTGTTGTTTCACAGTGGTGCTTCATGCTACCAGGTTTGATTGGCGCCATTGGCACACCATACTTTTCATCAAACTCTTCCTTTCCTGACATAATAGCTATAGCCCTGTAGCAAGTCTCTGGTCTGGTCTGGTCTGCCTTCAGCTTATTAGTTTCCATAAATGCATGTGATTGGATAAACCATGACAGAGGATCTGCTGCTGGTTCATGATTAGAAAACCAAAGTCGCTGAAATGTGGCCAGTTCTTTCCTAATTTTATCAGCTATCCTACAATATTTTTTCCTGTACTTGGACTGCAGTCCTCCTGTTGATGACCCCTGATCTATAGTCTGTTTGTACGTACAGTCTGTTAGCCTGTACTTACAAACGAGTATATCAAAACATGAGTTGATGAGCTAGCATCTAATTATACATATGACATCAGATCATTTACCTTCTGTTAGGTTGTTAATATGAATGTTAGATGAATTTTCCACAGTCCTAAATTCAACCCAATTTTCTGATCTTCAACCCAACCTTCAAGCAAAGAGTGAACACCCCACCGGAAGTGTGTTAACAATATAGGTCCGGTGATCTATGAGTGTGTACTTGCAGGCTAGCAATAAAAGTTGTTGATGTCCTTTTGGCCATCTGTATCTCTGTGTCTCCTCCATCTTCACTACAACAACAGCAAGCCTGACCTACACGACTCTCTTAAGTGCTGCAATTGTGTACCCAAAAGTGGAAACAGACTCGCACAACTGGGCAACACACCTGAAGGACATCCAGATTTCCTTCAAAATTCCTAAAAAATTGCAAAAATACTGAAATATCCACAAATGTCTGGGCAGCTTGTTAATTAAGATGTTATTGAAGCTGGGCTGTAATTTTGTAACCAACTGTTACTGACAAAACAGGTGGATTGTATTAACTTAAATTATTGGAATTAAAAGTAATTATTGGAGTAAAAATCCTAACTTAAAAGCAGACAGGAAAACCAAACTGAGTCTTGATATCCAACCATTTTGTGGCAGTACACTCAAATGTAAGAATTTAAGGGGCTCTAATTTTCTATCCTGCTTATATTTACTCAAGATCGTTAATAAGACAATATTTCTAAGCAGCTCTGGGAATCTGGGTGGTGTTTGCTCTGTGGTTAAAACTCTCAGTTAGACCACCAGGTAGCCAGTGATGGACACTTTGGGTAGCAAAATTCTTTACCCTCAGTCGCTTGCATGGCTGCCTTTCTCAGTTCTTTCTTAGTTCTAGGTTGATTTTGAATAAATGTGTCTGCCACACAGCAATTCATGATCAATTCAGACAAAGGGCAAATCCAAAGAGTGGTTGTGACAATGGTCAAGAACACAGAAACATCACTGATTAGATATAAGACCTCATGATGGAGATGTTGGCAAGACTTCGTGATTGCTTTTTTTCACCAGTCTTTATATAGTCTGTAAACAGGAAAGATGATTATGATGAGTGTAGAAGAAAGAGATTAGTATTCAGGGGAGGGGAACCTCTGCTGGTGTGCAGGTGTAATGTCCTGGGTAGATTTGATGGAATGGAACAATTGATGGGCTTCTTGAGATCGTTATAAATGCATATAGGATAATAAATAAATGAGCATGGTAAGTATGTGTGCATGCACAATCATTCTCATATCAGGTTTTGAGATGCTTGGGAATCATTTCCTATCACAAGTATGTGCTGTTTCCATTATAGATTTGCATAATTCCCCTCTTATTATCGATTGCACATGCTCTGTCAGTGTGAAGTCAGGAAGTGATTATGTTCTCCAACAGCATATTTACTGCCAGACCAGAGCGGGTGTGTGTGTGTGTGTGTGTGTGTGTGTGTGTGTGTGTGTGTGTGTGTGTTTATGTGGCCATGTTTTTATTGCTTTATGGGGACCAAATGTGCCCATAATGGCATAAACATGAGTACTCCCCATAAAAAGGTAGCTGGAGGAATATCAGTTAGCTATGCCTAGTTAACTTACTTTGAAATATCCCACAAAGATGTATGTGCATGTGAGTCATCCCTGGTAACTCTCTCTTATCATGCTTTGTGTTGCTGCGAATCATTTCATATCATAAACATGCACTGATTTCATTTTACAGTTTTGTATAACTGCCTCAACTATCACACTGTGAACTACTTCAGCGCTCATTAACTAAGCTAGTTTGTGAGATAAACAAAAAAGATGAGCTCTGATTTAGACAACATATTATATTACATCTCGTAAAGCATATTTCCATGTTAATTTTAACTTCAGCCTCTCAGAGGAGGATCTATTATATGCCAAGTGCTGCCAGGTTTTCCCATTATTATTATTATTGTTGTTGTTGTCTTCATTGTAAGTGTATATAAAGCAATGACGGGAATCGTTTTAATAAACTAAATGAGTTTGGAAAGGCATCTAGTGTGGAACAGAACATTAAAACATAAAATCTGTAACCCTACTGAGTACAAATATCCCATATCCAAAAGCTTCCAGATACATTAAAATTAACATCATCTACTCAGCTGCAAGCTGTCTACATTTTTACAGATTACAAGAAACACAACAGGGTGAATATGTGCAGAGGCTGAGACTAAAGCGTGACTGCAGTTGACACTGTACAAAGAAGCCAAAGCATGTTTCAAACATAAATACAGTCAACACTCCATTTGTTCAATAGAAATACCTCTATCTGCATATTTAGTGTTCAAATATCTGTCTCTGTGTCTATGTATTTGGATTTATAACTTAACTGGGTGGGGCCTAAACTGGAAACAAAAAGAAGTTGAAATGCCTTCAATGAGAATAAAGTACTTCTCTGACAGTTCCTCAACCTCAGCTACATCACTCGAGTTCATAAATGGTCGTGACTTGACTTTTTTTTTTTTTCATTCCACCTGCGTGATTTTTGTTTGCACCTGCCCACAATATATTCTCACAAAATTATAATATACAAAATATACAATATAGAAAATTAGTTGGTTCTGGTGAAACAGACAAATTCCTTGTTAGTTAAGTGTGATTTCCTTTCACAATGAATACCATCAAGTTTTCGAATAGTTATGTTCCATAGTGAAATGTGTATAAGCCTAATCAATTCAGTTTATAATCAGGTACCCATTCGCCCGTTCATCCGAGATTCTCGTTAGCATAATATCTCAAGAACAAGTGGTTGAATGCTTGTAAGATTTGTATGGAATCATCATTGGAATTATCATTGAGACAATTTGAACTGATCAGATTTTGGAATTGATTCAAAACAGGGTCATGGTCACAGCAAGGTCAAATATCTGAAATAGTCTTTCTTCAGTAACTTCCTTCCTGTTAGTCACACAGAGATGTTACTTACACATTCATGCTATTCATGTTTTTTCCATCAGTCAGTCCGTCGCTCTGTCTGTTCTTGTTAGCATATCTCAAGAATGAGCATTTGAATGTGTGTTTTGTTTGGAATTTTCATTGTAATCAGCAGATGAACTGACTAAAGTTTGAGATTCATTCAAATATGGTCAAGGTCACAGTAAGGTCAAATATCTGAAAAAGTTTTCTTCAATGGATTCCTTCCTGTTTGAAGTATATTTTAAAGTTATTTCAGGCATACAGATTAGTAACAAAAAGGACCAGACCTATGAGCATGCCTCTTTCATAAACGCCACTGACTTCTCTTCCCAGTCCTCTGAATCAACTGTTAAAAAAATGTATGTACACCTACGCTGCTGACAGCCATGAAGATTTAAATGACAGTGTCAGTGTCCTGAACATTTTCCTGTCACACCACCAACTGGGCAACCTGCATTTCAGGAAAAAAACAACACATAAGTAGTTGCCTTGACATTTATAAATCATACTGGGTCATACATTCACAAGGGACCACCTGTTGCAGATTTCAACAATAATTCTTAACAGCTAATGAACCACATGTAGATCATATCCACTCAGAGATGAAGTGTATACCCAAGCATCCAAGAGTTTATTTATTAACATTGGATTGAATTTGTAATATTAGAATGAAGTTTGTTACAATGTGTAATATGCTAATAAGCCAGAAAAGTAAAAGTCCACACAGTCCAAGTGTGGTTGACCATCTGCACAGGACAGTTGTCTTGAGTTGTTAATGATAGCACAGATCTCCCCAGCTGGTGAGAAAGTTGCCCCTGGGGGATTTTTAAGGCATATATTTACATCTACAAGATTTGGCAGATATCCGTATCAGAGCAATTAACTGCCATGCTTTGTAGTCTCTATCAAAAACATCCACATGCTAGTACAAATAGTTTAAGGATACCTTGCTACACAGGATGGAGGGAGACAGCTGGACCAGACCCTGAGGGAGAGACTGAAGAGGAAGATAGAGTAGGAGGAGAGCCAGAAATAACAGACAAGCTAGAGAACAGAAGCCAAAAATGCCGAATGAAGGACAGCAAAACATGAGGATGAGAGAGGCTGCCAGATATCAGACAGGGAGGCAGGATACAAGGGGAACATCTGTCAATCAGTGAGCCATGTCTGAATGAATTCATCAGAAACACTACTTAAGATTTTTTTTTTAAACAGACCAAGACACAGCTCTGTCAGGCAGGCCGACGTACTAAGCATGACGGACTGTGTGACAAGAAAATGAACTGGTTTTTGTCTTTCTTTACCCTACCTGTCCCATGCCCATCTGTCCACCTCTGTAATCCACCAATGATCTATACTCTAAAACCAAAAAAGAAAGCCAAAGTCTTAAGGACAGGCCTTATTGGAGTACCAAGCAGCTTGGTAAATTACAAATATTGCCCTAATCTCAGGTTTGTGAATCCAAACATTATGTTAATATTTACATGAGGAAAGTTCCTTGTATTCAGAGTTGGTTTACACACTCACTTAGGTTAATTTACTGGGTGGCTCATTCAGATTAACACAGATTAAGTTGTGTGTCGTTCATACCACTGTGGTTGCCAGATTTGTCTTGAGTAGAGGTGTACAAGATTGGGTTTTCAATAATATCTAGACCACCATGACATATGGTGACACATTGTGGTTACATAAAACTGTCAAACAGTGGCACTGGACTTACTACTGCTCCTCATTTTAGCTGATATTGTGCAAGAAAGTCCAAGGTCAGAATTGCTCGTAATTTAGACACACCCCTGTTCTCAGGAAACTCTGCCCTGTATGTAAAGCTCCAGCACAACTCTCTGAATAGCATTTAAATCCATAGTTGTCTAAGGTTTGACTACCAAAACACTCAATTTTGGTATTAACTCCTCACTATGCATGCTTAACTCAACTGAATACATCCCTACAGTAAGTGATCAGTAATCTGATTCCATGTATGTCATGTGATCTAAAGTCAAAACTGTTCTGGCATTTCAGGGCGTATTATTTACACTTTTAAGCCATATATGGCGCTGTTAGACATTCCTGCAAGTCTCAGTGTCTGTGTGTTCTTCTCAACCACTCTAAGAGAAGATTCTGAGAGTTAGCTTAGCATGTCTTCATGAGGGCATTGTAAATTACTTATTTTTTTCCACCATATGGAGCAAGAGGGCAATACTTTGATTAGCATTGTATCTGTTATCGGTGCACAAAATACCTTGCAGAAATATTTGCCATTTTAAGGCAGACCAAGACAGTTTTCCCTCAGGCTGTAGATAGTGAAAGTTGTTCTGAATTTAAGAGTTTGGGTTTAGAACATGAACAATGGTTTCCTTCTCAACTCCAGAAGTGAAGGCTGGCTGTCAATCAGGATGGAGGAGTTAAACTTTGAGACTGACATTCAGCGAATAGGACAGCACAAGGAAAAGTCTCTTGTCTGTGTATGGAGGTGATATTATGTTAGCTAGGAGAGTGGAAGGAGTGTCAATCACTGAAAGGTGCGAACAGCTTCTAAACAAATAGCTAGTGCTTTTAATTTATTACTCCCAGAGCTCCTTCAGACTGGATGACGACAACAGCTCTAGAGATACTTTTTTGGGTTTGCAGAGCACCAGAACTGAAGAATAAATGTACTGTTATTGATTATTTGTGACACTGTTTGTGAGTGTCGCATACTCCAAACTAGCTAAACTGAGCACATTGATGTTTGGCTGTTTCCTGCTGGAGATCCTTCATTTCTTATTACAGGCTGTTGACAGAACCATTTTAGAAAATCAATACACAGTGACACTTCACTCTGAATTCAAAATAGTCTAAAGATAAAAGACTATTTCTGGAAGATTTCTCAAATCTTCAACAGGAATGCAGTGACTAGCTTAAATTATGTGACCTGGTAGATTTGTGATGAAATTGCAAAAAACTGCATAATTCTTTTTGCATTTTAAGCCACAAATTGCTGCAACTGTAAATGGGGCAGGAGGAATATTAATATTATGGCTTTCACCCTACTTTCTTTTTCAGATTTTCTGAAGCTGCCATTATGTCCATCATTTCTAAAATTGTCTGTATTGGTGTCAAAGCAAAAGCATTCCTTTTTCTTCCTGCCTAAAAGGTTTTACTGTTAGAAGAAACTGTGTTATCTGCTCAGCCATATTTGATTTCACTGCACCTAAAATCACGGAAAAATAATCAGAAAGCAGTAATCCAGTAGCAAAATCGAAGCAGTATGGGGATGTTTTTTCTAGTACTGAAGAAAACTACCCTCTCTGGAAGTATAGAGGATCTCAGACGATTGAGGAAAAGCCTAATCAAACCTCAATACAACCTCGGTAGATGGTCAGCTTCCAGAGTTCTCGATTCATCACATCCTTAATCTCAAAGCTAGTGTGCCTGGTCAAAGCTTATTCCCAATAAAATACTTTAAAAACAGGTTAACACTACAAACTGTCTCATTTGGAATGAACAGGGAGAAACTGTGTAGCCATCTCTGGAGTGTGCTTCCACTAAGACTAATGCTGTTATTACACCCTGTCTGTACATTCAATTTGTTTTGTTAAGCCATCTGAATAGCCAATTTACTCCATATGATTAGCTGAATTAATCTTTCCATTTGTGGTTTAGGCTTTAAGGCTTTTCAATTTATAAAGAGGTCAGAAGTTCAACAGTGGAGAGATTACTCACTGAAATGTGAAGGATCCAGGTGTAACATCACATAACCAAAATGCTGACTTGGAGGAGGACTGCAGCATCTTAGGGCATATAATGCTCCCATATAATGCTCGTACCCATGAAAATCCTTAGAGAAATATTAAAATGTTTTCTTTGCTGTCTGTGATCTTTTCAAAATAAGCTATCTGCATTCTATATGGACCAGTTATTCTCTTCATACTGATCATACTCTTCATTTCTTCCACAAAGGGAAAAGCTTGATAAATACTGTATCTAATTCTTTATTAAATGGCTACAAGACTCCAAAACAGTAATGTGGATGCAACGACACATACACACATACACACATTACACTGCTAAGNTTGTTCATTCATTCACCTTTATTAAGCACTCTATCCTGGACAGGGTTGCATGGATCTGGGGCCTATACCAAGAACTCTGGGAGCAAGGTGAGAATACACCCTGGATGGGAGGTCAGTCCATAGTAGGGTAATAAATAAAGTTAAATAAAACATGATAACAGCAATGACCTGAGGCATTAATTCATTTTCCTTCCACTGGTAGGGACTGCAGTGACAACAGTCTGAAAACTTTAGCCCAGACTTTTCTATACCTAATCAGATAATCCAGCTCCTCCTTGTTAGGAAGCCAACTGTGAGATTTAATTTCTCCAGTGTGTTCTGGCGCTGATCCGGGTTCACCACCCAGCGGGACTCTCTAGTAGGAGCCAAATATTGGGCATCCTTGTAAGGTGCTTGACCCCCTTCATCACACAGGTGGTGAGCCAACAAGATGATTCAATGTCACTATTTCAGGTTGAGACCAACTGGGTTACATGAGTGG
>CM074966.1:14068279-14088355 GCA_037577455.1 Pangasius macronema | reverse complement strand
CAGAAGATAGGGATAGGTGGAGAGTGATGATTCGCTGTGGAGACCCCTGAAGGGAAAAGCCGAAAGAAGAAGATGAAGAATCTACAAAGATGCTATGATTGCAATCTGTAGCTGTATAGCAAAGTGTGTGTATGCTTTGATCTTTATATTACACCAAGTAAATATAAGTTTTACACCAAAGTAAAATAAATACAAATACACCATTTATTCAGTATTCAATGTCACTGTCTCATGTGATGTTTTTAGAGAGGACGATTTTGTAATTACAGTTGGCAGATCACTTTGGACAAAACAGATTTAGTAATGAAGGCTTGAGAGTAAATTAGATTTAGCAATGTGAGTTGTTCTGCTTCTTCTTTTGGTTTTCGGGCACTTTAAATCCAGACCCTTGTATTAGTGCCTTCTTCATGACAGTTTGGCAAACACTTATGTAGCAGTGGTGGAGTCTGGAGCAGATTACCTCATCTTATATCCTATTATAGCAATATGAGTTACAAACTGAGGAATATTTATACAGAAACTAAAGAGCAACAGGAGAGTTCATTCGACAGGGAGCATGGTTGATCGTGAGGGACTCTATGATTTGGAGATCCTGCAGGCACAACCTAACTAGGTAGCACTTGAACTAGGCTTATTTTATTAATTACTTAACATTAAACTATGATGGCGTTTTAGGGCTACTGTTTCAAAAAAATCTAAATACAAGATTTTGTTGTAATATTTCAAGAAAAAGTCATAAAATGTGGAGAAAAAGTCAAAATATCTGCCTTTACAAGATGGAAGCTGCATTACTTCAAGAAAAAAGTGATAATATATTGAAAAAAGTGGTCATGTCTGAAAATTTTACTATTTTGAGGAAAAAGTTCAGAATATAATGAGCAAAAGTCCCAATATTTTGATAATAAATTCATAATATTTGGAGAAACAAGTCAGTTCATTTTTAATTTTATATATATCTCAGTATACAAACATGCGGAAGTTGATATTTTAAAAGAAAAATTTAGAGGATTACTAGATAGCTTCAGTATTCACAGTTTTCTAGTGTTTTGTATTTGGAATTTGATGATGTCTTAACCAAAGTGTTGCGATACTTTTTCCTGAATGTATGTTTTGTCCTCACACTCTTGTTTATCTCACCTCAGTCTTTTCCCCTCTCTTGCATTCTTCTCTGTCTCACAGTCCAAATGACAAGCCAATAAAAAGCTATTTATCATGTCTAGACATTTTGTCCTGAGCTCTTGAAAATGTCCTGCATCCTTGACCAGGAGTACAGAAGATAGACTACAAACTTTTCTTCACTGTTGCTTGCTTCCCTCTAAGAGCAGAGCCACAAGGATGACTGTCTCAGACACCAGAAATAACTGCATTAGCACTCTCTCTCTCTCTCTCTCTCTCTCTCTCTCTGTCATGTAAAGTTCAACTTATCTTCAGCTTCGCAAGGTACTGAGGAGTTCTTGACCTTTGCTGTCACACAACCCACACTATTGACAGGGACTGTCCAGGGAAGAACTAATACCAAAGACACTGTCAGTGATACTCAGTTGGCAGCGAAAAGGGCTGCATGAGTCATCATATTTTCATCGTTACAGTCATATTTGTTTCCATGATGAACTGTATAAGTGTTCGTGCTAAATTAACGAAATGATAGTCATCGCACAGAGTGTTACATATGTAATCTCGTCTTTTTTTTCAGAATGAAACAAAAACAGATCTGAATGAAACAGAAACAGAATGAAAACACTGCTATCATTAGCCTAGCTTGGATAAGCAGTTTTAATGGGGATTACTTACTCAGTATCTTACATAGGTAATGGTGGAGATGTACTTTTTCCTCATTATATTCATTTTTGTTTGTTTTTTTACTGGCATGCCCTGCATATAGTACACTAGGTGTACAATTACATTTTATTTAAGAGAGAGGAAGAAAATGAGAGGCTGGTGAGGGAATTGCTGTTTATACCGTAAGCGATTACAATGACTAACTTGTCTAGTATGCTAGTAGTTAGTATGCTAGTAGTTAGTATGCTAGTAGTTCCACAGCGGTAGCTAAATATAACTATAACGGGAAACATAGTACGAAGTCACATTTGTTTCATTCCCTTTTCAGAGTGAAGAACAGTGGGCTGAATAAATCAGTATACTACATAAAGAGTGTTATCTCTGTAGGTAGAGTAGGTGTGGTAAATACTTGAATACTTGAGATTTCTGTTTTGAAATGTAATTGCAGGACCTAAGCATGCTCAGAACGATAACTGGCAAGCGTTCGTTTGTTTCTGCTGTGTTAAATGTTGATCCGAAGTGTGCAAGCTCTGCATCAGACTCCCTCCTGACTTTCATCTGAAAGTCGAATTAGCTTTACACCATCACCCTGACCTTATAAAGGCGTAAACATTTAACAGAGGCGCTATCAACCTGTGCCAGACCAGCTCGTACAAACCTGAGTTTCCAAGGTGATAAAGACGACAGGAAGCCTCGCTTTATGCACTTTTTTTTTTGTATCAGAATTATCACCTGTGAAGCAGCTTGACCTCAGTCCAACTCTCTAGGGCTGTAGGTCTTTTGTTCTGTTAATATTGACTCCTTTGGTGAGCTGAAAATGTAATTACAGAATGCAAATGTGTTTGTTGTTAGCGATAAGCGAATGTTTATTTCTGTTCATGAAATCCTGATTCCCCTTTTCATGCTCTCTGATCTAACGCCGACCCCAATTCCCTAAATCTAATATTATTTAATCCAGAATTACCAGTCGCAGATCATTCCCCAATTCTACGCATTAAAGTGTGTCACAGATACTCTCCAGATGTGTCCTGGGAACACTGTAAGAGTTTATACACAATGGTCCTTAAAAAAAGAAAAGAAATCTACTGAGTGTCAGGAAAAAGACCAGGGAACATTTTAGCAATCTTGAATTGTCCAGTTTTGGTGAGCTTCCCACTGTAGTCTCACATTTCTGTTCTTTACTGACAGGAGTGGAACCCGATCTGGTCTTCTGCTGTTTTGATGCGTTCTGAGATGCTTTTACGTTCACCAGAGTTATAAAGAGTGGTTAGTGTTTTAAAATTTTAAGCAGCATGCATGTGATATGCATTACGACAGCACACCCAATTGATAATCAGTTACTTTTTCTTTGAACAGAGAATGTATGTTGATTACAATGATATATTATGTTACAACTTAAAAGAAAAAAGTGCAACGAGTATGCAGCACTACTAAACTTTAGGGCTATACGGAGACTGGGTCACGCCAGCAATCCCAGAATAAATCGAAAAGCTCAACCCCAAAGTCAATCTCCATTGACTTTGAAATAACCATCGCTTCTGTCCTCCACATCGAGCATTTCATACCAGATTACTAAAAACAGTAAGCTATGAGGGCATGCGTTACAGTGATTTATACTGTGGCTTATTGCTTTTATAAAACGTTGACAAAAATATTTTAATATCCAGTGTTCTCTATATACATGTCTGTGTTAATAGACATAACAGGCAAAGAACAGGGATGAGAAACAGCCAATGAGAGTCCACGAGAAAATAAAATCAATTTGCTGTCATGCGCAGCAGATCCCTGAATCCAGTTTATCAGCTACCTATTTGTGTGGGAGGACGAAAACAAAATGTAAGCACAATAATAATGCTTCTAAAGGAAATTATATGGCGTGTCAACTCCAAATGGTTGTTAGGAACAGCAAAAATAATATGAACAATAATAATATGACACGATTACTGGCAGAATACAGTATATAAGTAGCTACATTTCTTTTCACCGTACCTCCAGTTCTCTTTGCAGAACAGACCATCTCCCCAAGTCTCTTATTTCTGTTTTCTTGTTTAGTGCAGATAAACATGATAAGACAGCCCTCCGGTTTATTTTTGTTAGGGATCACTCCAGGTGAAAGATGTGTGTGAGGTTTGTCTGCGAGCACCTATGTAGTGAGCACGCTGCTACATCCACAAAACATCAGATCACGATGTGATAAAAGTGGTGTAGGGCTTTAGAGCTCGAGAACATTCTTGGGCCGTTTTCTCTATTGACTAGGATTTGTGTTGAAATTATTTTTGAGTTTTAAAAAATGTGTGTGTTGTCTTTTCTTTTCATAGGCAAAAAGGTGTCCAAGGAGTTCTTTTAGAAAACATGCAGGAATGTAGCCAAGTGCTTGAAGTAAAGGCTTGGCCTCAAAAAGGATATAATGGTTTTCAGTCTCGATCTTTACTTAGTCTCACTTTCTTTTGGACTCGAGCTTAATTTGGCCTCGACCCCCTTAAGATTCAGTCTTGACTTGCTCTTGGCCTTGTACGTGACAATGGCAGTCGTGACTACAGCCTTAGTGTAGTGTGAGCAGCACAACTTTTTCAATAATTTGTAGCATCCACTAGAAAGTGTAATGAATTTATTCATTTAAAACGCAGAGCATTAATAGATAATTCAATTCTGTGATTCAGTCAGAGGTGTGCGTTGATCAAGGATTTTACAACAGTTCAACCAGTCACATTTTAGAACCAAAAGCTTCTTTAAAATGGGTAGTTTAAGTATCCTCATTCAGTGTGAAAAATGCAAAATCCACAGCAGTGTGAAAATCAACAAATTTTATTACTAAGAATAAAGATGAATCCTGCATCTTTTTTTTAAAAAAATGCACATGCATGCATGCAGAAGCATTCATAAAAATAACATAAAACCAAAACCGTCCACAATTGGCAGCAAACATAATGTAATAAATTCAAACATTGTCCAGTTCTCATTATTGAAATCCTGTTAGTACCGTCAGCCATGAAACTAGACATCAAATATGACTACAGATTACTAGAATTACAAAGTAAAAACGACTAAAACAAAACCTAGAAGCTTCAAAAAATTACCTCATACTAGTTTATGGTAGCTTTAAGTGCTTATGCAATCTGTTATACAGAAGCACAATTAATAAAACCAAGAAAATTAATTCCTCATCCGATCAATTTTCGTCAGATATTCCAAAAACTGATTGTCTGAACAGACAACAAAGAGTACCAGGGTATAGTAGGAGTCTGACATTTTACATGTTTAATAGTACAGCATAATGATCTGAAATAATAATAGCATGAACACCATTATTTTATTATATACCAATATGGATAATGACATCACAAGAACATTATTTTTGCCACATGAAACATTTAACAAAAAAATAATAATAATTTGGCCTGATTTTTTTTTTTGGCCTTTATAATTGTCTTTAAAATAAGACTGCAATATGCGTCTCATGAAGATGTTTACAGAGATACCGTACAAACAATCTATGCTGAAAATTCATATATTACATTTTTNCACAGAATACTGTTAATGTTCTAAACATGATGGGAGTTTGATCTCTGAAATATCCCCATCAAGTGCTTTACACTTTGCCAACAGCAGCCTAGCACTGCGCTCACTACCAATATGGCCCATCTACTTATTCAATTTATTTTTACCCACAAAATTAGAAAATGAAGAACATCCTAAAAATATTAGCTAGCCAGACAGCTGGAAAGGATTTTCCCTGAAAAACAAAACTAGCATGCTAACATTAGAGAAAACTCTCAAACGATAATAACGTACCACAGAGAATATTCAAGTTATAGAAAACGCTGATGCTAAAATCTCTCAAAACACACTAATTTACTTATAATGAAAAAATATTTTATTTATTTATTTATTTTTTAAAATGGAGGTAGGCTGAGACACTTGAGTTACTCGTGATATTGGGTTGTTCGGTAATCGTATATTGAGGTCTATATAGTATGTGAAATTCTGTTTAACATGATTTGTGAAAAAACACAGTATTAAATAAAATTTTATAGCGTGTAAGTATCTCAAAACTTGTCTACATCCCCAAGTTACCTGTGTACGAGCTAATCTGTACGTCAGTTCTGCAGTTCCAGATAAGATAACTTGTGTACCGTTATGTCCTACAAACATACGTACCATACACACACACCTCATTCATACCTTAGCACATTATCACTATTTACAAAAAAATGAGGTAAACATGGTGTATAACGGCAATCATGATATCAGTTCATACAAATCTTTTGAACAAGACTCCACACACAAGCGCACACACACACACACACACACACACACACACAATACCACATTCAGTGTCTGTTTCCCAGACCACAGTGCATGAAGTCTCATCAGGCATAACATCAGCAATTACCCATATCGCCATCATGTGACTCTGGAGCATCATGTGACTCTGTGGCACATCATGTGACTCTCTGGCGCACAGCAGTGTCATCTCGAGACGTCCCGACTCGGCACTCAGTCAGCAGAGGAGAGGCTTCTGCAGAATCAACAACACACAGACACTAGAGCATGTGGAGCAAACACCCATGAATACATGCAAACACATGCAAACAACCAGAAACACACAAGTATACGTACAAGCATGTACAAGCATGCACACACACACACACACACACACACAATCACAAAAAAGGATCAGGGTAAACAGAGATCCAGGTTAAACGGGGATCAGGGCAAAATAAAGATCAGGGTTAAACAGAGATCAGGGCAAACGGGGAAACAGGGCAAACGGGACAGACTGGATGCATCACTGTGTTGAACAAGCTACAATTCATGACTTCATGTCAATTCGAGGTTTAAGCTCTGTGGCCTGAATCCTTTGGTGTTGCTTCAAAATGATCTCATCTCATGATGAAACACCTGGAACGTGTTAAAATAAGAGCCACGCCCACTTTATTCTTCACCTTTCATCTCTACACAGTTTCCCTCAGCCTTCTCCATGTTCGTGTCTGTCTGCGAGTTCTTCAGCTGACTCCCGTCCACCACGTCTGTTTTAACCTGACCCAGGGCCTGCAGCAGGACCAGCGTGTCAAACTGCACCTGTCCAGACTCCTTCAGGAGCTCTAATACCTACACGTGGAACACACACACACACACACACACACACACACACACACACACACACACACACACACACACCTGCATTAGTTGATGAGTTGGGAATCTCTAGGGACCTAAAATTAGATTTGATTTTGATTCACAGTGCCACAAAGTTACTATAAATTCTTCACAGAATTCTTTAAATTCTTTAAAATTAGGGCTGGCAGAACAAATGCCGAGCAATGTCACAGCAAATAAATTAATGCCTGACGAACCCAGACGTTTGTTTCTAAAGGAATCTCATAGCTTATAAAAGCTTATATATAGGCTATAAAATTGTAAGGAACCAAACAGCTCTAGCCTATGAAATTGAAACTTAAAATGAATGACAGCCCTAGCTTACATAAGCCTATGTAAAAGGCCAAACATGATCAGTAAAGAATTATTCACAAGACAATCTATCATGAACAATCTTACATACATGAACAAACATGACCATTACACACCTTAACGCACTTGTAGCTTTTCAGTTCACTCAGGTTCTCTTCCAGAAACAGCAGGTACATCGACAGATCATCCCAAGCTCTGGGTCCAAACTCCATCACCCCAAGCGTGGGCAGCATCTCGTAAGGTTTCAGGAAATCAGATGAGCTCCTCAGGGGAACCAACATGGCGTACACACATGTGGGTGCCAGCAGCAAGTACACGACAAGATTGATGCAGCTGAGGAGCTGGAACACACCCACGGCTACTAGCTTGCACTGCAGGGCTCCAGGCACGGACGAGTCGTTAAACAGCACACCTGAGCGGATATTACACTGAAACTCGTCTGTTACAGACAGACGGATGTAGTAACACAGGTAGACACAGGCCAGGACCAGAGCCAAGAAGGTGAAGCCTCGGCACAGCAGGTAGCGCAGCAGCATGCCGAAGGAGAGACGTTTGGTCTTCAGATACTGTTCCACCAAAGGGTACTTAAAACAGCACAGGCAGTCCAGACCGTATCTCGACATCTTCTGTTGTGTGTGTTTATTCCCCACTCACTAGACCGTTTTTATAGTACAGGATTTTATCAGGCATGCTGTGTTTTTTTTTTGCAAACAAACTAATTTCCCTGTTGATGAAAACACAGCTCTACAAGGACGTCTCTACCTCAAAGATAAGAATAAGAGATACAGCATAGGTGTACTTACTTACGCAACAAAATGCAAACAATTATTTCTATAATGAAAACAATCAAGCATGAATGTTTAAAAAAATAAATAAGTAAAAAGAAACAACAGAACACATCAGCCGAGTTGGTTTTACACTCTTATTTAACATTTTTAAAACAAATGCTTTGTGTTTCACGGTTTTGGTTTCTCAGCATTCTGTGTGTAGGTGAGGAATAGCGGCGTTAGAATAATATTCGGGACTCGATAAGTTGTAACGAGGACTAACTATTTTCACAAGTCGCTTAAACTCTTGTTTTTCGACAGTTTTGATGGCTATAAGATCACCGACCAGGAAAAATCTTTCTTGCGCTTTCTTCTTTTCTCATACGCCATGTCCTCTTTTTTTTCCCCCCCAGACGCGTTTGTTTTCTTCAGCGCAGTTTCCGGCTCCAGCGCCGTTACACCGACGTGCGCTCACCATGCTATCTGGATTTCTTTAGGATGTTTTCTTGGTGCTTAAAGAAATCCGCTTCTTGGTGCTTAAAGAACTGCCTACTCTTGGCTATTACTGGTTTGTTCTGATGCCTTTCCATTTAAAGTAAATAAATAAATAAAATAAAATAGTTCACTGCACAGCACATCTGTCCTCCTCTCATTATCTGCTACTGTGGCGTGTATGAACCTTTCAGCTCTGCCTTTCGAGTTGCATTATGCGCCAATAATAAGTGTCACTCGGATATCAAGCGAATATCTGTTTCTGACTGGCAGCAAATCTCTCTCCAAATTTCTGCTTGTTAATGGTAACCACTGTCTGTCATTTCCCTGCCCTGTACCGCTCCGTCTCGTAAAAAAAAAAGCCTGCACTTCAGCTGGAATACAAAGCAATTTAAATGAACAATCTGAGCTCTTAATCCTTCCTGAAACCCTGAAAACTTTCAGCTAGATTTCTCTAGAACTCAGTACACTGCAGGCAACCTGGAATGAGCAGTTTTAGTGCACTATATCGTGTGTGTAAAGTGTACTTGTGTGAGATGAAGAACGTGTGTACCTGTGCGTGCCGGGTTGTGTGGATTTGCCATGGAGACGTTTGGCCAGTTTGATAGCGCTGTTGTAAGAGCGGTCCAGCTCTTCCATGATGAAGGTCAGATCAGAGGAGAGACCAGGAGTCACTGTGAATCGCCAGAACAAGGCTGGGAGGTACACCAGCATGGCTACGAGTAAGAGGATGTAGGGGAAAAACTTCAGGCAAGAGGAAGTGAGAGAAAAAGAGAAGGAAAGAGATTTCATTAATTAAGGGCTAAAGAAGCTTTTTAGTTACATTGACCTATACAGCAGAAATACATAGATCTTTTTTTTCCCTAAGGTGTTTTTCTTCAAATTCCATGTTGTATTTTAACTCTCCAAAAGCGACAGTCTAAACATCTGGGCCTTGAGTAAGGAAAAAAAAAGGTTTAAATAATGGTTTATTTTCATATATTTTTAAATTACGCATATAAACGGATAAAAAATGCATTATTTATTTAAAAAGAAAAACATCCCATTGCTGATATGGAGTCGTTTTCGTTTTGTAAGGAGACGTTCGTTTATTTATTACATTTGGAAGGAGTCTCCAGTTTTAGTGCTTTGTCAGTTTGACAGTCAGAGATAAGGCTGTAAATTTTTAATTTTCAATTCAATTTAATTAGTGCTCCAGGAGTGTTCAGGACTCACATCCATAACACTTTTACACAACCAATAAAGCTTGTTATTATATCACACTAACTGGTAAATATAGTAAATAAATAAGAAGCATAAAGTTACGCTAAAGCTAATTTTGTTGACCTGATTTTGGAAAAGTCATTTGAATCTCTTACTTATGAACACACACCCAGATGTTTACTTGAATAACAGACACTTGTGCTTCCCCTATTTTAAAAACCACCAGCCCCTACTGATTTCTTTCAAAGGGGAAATGACCTTGACCTTAACCTGTGTGTGTGTGTGTGTGTGTGTGTGTGTGTGTGTGTGTGTGAGACAGAGAGAGACAGAGAGAGAGAGAGAGAGAGAGAGAGAGAGAGAGAAAGAGAAAGAGACAGACAGAGACAAGTGCTTGAGCAAGCCGTGTTATTCGAGTACCTTATGCATTGAAAGTGGAAGTCCCCCCGTGTCCTGTTTCTGTACATCTGCCCAGCAGTAGGCGTCCACAAACGCGGCCTGCCGCCAGGAGAAGTTCATGGGAGAGAAACAGCTGATCTGAGTACCTGCGAAAGAAGAAACATGATGCTGAGGCTAATTTCAGGCACATGTTTACATGATTGGGTTACCTCTCTATTATAACTACAATATCAACACTGTTATAAATCGTGTTATAAAAAAAAAAAAAAAAAAAAATTTCCTGAAGTATCAAATGTATCTTTTTTTCAGCATTGCTTGTTGTCGCTTCTTTCTGTACTAACCGCCCCTAACAGAGCTTTAAAAATTGGTGAACGATTTGTGAATCATTTGCAATTAAAATAGAGGAGAGTTTGCATGTGGACTCTGGAGGTAGGTGAAAGGTGGCAGATGTGAAATTGTGTTGAACTGAATTGTATAGTTCATCAAGTGCATAAAATTATAGATTTGACTGGCACAATAGCATCGCTGTTACTTTTTCAGCTTATATCAGTTAATAACATATAACTTAAGTTGGTCACAAAAAACAAAACAAAAAAAAAACACACACAAAAGAAAGTAAAATGACATCAGAACAGATTTCTAAAAACATTCATTCAACATTACCCACAATACCTGGGATTCAACCTTCATTTGACGTAATACATAATACGTAATATTTCTCTACGTAAAAAGAACGACGCAGCGGTTCTGTAGTCTTTTACGTCATCTCATAGATCGCTGACTAGCCGTCGTACTGCTGCAGTGCATTCTGGGACTTTGCTCCACTGTCTCCTCTACTTCTGTGTCTCTTCTTCCGTTATACCTTATGTTTGAGATTGTTGATTTTTTCTCTCCTATTAAACGTCATTGTAATATGCGAGCAATGTCCCCTGATGATGTCAGCATGGCACAACCACTAACTTCTCACGTGAATAACAAAAATACCACATCAAGCAAAAAAAAAAAAAACACACCAGAATCACTGGACATGTCACAAATTTTTCAACGTAAACACATTTAATAAGTTTGAGGGTGGACTTTTCCTTTAAAACATGGTAAAATCCAGAACTACACATGATTATGGTGTTATTTTGAACAAATGTTAAATACACAGAGCTTCACCACACCTGAATACACCTGAATAGAAGTTATCACTGAAGTTTTTTTCACATCTGTTGAATACTGTAAAGGATCATCTTTGTGAAGAGAAATAACAGGATAACAGGTTCAGTAAATGTAAACAGGTTTAGGGTGTGTAAATGGCATTACTTCTGTGTGTGTCACTGTTACCAAGTCTTTAATTAACTTCAGACTGGAAGTGTGTGTAAAAAAGACAAGCAGGGGAGTACAGAAGTGCGAAAACGTGTAGCGTGTGAGGAAAAGGTGTGTAAAAGGTGTGTCATTTACCGACTGAGACCTCCTGAGCGAAGGCCAGAGAGATGAACAACAGCGGCAATCCTACTGCAATACACAGAACCAGCTTGTCCAGAGCCAGGTCCAGGCGCGCGCCCTTATACTTCCCCTCTGTGCTCGGCTCTTTCAGTAAGAAGTCTGTGAACACATACTCTGTAGCTACGTTCGCTATCGCCATGTTTAATCCCCGATGGCAGAAAGAAAGTTCAAGTTGTTTAAACTGAGAACGAGAACCTGCACTACGTAGTAGAGTTAGAAATTGAAACCAAGCAAGGTTTCAGGGAATTAACCATCACCGTCCCAACCATCAAGCGCCACTTGTTGCTCTTCTTCTTTAAAGGCGGAACGCTACAGGGTTCATTATCGCCACCTGCTGCACAGAGCGGCATCAAACACCTCACCTCACCTTAACTTAACCAGCCCTTCAGCATTAAGCTAACATTAGCTACGAAACACCTCACCTTAACTAGTCCTGCAGCATTAAGCTAACACTAGCTACCAAACACCTCACCCTAACTAGTCCTGCAGCATTAAGCTAACATTAGCTACCAAACACTTCAACTTAACTAGTCCTGCAGCATTAAGCTAACATTAGCTACCAAACACCTCAACTTAACTAGTCCTGCAGCATTAAGCTAACATTAGCTACCAAACACCTCAACTTAACTAGTTCTGCAGCATTAAGCTAACACTAGCTACCAAACACCTCACCTTAACTTGTCCTGCAGAATTAAGCTAACATTAGTTACCATACACCTCAACTTAACTAGCCCTGCAGCATTAAGTTAACGTTATCTACCAAACACCTCAACTTAACTAGCCCTGCAGCATTAAGCTAATGTTATCTACCAAGCACACACCCAAAAACTATTACAAATATATAATAATATTTAATTATATTTACAATACAGTGAACATATACATAACAATTGCATAATTACAGTTATCGAAAATTCAAGTTAGCTACTTTACCACCATTAGCCACCTTAGCTAAAATTAGTTCATTACAGTTTAGTGTTTTGCTAACGCATATTAGCTAGCGATCTAACAACATCTGTCCAATGAATACATTGGATACATTCTATCTGTATAGCAGATGCTAACTAACTAATGTTAGTTAGTGAATTAGCTGTTCTTAGTTAGCTAGCTGGTTATTAAAGAAATACTGACTTAAACTTGGCCACTTTTATTCAAAACATAAAACATAATTGTGTAATGACAGTATTGAACATTCATGTTAGCTTCTTAACCACCAATAGCCAACTAAAATTACTCTACTATAATTTAGTGATTCATTAAGGTATGTTATTTAGTGAGCTTGCTAGCTGATGATAAGTGTCTAGCCCAAATTAAGGCTGTTTGTCCCACAAACAGACATTGTTAGCTATCTAGCTAACTACCATTCACTGCTTTGTAACTTAGCTGCTGTTAGCTAGCTAGTGACTTAGATATTGTTATCCAGCTGGCTATAAAATTTTAACATAGCCATTTTTATTCAAAACATAGCTGTGTAATAACAGTATCTAATATTCATGTTACCAACAATTGCCAACTTAGCTGACATTAGCTAACTACAAGTTCAGTAACAATTATTAGCTAGTAATTGTTAGATAAGGGCATCTGCCAAATGCCATAAATGTAATGTAAATGTAAGGCTTCTACGATGGTAAAGTCTTCAGAAATATGGACTTTCAGATTCTTTATAATGTGAAAAGCAAAATTTTTTTTGTCTTATAAACTTCAAGAGAGAGAAAAAGAGAGGCTGATGAAGGAACGAGTGTTGATAGCTGCTATAACGTAAGTGATAACAGAAACTAACTTGTTTCTTGTTTAATCAATAGAAAATTGTAAATGTCATCAAAATGTTGTGGTGTAAGAGGAACTTTGGATTGTGCCATTATAGGAAAATAAACAACTTTGGGCTGATAACAATAAGTCCACTTCACGTTGGGCAAAAATGAGCAAAAATGGGAGTCGACTCTTATTGGTGAGCCGAGTGAAATGATCGGAAATGACTCACGGAAAGAAAAGGTGAGATCGAAAATCTCGCCTTCTACACTCCGATTGGTCAGCTGTTCATATGACGTTTTTATATCAGCCAATTGAAGTTTCTGGAGCGGGGAGGCGGTTCTGCGCATGCGTACGTGTATGCTACGTCAGCTTTCTCAGTTAGTGAGTGTGTGTAAATCTACGTGGCTTTACTCTTAAATCCACAAAGTGCAGCTGTAACACCGGTTCATTATCCATATTTACTCACACAGGTAAGTTCTCCTGTTTTTTATGTAACTTTTTTGAATATACTTTGGAAAGTATGTTTGAAACATTATGTCTAACTACAACATTGGTTACGTAAGCAGTATTAGCAACATAGCTAGCATCTTAGCAAATGCTCGGGTAGAAATAGATAAATGGGTTTGTTACTTGAGTACTTGAGCTCAGCTTTAGTTACTGCACTGCACATAGCATTCTGCAGCTAAATCCCAGTTTACTCTCTATTATAAACAGACAGACTCCTGTCTCTGTCTCTCCTTCTCTGTCCCCTTTCTCTCTCTTTTTCTTTGTCTGTCTCTTTCTGTGCCTGTACCTATCTGTCTGTCTGCCCTCCCGTCTCTCTCTGTCTGTCAGTCTCTTTCTGTTTTTCTCTCTTTTTGTTTTTTTTTCTGTCTGTCTCTCTTTCTGTACCTGTCCCTCTGTCTGTCTGCCTTCCCGTCTCTCTCTGTCTGTGCCCGTCCCTCTGTCTGTCAATCTCTTTCTGTGCCTGTCCATCTGTCTGTCTGTCCCCCTCTCTGTCTCTTTCTGTCTGTCGCCCTTCTCTCTGTCTGTCTGCTTTTCTTTCTTTCTGTGCCTGTCCCTGTCTGTTTGTCTGCCCTCTTGTCTCTCACTGTGTCTCTCTCTCTCTCTGTCCCTCTGTCTGTCAGTCTCTCTTTCTTTTGCTTTCTCTCTGTCTCTCTCTTTCTGTGCCTGTGCATCTGTCTGTCTGCCCTCTGTCTATCTCTTTGTCTGTCTCTCATTCTGGGTCTGTCTGTCCACCCCCCATCTGTTTGTCTCTCTCTCTGTTTGTCTGCTTTGGAAAGAAGGATTAAAACACTGATGTGTGCACATTTCCTCCTCCTCAGCCCGAAGCCAACATGGATCAGGTCATGCAGTTTGTCGAACCCGGCCGCCAGTTCATCAAGGACTCCATCAGGCTCGTGAAAAGATGCACAAAACCAGACAGAAAAGGTCTGTTTCTCACCGCACACAAGATGATCATATGGTCACATGATCATATTAAGTCTAGCATATGTATAATATCTGCAGCGTTCATGCAGTTGAACAGAAAGAGCTGAAGTACGGATTACTGTCCGTGTGGAGTTCCACATGTTCACACTTGTCAACGTAGGTTTCCTCCAGGTTCTCCAGTTTCCTCCCAAGATAATTCACCAATGTGCTAAATAATCTTTCACCTTTACCAACAACCCTTGGTGGAGAAGGAGCACACATGAATGCATGAAATAGCATGCATAATTTCTCGTCTATAGGCATAATGCACATTGTGGTATTGGAAAAAGTTTCGTTATTCAGTCTTTTAAACCACTTTCTAGCTCTAGATTTATGTCTTGTTAAGTACTAGGAGGAGAACTCCTCAAATTGGAAATGGATCCCAAAGCATATGTTAATCATGAGTTACATTTTTTTTTCTTCTATGTTGTAGAATTTCAGAAGATTGCAATGGCCACAGCGATCGGATTCGCCATCATGGGCTTTATCGGATTCTTCGTCAAACTCATCCACATCCCCATCAACAACATCATTGTGTAAGTTATCCTTTAATTATATAAACAAGCTGCTTCAGAGTTCTTGTTTCACATAGAATTCATATTTATTTAAATGTTTGTGCATTAAAAATACTCATCAGTTTATTAGGTACAATATACATGAAAATACTTTTGAGCAAAATAGTACAGTTTTCAAGTAATGTTCCAATGCTCAAATAAAAGTGACAGAAGATACACTATATGGACGAAAGTATGTGGACACCTGACCATCACACCCATTTAGTCCCCTTTTTGCTGTTATTATATGCTCCGCTGTATCTGCGAAGTCTTTCCACTAGATGTTGGAGCGAGGCTGTGGGGATTTGTGTTCATTCAGCTACAAGAGCATTAGTGAGATCAGGCGCTGATGTTGGTGAGGAGGTCTGGGGTGCAGTCGGTGTTTCAGTTCATCCCAAAGGTGTTCAGTGGGGTTGAGGTCAGGGCTCTGTGCAGGCCACTCGAGCTCTTCCACTCCAACCTTCACACACACCATATCTTCATGGAGCTCGCATATCTTCACAGGGGCATCGTCATGGTGGAACAGGTTTGGGCCTCTTAGCTCCAGTGAAGAGAAATTGTAAATCTACGGCATACAAAGACATCCTATACAATTGTGTGCTTACAATTTTGTGGCAAAAATGTTTGGAGAAGAACCACATATTGGTGTAACGGTCAGGCTTGTGCAAACTTTTGGCCAAATAGTGTATGATTTAAAAAAAAAAAAAAAAAAAGAAAAGAAAAGAAAAATGTGTGCAGAAGATTGAATTGGAAGGACTGGTGCTACCTGATCCACTTAGGCTTGCGTGACACAAATTGGCCACAGTGCGCATGTGCTAACGGCTACCGTTTAGCCATAACGTTTATAAGGTTTAACCCCTTTGAGATTCAAACTTGCAATCTCCTGCAACAAGTGACACTTGAATTTTCCCGATTTTTTTTTTTCCTCAAGTCTATGCAAATGAGCAATCTGAGTAATGCCTCAGACCAAACCCAAAGGTGCATGTGGTTCAACTTTTCTTCAGTTCCCCAATGTTCCTACATGCAGTTAGTTCCCATTTACTCTTTTAACGATGGTTTCAAAAGAGGTTGGGCAATACACACCTACAAGTGAGAGATAGTAGGTGCTGCATGCCCAACTACAAGACACCAACTACAAACAACTTGTCGCTTGTTAGTGTGAACACAGGGTCGGGTTATGTGTAGAAAAAAAAAATCATATCATTATACAAGACATTTCGAAATTAAAAAAAATGTTACAATAGGTTTGTTAAAAAGCTGCCAGCAAAACAGCGGTGCAGTTAGATGATCCTTCAACAATACGTTATTTAACACTGAAGATTTAGTACAAAATTTTAACAATCAATTAGCTGCTTCAATTCCGTTTGTAATTGTTATCCAAAAAAACTGACGATGTTATATTGTGATATTGCTGAAAAGTATATCGTGATACAGTTTATCATAATATTGATTATATGATCATATTGCCCAGTCCTAGTGTGTGTAGCAGCATATGCGGCACAGCTGCACCTGATTGAGGCAAAGAAAGGCAAAGGCGTTAACATGGCGGCTATGTGCAAATTGGTGAAAATTGTCATGCTTTTTTTTTTTTTTTTTGGGAGGGAATTGTATAATCTTGCTCCAAAGTCTGTCTTGCAGAACTGTTGTGAGTCATAACTCTGATCAGTGAACCTGATTTTGCTTTCCTCTTTTTCAGTGGTGGTTGAATCAGTGTCATTTTGAACTTCTTTGGACATTGGAAGCCTGGAACAGTGTTGGAAGATGGACTGGGACTGAATGCAATTTTTTTGTTGTTGTTGTTCACTTGTTTTAATAAATCAAAGGAAAAAGTGAATTGTCTTTTATTAACAAGGTTTGTGGTTACCGTAAGGCACATATACATCAATCAGCCATAACATTAAAATATTGTGTAGGTCCTCCTTGTGCTACCAGAACACATCTGACCCGTTGAGGCATGGATTCCACAAGACCTCTGAAGATGTGCTGTGGTAACTGGCACCAAGATGTTCCTTTAAGTAGATCCTTTAAGTCCTGTAAGTTGTGAGGTGGCGCCTCCATGGATCAGACTTGTTTGTTCAGCACATCCCGCAGATGCTCGATCGTATTGAGATCTGGGAAAGAGATTAGGGAATACCATTTCCATGAAGGGGGGTACTTGGTCTGCAGCAATGTTAAGGTAGGTGGTACCTGGGGGCAGCCGTGGCCTAATGGTCTAAGAGTTGGACTTGTAACCCGAAGGTGAACCCGAAGGTCGTAGGTCTGGCAGGGATTGTAGGTGGGGGGAGTGAATGACCAGCGCTCTCTGCCACCTTTTAATACCACGACTGAGGTGAGACCCTTGAGCAAGGCATCGATCCCCCAACTGCTCCCCGGGCGCCACAGCTAAAATGGCTGTCCACTGCTCTGGATGTGTGTGTGTGTGCACTTGCTTAAATGCAGAGCACAAATTCCGAGTATGGGTCACCATACTTGGCCACAAAGTCACTTCACTTCCACTTAAATTAACATACACGTGACCCAGGAGAACATTTCCCAGAGTGTCACAATGCCTCCACCAGCTCTCTTTCTATAGTGCATCCTGGTGCTATCTCTTCCCCAGGTAAGCGACGCACACGCATTCGGCTTTAAAAAAAAAAAAAAGTTTCATCAGACCAGGCCACCTTCTTCCATTGGTCCATGGTCCAGTACTGATACTCATGTACTCACTGTAGGTGATTTCGATGGTGGACAGGGGTCAGCATGGGCACTCTGACTGGTCTGCTGTCACGCAGCCCCAATACACAGCAAAATCCTTACATTTTTCCTGCTTCCAACACATCAACGTCGAGAACTTGCTGTTCACTTGTTGCCTAATATATCCCACTCCTTAACGGGTGCCATTGTAACGAGATAATCCATGTTATTCACTTCAGCTGTCAGCGTCAGTGGTTTTAATGTTATGGCTGATTGGTGTATGTCCACTTCCTAATTATTTGTTTACTGTTTTAATACCCATAGTCCATAGAAGAGGTCTGTCTGTGCTGATGGTCACAGGTTTCCTCTCCTCATTGGCATCGAGCTCTTCATATGCATTGGATGTGCTGACAAGCTTCCCAAACCCCAGCTCCTGGTTATCTGTAAAAGATGAGTTCATAAAATAAAATAATTTTAAAATAGCAATGTTCATTATCCTGCAGCTTTACATTGTCTGTGAAAAGCTGAGCACAGACACTCCAGTGTTTAAATGCGTTGTGTTAGAGGTCACTGAAGAGTTTCTCAAAAATAACTGCTGAATTCTCAAATCTGACTGGTCAGAAGGTGTTGGTTAATTTTCTATGACAGCAGCTCTATATTGGCTTTATAGTAAATATTGGCTTTTTACTTTATTTAACTTTTATGGAAGGAGTCTAATGTCAGCACTTTGACAGTCTGAGGTAAAACAAGTTTTCTAACACAGGAAATTCTTCAGGACAGAGGACTGAGTCTGGTGAAGGAGCGACTGTTTATAACCTCTATAACACAGGAACTAACTTGTTCCCTGGTCGTTCCATTAAAAATGGTAACTTAGCAAAGTGCCAAATAAATGCCTATTAATTCGAATAATAATGACATATAATGTCAAAAAATAACAAAGACCAATATCATGCCCTGGAATATAAAACAGATCATTTCCATTGGTAGAAGAAGAAAGCTATATGTGTGGTTTTGGTATCAGGAACATGACGAGTAGATGGGTATGAAGTGAAGGCTGGGTGTGGGGACAGATTTTCATTGTGCAGCTCTCTAATGATTCATGAGCCAAATCAGCATCACATCAGTGCTTCTCTGGACAATCTCCGTCACTGATGTCTGTGTGTTGCGTGAACATTAAAAGTGAACACGATGAACTCGTGAAAGCCTGGAGATAATTAAAACTTTGTTGAGCAGAACTGAGAGACAGAGTGAACCTGATAATTACAGGATAGAGGTGAAAATAAACAAAATCAGACACTCATTTTTAAGGTGTGTGTTCAGAACAAATAATCTCAAATCAAAGAGGACAGCATTTGTTAGCTGAAGTCGGGTCGAGGACGCGGGGCACTTCAGTGAGCTCACGTGTGAAAAATGGCTTATATAAGGAATATAAGACTGAAGTGAGATGAACAACAGTGTGAGGTTGTGTTAGGTGATGAAGGGGACAGAACACACACAGTGGAAGTGTGTCATGGTGTTGAGACATCATTAGCATCCCAACATAAAACACTAGACCTGCCACTGTCCTCCAATTTTATGGTCTGAACTTCATTCAGCTCACATTCATTACAATATACCAAGACTACAATTTACTAAAATTGATTTTTTTTTACAGTCTGGCTTCATGAGAGCAATAAAAGGAAAGGCATGTTCTCATGTTAGCGGATGAGAGTGTATGTTCAACACCTTCACCAGTTCCTTTGTTGTAATCTTGCGGTTTAGCGGAAACTTTCAGACCAACGTTCCTTCGTCCCTGGGAGTTCATTTGTGTCTCCTTGCTGAACCACGCCAAGATTTTTAGATTTCCATACAATACTCATGGTACCTTCAGTTATTTGGAAATTTGCCCATGAGGCGTTTTTTTTTCCTTGGCTCTAAATACAACCATAGATGCTCTCCTAATTAACATAATTCTTCTTCTTCTTCTTCCGGCTTTTCCCTTCAGGGGTGGCCACAGCGAATCATCACTCTCCACCTATCCCTATCTT
>CM074966.1:14045897-14067376 GCA_037577455.1 Pangasius macronema | reverse complement strand
TACTTAAACTCCTGTACCTTCTTCACCTCTTCACCCTGTAATCTTACTGTTCCACTTCCCTCCCTTTCATTCACATCCTAATTAACATAATTAATTATGACAATTGGCCCAGCAGAAGCTTCTAAAAATCATTACATCAATTTTCAGGAAACTTCCAAACTGTTTAAAGAGACAGTCATCTTGGTGTATGTAAACCTTCGACCCATTGGAATTCTGATATAATGAATTAAAGCAGAAATAATTCTGTCTCCATTTGATTGTTTTAAATGGCCTCGGATGTGAACAAATTAGAAGCCCTAATTGGCTTGCCAAAAGAAATGTATAGTAACATGAAATGTGTGGAATTAAAAAAAAAAGCCATTCCAAGAGAAAATGCTGGAAGGTGAAAGAAGGAGAGTTATAGGTGAGGAAAACACATCAGTCTACATCACGGTTAACAGTCAGAACAGACTGCAGTGGAGCTCGTGCTCATTTCAAGCGATCCCCTGTGAACGTTTGCTCGAACTGAAACTCAGCCACTCTTCCATGATGAGGATGAGAAATGTAGGCCTGCAACTAGCAATTCTTTTGATAATCCATTCAAATCTATCAATTATTATTATTTTTTTTAAATGTAAATTTCTTAGGCTAAATTAGCTAACAGGTCACTAACTGCAATACAGTACTGATGTACTGATATTTAGATATTCAGATAATCTGTACAGCATGAGTATATTATCAAGTGTCAATCAAAAGAGACACCAATGCAAGGTGACGGTATTCTGTCCATGTTTTAAGGGTTCTGCGCACTTTTTTTGCAACTTTGTCTTTCCTGCATTTCAATTTTATGTAATATTTTCATTTCAGTATAAAGGCAAAATAAATATCCACCACAGTGTGTTGCTAAATGAAAGACTCCAATGCTAAATTCATTTTGCTTGCCTTGGGTTTGTGTGTGAGGCGAATCATTTTCAACGTGTGGAACTGACACCAAGGATTTGGCGTCGATTTTTAGTTTTCGACGCCTGGAATCAGTGCATCAGTGCATCTTTTTTTGAGACTGGCTTCGATGTGAACTGAAAGTTGAAAGGATGGTGACTTGATAACTTGACATATGTTGTGTTTTAAAGTGAGAAAACGTTCGTTTCATAGACTAATCATTCAAGAACAAACTACCAACGATTTGGTCAACGTATCACAGCTTTGGACTAAGGGTCTAAACTGTTTCTCTTTGTTGTTTTCCCCCTGAAGTTTTAGTGAAAGTCTTATTAGACATTCTGTGGACTCCTTGTCAAGAATTCCCCAAGACTCTATCATCTCTATATGCTAAATTCTCCTGTTGACTCCCTTTAGTAACAGCCTTTAATATTTGGCCTTGATGTCTCAGAAATAAAAGTGGTNTCTGACAGGAACCTTGACCAGCACAGCTTAAGTGTTCTCTTTGTATTACTCAGAAATGAATCTGGAACATCTGATGGTGAAGTGGCTGCTGCTGCGGATGCTGCAGTATACTGTGTAATAATAGGAGTTACCTATTAAAAAGTAAAAATACTATTTAAATTAAGTAAAAATCTTTAAAAATGAAAAAGTAATCAATAAAATGTTAGTGTTGGCAAATTGTTGTGGTCTATGAGGAGTAAAATGTGTGTGCGTGTGTGTGTGTGTGCGTGTGTGTGCGTGTGTGTGTGTGTGTGTGTGTGAATCACTCACCCAAGTTCCATCTGAGCCCCGAGGTGCTGGTGAGGCAGGAGCCACCCACTGGGATCAAACCGCACCACTCGCCCTCCAAACCTGTGTTCACATACAGCTGGTGCTTCCTGCCCTGAGAGAGAAGCGCGCACACACACACACACACACACACACACACGCACACACACACACACACACACACACACACACACCCCTCCAGTGAGGAAAATCTCTACTGCTTCAGCTATAATTTAACCATCTGTGGTCCTGTAGGTCCAGAGTCCAGCACAATTTAATGCTCAGACACACACCTGATTCAGCTCATCAGCTGAAAAACACACACTCCAAACTCCAACACATGGTAAAATTTAGCTAAATGAAATTCTGAATAATAATTAATTTATTACATTTATAAACTGTACCACAGGGTCACACATTATTCTAACTGATACTAACATAGAGAATATATAAACCATATAATCACCAATGATTGTTCCACTACAGAAAATTTCCATGAAGTGATACTTTTTAACTTTGTGTCTGTCTACAAGAAACGTTCATGAATGTGCGATTTAATCAGCAATGCAGTGTTGCTCATCTGAACATCCCTGCTGTTTAACACAACCAAAATGCTGTTGTTCTTAGAATAACATTAAAGTTCAGCTGTGTGGTGATCCCAATTAGCAGAAAAGCTAAATGTGCACTTTTATACAACGCTTAAACTCCAAAGATGACTCATCCTTGTCTGTGAACCGATGAAGAAGACAGTTTGACGATAAAAGTACGTGAAAAGTGGAAAAGAACAAGAAAGATGAAGCATAAATACCTAAATAAATACCTACAGGCGATTTGAAGTTAGTTTTTTAATTTGGTATCAGTACAATACAAGAAACTGCTAATCATGATGAAAATATTATGATACAAACTGTTATCAATGATAGTATCTCAAAAAAATACACAAAGAAAACAGTTCTCGAGATATTTTCATTTTTATTGTTCACCACTTCTTAGAAGATGATTCCATTTTTTTGATGATTAATCCTGTACTAGTCTTGTACTGTTGTATTATTCGTCCAATAAAATGCTCTGTAGAATGTATATGTCCCGCCCACAGGGGTGTGTCTAGAACTACAGTAGCAGCTTGTTAGCAGCTAACATGGTGTGTCTTCTCGCATAATCTTCCCTTTTCCAGCTACCCTTTGAGGATAGGGGTTGAGGGAAAAAAATGGTAGGAGTTTATGCAAGCTGTTGAAGTTGGATTTATGCACGTTATGTTCAATGCCGGAATTCCCCTACCTCAGGCTGATCGAGAATGCAATTCAGACTACATACACCGTCAAGATTGGATGACTTCTGCTGATGACTCTGGTGGCAGTGAGAAGTCCTCCAAGGCTGAAAGAGTGCTCTTGCTAAACTCTTTGCTGTTCTCCATTTTAGCCAGATCACTAAGCTAGAAGTATGTTACAAAGATGGAAGTGATTACCTCTCGGAGCAGACAGGCCAGAGAGGAATCCTGGATGACCACCACTGGGATCTCTGACATCTTCTGTATGTGAAAAAGTGTCTCCACTGTAGCCATGATCTGGTCAAATCGCCCTCCTAAGCCTCCAAGTGTGACAATGGTGTCCACCTGCCAAAAAAGAAGAACCAATGGGTCATTAATGGATGCTTTCTTGTTAATCCAGTACTCCTTTCCTGTAGGGCATGAAGCACTGATGCCCTTTTTATTCCAAAGCTCTGTGTGTGTGTGTGTGTGTGTGTGTGTGTGTGTGTGTGTGTGTGTGTGTGTGTGTGTATGTGATTGTGAGGTGAGGAGAGGAAAATGATCAACTTGGCAGAAGCACTGTGATTATTTCATCCAAGCTGACCCTTGTGACTGATGCTCTTGTGTTCCAATCTCTCTGAAACCTCACCCCCAGAGTGAACTATTATGAGAACCTGACACATAAATTGTGGTGTGGTAATTACATTGACATTTAGGTAAATGACTCCAAATCTGAATTACAAATCGTGATGTGAGGCCTCTGGGTTTCACTGCGACTGATTTTCTTTCTGACCTTCTTCAATGACTGCAACAAATTCAACCTGAAGATGAAAGCTGAAAGAGCTTCTAAATACAACAATGCTATACTTTAATAAATAGAAATTTTTCCACATTTTGCACAATGATAGAGTGGAGGAGGAGCTTTAGACATAGTTGAGTTTTCCTGTTTGCCTATTTCCAACAGCAAACCTCATGAATGTGACCTCACGTGGGTAGTCTATAAAAGTTCCCTGCTATTGCTGGCTTATCCTCTGGCCATTCTTGTCCACTCAAGTGACCTAGGTATCCTCCACCCACTTGTAGAACCACAGTTACATAAGTAGCCTTCCACTGTACTTCCTTTTATTTCTGGCCACTCTGAAACCACCCTTTTTTCCAAACAATTAGAGGCTATGTATCACAAAAAGGTTCAAAGCATCCCGATGGCACACCCGGCCAGACAACGGGCAGCACTTGAATAGTGCCATGCAATACTTTACTGAGACTGAAAATCACTCAAAGTGTTATGATACTGTACTGGTCAGAATCACTCAACATTCTGATACAGCTCTCTATTGAGGGTGAGAATTACTCAAGCTGATATTGTAGTCTTTTCTGGATTAGAACTGTTCGAGTCTTAATACCGTATTCCACTGAACTTGAGGATTACTTGAACTCACCACAGAGTATATCGGTTGCAGTGAAGGAACATTCAGTCTAAGTGATTTGCTAAAGATAGACAGTGACCTCCATACTCCTTTGAGTGCTTCCCAGGAGGTGGGCATAGTACAACAGCTAAAAAGAAAGGACAGTAAAGGCTAGACTCCCGGCTCCCAGCAACAGATGGCAGTGGTATCGATGGGATTCAAACCTTCAATCTCCCAATGATTTAACAAAAAAAGCTGCCTCTGGACCTGCGTTCAAGTATACCTCCTTTACCCAGTGGGCTAACCTGTCTCTAAACAGCAGGTCCATCTAAGGTCCTCCCCAAAGCCCGTAAATAGCTGGTCAGCTACCTGCCAGCTGCTGGTCACTTCCATGTAACCCTTGAGAGCCCTAGTTGGCTGGTCTGGACACATTCTCCTCTGCACAGCAGATACGTTTGTAGATATACTGAGATTTCTATCTATGTGCTATCGATATGTTTGGTATGAATGCTGCGTTTGGCCACAGCGTGACATATTTGAACTCTGATCTCCATGTAGTGCCTGCAAATCTCTGGCCTTAGTGATGGTTCCTAAGGCAGGCTGCCCAAACTCCTTTGCACCAAATGTAGATCCCGCTGTGGGTAGATTTGCAAGATCTGAGATGTTCTGCACGATTAGGAACTAGTTTATCCGCTCCCAGTGGCAAACAGTCAGTCCTTCCCCATTGCACAGAAAGACTTTATGCCCAGTGGTTTGCACATAGTAAAAAACTTTCCACTTCCATTCTCTTGAAATTAATAATAAGGCAATAAGGCAAAGCACCAACTCACCTGTCCTCACGCTGCAAAAACATAAATGAACACTGTTGTATCTGACTATTACAAAGCCTACTTCTATCAATGTTAAGTAAACACTTCCTTACAGACAGCTTAATCGTTTTTGTCTTTTTAAAAATCATTATTATCATGTCTAATTAGCCTATTTGTGTGTGCGTCATACAACATACAAAGGCCCTTTAAATGAGTTGTTGTAACAATCCTCCTAAAAACATGCCAAGAAACTTTAATCAGATGAGGAGGGAACAGTGAAATATAGACACACAAAAAACAGCAGTAATAACAAAACACAATATGAAAATGTGTATTTGGTTTGGGCCTCAGAGTGTGATGGTCAGCAGGGTGACGTCCTTTAGATAAGCTGACAAAGTCCAGAGCCACACACACACACACACACACAATCCTGACAGCCTGGGCAGGGTGTGAATTCACATTAATGTTAATCTGACAGCACAGACACAGAGTTATGAGGAAAGCATTGGTGCAAACACACCCTTTATCTCTCCTGTATGAAAGATTTGTCGCGTTTATTTCATGTTGCTGAAGTATTTCATGTTCTCGAGCTCTCTGATGTTCTGCAGGATGGAAGGCCATATTAGATAGTGAATGATGCACATTGACTCTATGCCTTTTTTTTCCCAGCATGCACTAGGGATGAAGATGAACCTGCTTCTGCAGCCTGGTGAGATCTTGAAAGTGTGTAGAGGGCTGAGGATGGAGAAGCTCAGCTAGATGAGAGGGAGACATACCTGCACTTGTCTCGTCTTGATCTCGTCCAGCATGAGGACCAAGCACTTAGTGAAGTCTGTCAGGTCCTGATCAGCGGTTTCAATCAGCCTGCACTTCTGAGACACCGCAGATTCAAGAAAAGAGAGAAAGAGAGGGGAAAAAAATCTGTTTAAAGCAACTTCTTAAAGAAACCTGAATATCCTTGAGGATAGTTATGTGTCATAAATTAAAATGAATTAAAATCAGTTCAGTCTGAAAGTCTCTTTCTGGTTGGCGGTGTTTATATCAGAACAACGGGGCTATTGAACATTTCACAAAGTTTATTAAACTCCACCAAGTACAAATCGTGATCAGGGTGGTTTTATGATCTGTGTATAAATGACGTCTCTCATTTCAGGCTCTTCTACATGTCAGGAAGGACTGCGGGGAACATCGAGTCTCACCGTTCTCTGTTCTGCCTGAATAGATTGCGTCTACAGGCACCGATCCAGGTGACTGCTCAGTCGCGGCAGGGTTTTACAAAACCTTGCTTTTGACATTCAGGAGAGGAGAGCCTTTGCACGCCCATTATTCTAACAAATGATTTAAGCAGTGTGCCAGTGGTGCTATGTTTCCTTGGAACTGAATTGCATTTGTTTTTAATTCCCGCGATAAGAATTGTATGAGTGTGAGGTTCGGCAGTGAATAAAATGTCAGCCTGCACTGTGAAAGTTACATTTCTAATTAATGCAGTGTGACCAGTACATTTATGTAATTAACACAACAAAGAAAACAGTGTATTCATTAAAATAATAGGATGAATTGAAATTACATATTACAAATTACATATAAATTATTTCAAGGAAACTAATTACAAAAACAGAGCAATTTTGAAATAAAAAAATACATAAAGAAAGTGCATTCAGTAAAATAATAGAATTTATAGAAATGACATCAAAGAAAACAGCATCCATTAGAATTATATAATAGATATTACATCAAAGACAATTCAGTACAATTATAAAATGAATATGTTATACCAATGAATGATAAATTTATTTGAAAGTGTGTGTGTGTGTGTGTGTGTGTGTGTGTGTGTGTGTGTGTGTGTGTGTGTGTGTGAGACAGAGAGATAAACAGGGCATGAAAAGGAAAATACCTTTTCTGAGTAGAAATTTTTGACCTCAGGAGTAATTGAATCAAAATCGCCGTTTATATAATCTGGTAGAAAACTGACAGAGAGAGAGAGAGAGAGAGAGAGAGAGAGAGAGAGAGAGAGAGACAGAGGTGGGGGAAAGACAAGAGAAGAAACTTTAGACCATCATCCTTTATATTTTTGATCTGAAAGGAAGTTATGACATGAGATGGAATCGTGAATGAGTCACAGGAGTACTGATTCAATTCTGTGGTATGTTATACCTGATACACACTGATATGGTATTCTAACTAATATAACTCCATATCTGTGTGTGTAACTGGATCCTTTTGTTCCCTGGCTACGTATGTGTATATCTTTACAGTCAACATCATCCAACCCAAACCAAATATTTACTCAGTATGGGTCAGATATGGTCTTAAATGCATGTTTGGAGATCTTGGAGAAAAATCTGATCAGTATACAGAGAATGTGTTTTACCTAGCCTAAAATCCAATATGTCCTAATAAACAGACTGATTTATTTTAAGTAAGTAAACTCTATTTCATCATGTAATTCACTCTGATTTCCCTCTGGGTCCCTGCTACTGATCCAGAATGGTATTGTTAGATAGATGTAAAAACCGCCGCCTCTGTGTATCGCCCTTGAGAATCCATAAATAAGCTCCAGTCCAGAAAAGTCAGCAGCCACTTTAAAGTGGAGTCAATAGAGACCTTTCTTCCTGACATCTCCCTTACACTTGAAACATTTTGGCGACAAAACTCCAATTGGAACCCGAACATGCCTTTCTCCCATTCAAATTAAAGTGTCACTTAAAGTGATAAGAGTAATGGGAAAGNGTAAATAAGCTCAATTTTGACTGGCGCAGCCCAAATTACGATTACAGAATGCAGCCAGTGCAAGAGTTTGGGACTGAAATCAGCTCGAGACCAAAACACCTGTCGTGTCTCATGCAGTTTGGTACAGAACAGAGAGAAAATTAGAGACTTCAGCTTGGTCATGGTTTTTTGCTACACACGGACCGAAGCTGAAGGACACTGACTATCCATTAAACTACTTTCAAGCTACACTTAAATGGTCATCTAAAGCTTATTTGTTTTGACTTTAAATGGGCTAGTTAAGGGAAATTTCCTGAATAAGGTACTAATGAACTAATGTTTTGCAGTTTTTTCAAAGAATTTCCTTTAAATAGCCCATTTCCTTTAACTAGCCCATTTTATTGCAGAAGAAGATTCCTGAAACTATCAATTGTCCCAAGCCTATCAGGTACCAGGGCTACTAATTTGCCCACCCCTGTGTAGAACATGGAGTAGGAACTGGGACAATTGACGATAGTTTCTGGAATCTTCTTCTGCGATAGCTATCAAGTCAGACGATTTAAGTGTGTCCGTGTTAATGCACTTAACTAGCTAACTAGCTATTTTATTACGTTATGCTAGCTACCAACACCGCCAAGCTGCCACTGTTTAAGCAAAGGCCATTAACAGTCTCTGCTCCAGGGGAGCGTAGTATCATGGCTGACCCCGCACTCTGACCCCAGCATCCCAACAGGCTGAGATACTCAAAAAATAATAATAATTTCATTGTACTGTAATGTATATGTGACAAATAAAGCCTTCTTCTTCTTCTTCTTCTTTCAGAAGGACAAACAATCTCCAGAAAGCAGACTACAACCAAATACAAATCACGTTCAGTTATGGACAAGCTCCTAATCTGAACATCTGGCTCACAGAATTTGACTCATTAGACAAGATCAATAACGCTTTGTTTATTCCTCGGGGTTGAACATCAATCAGCTTACACACAGAAAACTACACAACAAAAGCACTCCGTTTTATAATTTAATGCTCATCGCGCAGTATTTCAGTTCCAGCTTCCCTGTTCACTTAATCAACCTAAAAAGAGCTCAAACCTCTGTACTTACAGAAGGAGATACTAGAGATACAAAAGCAGATTCTTTTATCAGTCCTGCTGTTATCAGCCTGCAGTAATACAATGTTCACAGCTCCTGCTCCAGTTAAATTCATTCATCTAAAGCTCATCAAAACAATGAAAGGTCACTGAGTTAATTACGTTCACAGATACTAACAGGTCCCAGTTCAGTCCACGTCCCTGCACTGTTAAAGAAACTCCATGCTACAGGCATAACTCTCACGTAACATCCGAATAGCGAATAAGTCTGTTCTGAATACGTCTGTGTGCACTTTTGGAATGAAATCCTCATTAAACACGCATAACTCAACTCTCGATATGGTTCTAATCACTACATCTGCCTTTAACACGACAGGACGAGAGGTTACCAAGTCCTGAGAAATGCTGTTAAAACTTTCTGATGAACAAAACAAATCAACAAGAGCAAAAATGACGAGTGAGTAGCCTGATTTACAATTACAATCAGCCCTGCAGTGAGTGTTCAAGAGACCTGCCTGATCTCGCCCGTCTTTGATTACACTTTCCTTGAGAAAGGGCAATTTAGCCAAGGGTCTTTTTTTTTTTTTTTCTTTTTTTTTTTTAAAAGAACCTCTTCTTCTTTCAACCACCACATCCCAACTCACAGGAGGTTTTGTTTACTCTTCAGCCCAATACAATCACATCAAACTCGATCGCAGTCTGCTGACGAGTTCCCCTTGACAGCGGTGACTGCATGCATTAAATATGAAGAGAAGAGACGACGGCACGGTTATGACAGCTCCCAGGAACTTCTACTGATGACAGAGGTGTCACTTTGATGGATGGTGGAGGACCACACAGTGAAAAACTTTTTTTTTTTTTAACATCCATTGAGACATCTTTATTAACAAACCAAATGCTACAAAGAATGCAAATCTGTTTAACAGATCATTAGGGCCCTCATGTTGTTTTAGTTGTCTTTAATGCTGTCTTTAGTTTGTCATGTTTTGCTCCGATTTGCAGATTTCATAGATCAAAAGGTCAAATGTCAATCTCCAAAATCAACCTCCATGGTTGAAATTCACGCTTGGCTGTCACGCCCACCATGAACAATTCCTCCCCAGACCACCAGAGAGCACACTCACTCACTTTTTGAATCTCTTCTTCTGTTGTCTGCTCCATTTCCTTTCCTGATTTTGCACACCTGTTTTGCATTTCCCTATTAGTCACCCTATTTAAGTTCCGTGTTTCGCCTCTTGGTTTGCTGGTACATTATGCTGATGTTTGTGTCTGCGGCTGCTTGCGTGTTAGATTTCGGTTACTGTTTGCGCTGTGAATAGCTTTTGTTTTCTACTTTGCCTTGCCTTGCGTTAGCCTAGCCCTTTGTTGCTTTAGTTTTTGATTCTTTCCCAGTCCTAGTTTGTGCCTCATTTTTCTTTCCTTAAAGAATTTCTGCAAAAATTCTGAAAGTTATGTTCTCTAATACTGCATTTAAAAAAAAAAGGCATTTAAGGCAAAACTACCATTCAAAATGAATACAATTTATATACTTTCCTTGCATATATAAAGAATATATCCGTGTGTTTTATTCCTCTTATACCACAGCAATTTGCCAGTGCTCACCATTTATATTAAAGAATGATAAGTACCAAATGTCGTACATTTTATCCGCTAAAAGTTGTGGAACATCCGCAAAACAATGTAGGTCCTGTTTTCTTCAACTTAATAAGACAAAAATATCACGTTACAGAGAAACAGCGAACTGCAAGCCCTCTGTGATGAAGACTTTCCCATGTCATTAAACTTAATGTTACAGCTTTATCTTTCACTGTTACAAACGCTGACACTGGAGACTCCTTCCAAAAATTGCATAAGCATTTTGTGACAGAAATCTTGACCAGATCAACAATTACACTAGTTATTTTTTTAAGCGTTTACATGGAGTTTTTGCCATAGAAGTCCATGTCAATGAGTTGTTACTATAGAGATGATAATATATTAGAATGAGTGCATGAATATAAACATGTGATTTGTTTCGATTTGTTAAGATGGTTAATCGTCACCTTCTGACCAATCAGAACTGAGAATTCAAGAGATGAATTCAGAAATGCCTATGGACTCATCCCACTTTAGAGAGCTGAGTTTTTTTGGCTTGTTTCTGATCAAATGAAGGGACAAATAAAAGATAAGCTAATTTAATACTTAAATTTAAAAGGTGTCTTTGAGAGCATGAAAAGTTAAGAAGGAGAAAAAGTGAAGTAGCTGTTCTTACCTTTCCCTTCGGCCCTCTGTCAGTTGGTAAAGATGGTTGGCCCCGCCATCCGCACATGCTCGGATCACAGCTGGAACAACACACATACCACATCAGCTCACTTAAAGCTTCATTCCAGAAGCTCTTTGGTGATTTCCCTGCTTGATGTTTAAAGACACCTCAGAAGTGCACAAACCATAAATGCACTAGCTAGTATTAACTAGTTTTTGGTTGCTCAGAAACCCAACAGAGGCTAAACAATGGTAGTGAAGAAAGTATGGTGAGCTAGTTACCTAGTTAAGTGCATTAATACAACACAACCAAGTACATCAATTCTCGTGCAATTATTATTCTTTTCTAAGTTACCATTGTGTTCCTGATTCGGAAAAGATCTTCTGAGCCCACTTGTCTGTGGGGCTACTATGAATAAAAAAAAACAAACAGCCCGGACATGTAATCTTCATGTTAATAACACAACCTTATTTCCTACTGTATTTTCATTTCATTAAGAGAGCATACTACATGCAGGATTTCCAGATAGATACATTAAGGATCTACTTGTGCTCCACACAGAGGAACTAATTACTGTTGTGAATTAAGATCAGTTCACAGAGTCCTCGTCACACTTATAGACATATTGTAGGTCCTGTCTTCTTTCAATGCAAGGCAGACTGATATTCAGAAAGTCAGAGAAGGTAAAAACTAGTCATGGAATGGTTAGAAGCAAGCCAACAATTTTTTGCCAATAATTGGGTGCTTTTTTGGTGAATTTATCCAGTATACTTGTTCATTAGTCTACTGCACTTAACTACTTGGAAATAACATTATTAGATTATGTTAGCGACAACCTTTTAGCCTTGGCAATAAAGTTTCTGGGCCACTAAAACACCGGACTGGGCTAGTACACTGGAGCTTCTTGAAGCTATTAATGTGCTTACTCTATGTTTCTTTAGCTTCACTATGCAGGAATGTGATTTATGTGGTCACACTAGTGGTACGTTTTGCTCCCTCTCATTTAACACACACTGGCAGTAAAAATTAAACCAGACCTGCTGCCATTTAAATCATCAGAGGCCAAGAAGACAAAGTGCAACCTAAAGGAATGATTGAGGCTAGTTATTTATTAAATACTGACAAGAGGCAGTGTGAGAGTTGAGAGAGTAGCCTGGGGTGGATTTTATAGCAAAGCCAGTCTACAATTTATTCTCAGCAAAACTTGCCTCTGTATATTGCGTGAGTTAGGCGTGTTGTCTTTCTAACGACTATCAAAGGGAAAGGGAGTGTTGTAATGTTCAGTATATTAAAAACTCTTCCAATTTTAACTATATTAACCACCACAGAGGTGTCATAAGCACCAAGCATGTGTCGGTACCTTGACCTGGGAAGGTGTACTGGGTGTATCTTTAATTAGTTTTAATTAGTAGTTAACGATAAGGTACAACATTTCACAGTGTATACAGTTCATCCATTTCAATTCCTTCCACTTACATTCAGCCAGACCTTTATTCTTTGATAGCACGCAGACTAACTGATCATTTGGGAGTAAACGTAACGTAATCTCGACACAGGCTTCAAGAGACGATGTTGGCACAAATAAAAGAATAAATTTTATAATGTAAAGATTTGTAATACAAGGTCTAATTTTCCCCTTTTATTAACATTTTTAACAGATTATTTAAATCTTTTTTTCAGTGTTATAAATGTATTTCATGGCAATGTTATTAATATGGAAAGATTGTTTGGCAGTAGATCTCAATTGTTTTAGATGCGAGTGCGACTTACATCAAGCACAGCACACAGGCGTTGACTGTGTTTCTGATGGCAGAAACCAGAGTGCACATATATACAGCGGTTTACGGTAACTACCTTCGGATGGCTACGCTACGTGTGTGCTGTGAATCCTGGATATTGTGTTGGGCAGGAGTGTGTTAAGAGCCATTTTGGTATTATTTTTTCCAAGTGTATGTGGGCCAAATGAAACGACACGTGTGTTCCTTCTGATTAGCTTAACTTTTTTGGACTATTAAGTAAGTAAGACAGTTAGGTTCTCTCAATGGTGCTGCCACCTAGTGTGTAAGCAGAGGTAGAGAATATAATGAATATTAAATGGAAATATCATGATTCATCTCAGATTAGCAAAATTCGTCTTGCCGGTATTTTGTATCACAATATTTGAGACAACGATATCTCATGCCTTGAACCAAAGAGTCCATTCTCCTGCCTTTTTGAGTTCTGAAGTTTGCAAATACTCAAGTCATAGTTTACCTAGACTAAGTCAGCTTGAAGCAAGTGTAAAAGCTAGCGGAAACCAATGTGTCTATGTCCTGCATCCTTTCCCCTTCAGTGAATTGCCTTTTCTTACAGGTAAATTGTTTTTGCTTTCGGTCTCACTGCTGCTTTAGCTGAAAAAGCCAAAAAAAAAAGCAGTTTTCTCTGGAGGTGTCTCCCATATCGTCATAGCAAGGGGCTGAAATTCATAATGCGACAGCTAAACCCGTGTTTTCAATCATGTTATTACACTTATAATATTTATCACGTCATCTCATGAGCACATGATCACAGGAGAAAGGTCAAGCAATCCCATTACTGATAGATAACCTCTTCTACTTTGTTATTTTTCAAAATTAAAGCTGCTGCATATTTTTGTCAACTCTAGAAAACTCAGTTCCAAAACTTTCTTTGTTGCTGAGGGACACATACATATGCTTGCGTGTCCTTAAAGTGTAAACTTGGCATCCACTGGGCTTCATCTGTCATTATATAAGCACTAATTCCCACCAGACAAGCACTGTGAAGAAAAACTAAACTCAACAGGAGTCACAAGGAATGACTCTGCTTTGATCATTGGCTCCCTAGGAGCAGACAGAAGTGGTGATGAATCCTCACAGGACTTAATTTCCAGCTTTTTTGGAGAGAGGTGGAGAACCTTGCTCTGGTCCCTTCAAGACAACCATCTGGAGAACTGCACTCTGCTCTCAGCTTCACACACCCATCACACCTGCCTTCAGCTTTTCTGAGGCACAAGTTTTTATAAAGAAAAGTAGAACTTCATTAATAAACTTTAAGTAATATTAACAAGAATTAACAAGAAAGGCATAAAAACTTTTTATTTGATTACTGTCCAATAAATCCCAAAGTCTTTTATTCCTCTTACACCACAGAAATTTGCCAAAACTAACAATTCTTTATTTATTAAAGAACGATACCTCACACTCTTTATCCGATAATAACAATTGTTTAAAATTTTATGCTATGGGATGTCCAAGTAAAAAGCTAGTTCCTAGTATCAGCAGCTAGAAACAGTCTTTCGCTCGCCAGCATCTTTCTCTCCTTTAATAATTAATAAAGTAGTTAATTAGTAGGTAAAAGTTCATGAGTGAAACACAAAGCCCTCCGCATGAAAACTTTCCCATGCCTGAAAACCTAAAGTAACAGCTATACATTTGACTGCTACAAAATGCTAACACTGGAGACTCCTTCCAAAAATGCTTAATATAAATTTTTCTATAGGAACAATAGCGAATTAGAATGAGTGCATTAATGAAAACCTGTGATCTGCCTTGCATCTACCTAGAAAATGAGTCAACATCATTTGGCCAATTAGAATACAGAGCTCTGTAGTGTAAAAAAAAAGATAGCAGATGTATTTATGAAAAAAATATGCTTGTGCTGACTGTTCATTCAACCCACAGCTAAAAATAAATCCATATCAATGAGCAAAAATGAAATTACAGCATTACTGAACTGTAGGGTGTAAATATTGGGACTTGCTTTTCAGCTTCACTTCTGAATTTTGTCAGTTAACAACCACAAACATATATTTTAAGGTGTTGCCAATACCAGTGTTAGTTGCTATGTTAATGTCACTTATGATTTATTAATAGCTTGTTAAAGTTGTATAATATGTTGGTTAATGGACCCTTAATGTTATAAGTGCTGCCAAAATCTCATGGAACAAAACTGTAAGTCTAAAAAGCAGATATAGTCACAGAGGAGCCTTCTTGAAATACAGAAGGAAGTCACGCTGTTGCGGAGGAAGAGGATATGAACGAAGGAAAACAGTTCCGAGTTCTCCATCGCAGGCCAAACAAAACATTTTAAACATCTCAAAAAGATCCTGGCTTCAAAACAAAGCTCTAAGAAGAAAAATACTGGTTTGCTCTCAGCTGCATCCGCAAAGGTGTCCTCATGAACACGGAGACGTCTGAGGTACAGGAAGAGGTTTTCACAAATGAGAGATGAATTCAGGACTGAGGAGGCATGGGTGGTGTGATGACTAAAAAGGTGCACTTCCCGAGGTGTTTTATTCCCCTTATACCACAGAAATTTGCCAACAATGACCATTTTTGGCTAATTAATAAATGTCGTAATTTCAATGTTCTGTGAGGAAAGTTACTTCCTGTTATCACTTACACTATAGCAGCTATAAGTATTCGTTCCTTCACTCTGCTCTCATTGTTTTCTTTCTTGAAATTATGCTGCATTCAACTAAAGCTAATAACTTGGCCTTCAACTAGGAAAACTAAAGAAACTCATGAAGTTAGGAAGATGTCCTCAACCCCACGTTCAGCACGTGACGTCATGCCAGCACAGCCCCTTAATGCTAAATAAAATACCAATTCACTGCTTTAAATGAGTTTATAGTAGTATTTATGGCAAAGATTCATTAATTGGTTAAATGTATGATGTATTTTGACCAAACATTTCTCTGTCTATAAGGCTCCGGTTACGGACAACAAATTGCTGAGACTGGAGACTCCTTCCTTAAACGTTAAATAACATGCTAAATAACACGTTTATTATTAGGCTTTGTTTATGTGGAGCATAAACAAAACAGTTTCTAGAACGAGTGCACTAGCATAAACCTTGCAGCTGGAACTACTGCCAGAGCTTCTGTTATAGAAAATGAATCCACATCAGATTTGAGACTTAAAGAGCACTGTTATAAAGTTTAATAATTAACAAAGATACAGTGTATGGCCCTATAGACAAATAAACAATGACATGGCAGTAAATTGCCCAGAGTGGGGTTGATTCTACACTGCTGCCATTTACCAAAGGTGCTAAAAAGCCATACATGGAGCAAATGCTAGTGTCTAATTATCACAAAATCAATACCTTTATTCCAGAGCACATGGAAGAAGTGAGGCTCCAGTGGCTGATTCAGGATGACCAGGCAAATCTTCTGGGTTCCTGTTGGAAAAGAAAATAACACGAATTGCATTTTAGGGTATAGCATCAACCCATCAAGCTATACACACACACATATATACACAAATTGGCACAAAAACAAAGCATATAGTGAACAGCCAGTGAGGGCGTAAATGCCTTGCTGATGTCAGAGGTCGGATTGGAATGGTCAGACTAGTTCCAGCTGATAGGAAGGCTATGGTAATAGCTACTCTTTGCAACCGTGTGGAACAGAAAAGCATCTAATGGAGCACAACATGTTGAACCTTGAGGTGGATGGGCTACAACTGGAGAAGACCACATCAGGTTCGGGTCCTGTCAGAAATCTGAGGCTACAGAGGGCACAGGCTCACTGAAACGGCACAAAACTGGAGAAAAAAAGTTTTAATGAGCCTGTGCTCTGTAGCCACAAATTCCTTTTCTTGGATGTCTTTTATTTTTCACACCATTGTAGGTAAAACTCTGGAATAAAGAGGACATGCAATACAATTTTCTATTCTAATCGCTTTCCTTTAAATAAACCCCAGTGATAATGAATTATAATAATGGATTATTTGTTATTATCAACGCCATTAATATGAAATACTAAACTGATTCAGTGTTCAGCTAATCACTGAGACTTTGAAGGATTAAAAGCTGCTCCAGGGATCAATATTTCATCAACATTTCATCAGCATTTTGCCATAATTAACCTACGCTGAGGGCAACACGGTGGTGTGGCAGGTAGCGCTGTCGCATCGAGGCGTCCGATCCTGAGCTTGGGCTACTGACTGGATGAGGTTTCACATGTTCTCCACGTGTCTCTGTGGGTTTCTTCTGGGTTCTCCAGTTCCCACAATCCAAAGACATGAATGTAGATGTAACTGTGTGTATGTGTGTGAATATTTGTGCTGGGATAGGCTCCAGATCCAAAAGAAAACACTTACTGAAGATGAATAAATGAGTAATCTACACTGCAGATAACCATGTTTATATATTTTCGGATCTCAGAACATTTGACGTTTGACATTACAGCAAGATTACGTTCAGTACAAGCGTTCATTGGCTTTTAAAGAGAAATAATCACCTGGAGTTAAAACACTGGCATGAAGCACCATCTGTGTGTTCCATATTTTACACTTGAGGGGTAATTTCAGGAACTATTTTTTGTTTTATATGAAATAAGTGCATATTTAACTGAGCAGTTTACTGAGACAGTAGAAGTAGAATTTCACAAGTATTTAATGATTTAACTAAGCACTCCCACCCCTCATCACATCTCAACCATCTCTGCCCAACAGTTCAAAGCTTTTAGTTGAAGAATAACGCAGGACGCATTAATGCACAACCGTGAGCTTTTCACTGTTCTGGGTTTCAGTTGAACGTGAGTTCATAGAGTTCTTTCTTGTGTGATGTTACTCAGTCATGACCATCTGAGGAAGAAACCACTTGCGAGCATACTGTTATAGGAAAATAATCAATGACACAGTGGTGTGATCCGTTACCACCATGAAGTTGATTATTTTCCTATAACAGCACAACCCAAACAGGTTTTCTTCCTGTTATATGACACAAACTTTCCAACAATAACAATTTCTAATTTCTTAATATACAACATGCCATACTTTTTTATACGTTTATAGTTACAGTTACAGTTGTGGAATGTCCGTAAGGCAAATTAGTTCCTGTTGTTGCTAACATTAGAGCTCTAACATTATAATAAACATATTAATAAACAGGTTTACAAAAAAATGCTTTTAATTAATAAAAGATTGTAAGGAGACACTTATGCAGCATTTATGGAAGGAGTCTCCAGTATCAGCATTTTGTAAGAGTCAGTAAGATTTCCACAACTTCAGGACCGACGACGTTGCACTTTCAGGTTTCTCAGCAAGATGACAAGCTGTGTGAAGCTGGTGATTGTTTTTATAGAACAGCACTCCCCAAGTGTTCTTTGTTCCTACAGGAGTACGGAAATCTCAAGCTAACATAAGTTCCTACTGAGATCTGTGTAATTTACCTCAGTATGTGCCCTTGTCAAACAATCCTATTGGAATTTCAGTTTGTCCTGTAGGATCTGATTTGATTTTTAGAATCTTACTGGAACTCTATTTATATTTTATTGGAAATAATGTCTTGTTAGTGGAAAGTTATTGGAGATATATATTATACAACACCATCCTGTAAACTTCTTAATCTGTATTGATCATTAATGGTTAATAACTCATTGAAAACAAAGTTTTAACCAGTTCATTTCTTCATTTCTTTTATTTCAAGCGTACATATACTTTGCTACAACTGAATATTAGCACAAGATGTGCTGGTTTTTTTTTCCAGTGCAGCGCAAATATCACACTGAATTCCCATACAGACCTGAATTTAAAAGATCCTGTAAACATGGTCCTACAGGATATTTATGTCTATAGGAATCTTATAGGAATAGCTCCAAAGTATGATAGAAATTATAATTACAATCCTGAACGAGTTTCTTACTGGAATCCTGTAGGATTTTTTTGACCAGAGTGATTTCAGTCTGTCAGGTCTGAACAGAAATGATAAAAAAGTGTGTGTTAGTGTATTTTTGTGTGTGTACCTGTGGACAGAAGGCAGTCTAAAGGAGTGAACTCTTCATCCATGTCCCTGATTTCAGCTGCAGTTTACTGCCTGCAAAGAAAGAACATTTTTACCATACAAATTAAACAATTCCTCACTTCCTCCACATTACTAAAATGAACCTGTCTATTTAATTATTACTTTGAGACCTTTTTTTTTGACGAGATGAGTGTCTAGACTTAATCACACCACCAAGTGCTGACTGAGACTGACAGCCTGAAACTCGCGCTCGTGCAACGTGTGCGCGCATGCGAGTGCGCGTGCGCGTGTGCGCATGAACGAACAAGTTGTTCAGTTACTCGACTTTACTTCATGAGCACCAGTGTTCCTGGATTAAACTCTGTGTCCTTAACTGTTGATGTATTTTTTATAAATTATAACTCTCACCCGCTTACTTATAGTCCATTTTGGGGAACTACATATCCCGGGTTTGGTCTGAACAAATAGGAATCCGCCATCACATCCGGGCTCTTACGTGTATAACCCTGTTTATTTGGCTAGCTAGCTAGCTAGTAACATAAAAATATCGATATCTCGCTGTCTTATCGGATTAAACGTTTCACGTTTTCATCCAAGCTTAGCGATTATTACTAAATAATACTAATACCTGCGAAATAACGAGCATTAGCCACTGGCTGGAGAGAGGGTGTTTATGGGACGTGTAGTTTTTACACCGTAGGGGATGCGTGGCAACGGTTCAGAAAAATACACCGCGCAAATTAGGAACGCAGTGTATATCTGAGGCGTCGCTTGCAAACCACAAATCACGATAAATATTAGACAGAACGAGAGATATTGAAAAAGAAAAATACCTCCAACTGGATGACTTCCGGCATCTATGTGACGTCATGACGCCAGCGCTGCTGACGTAGACAAGGTAAGCGCTGCTGCTTTCTCACAGCGCCTCTAAAGGCGTCTCGTGCGACGTCAACGACGTTAAGTTCAGCTCTTTGCAGTGAGTTAGATCATTTGGTTCAACTCACCAATACGAACCGACTCTTTAGGCTTCCACATATGTGTGTGTGTGTGTGTGTGTGTGTGTGTGTGTGTGTGTGTGTGAGACCAGTCATTGTTTTTCTTTTCCTAACTGAAATCAGCTGTAGGTTGAGTCTTCTTCTTCTTCTGAGTAAAATAATCAAAAGCTACTGACATGGTGATCATAATCTGGTTATAACATTACAACAACTGGGGTCACTATAACATGGGGCATTGTTTCTCCAGTGTCTGAAGTGGAAAAAATAAGTGCCAGTACTCCCATTTTGGCATGTATTACCATTTTTAACAAACTATGAAGTCATGGTGAAGCTCTGTGGTGAATAAAACTCTAAACTACAACTGTTTGGGACATACTGTGGACGATATTACTATAATAAAGAAGGCAGACTCGAAAGACAAACTTTTCAATTATTCAAACACATCAATATCAAATATTCAAAAGTATAAAAATATCTTGTTTTTAAAGTGGGATGAATGCAGCAAGCCTGAGGAAAGGATGAGAGATGACGACAAACACAATAAAGTCATGTTTCAGTTGCCAAAATGGAGTAACATCTGAGTTACACACCCACGACACAGAAAAAGAAGACGGAGAAAATTACACATTAAAAAATACTACATTTTACACTTTGCTGTTTAGTGAATGTACCAAGCTAAAGGTGTGTGCTATACCAAGCAAGCAAGCATGTCAAGCAAGAAGGGTTTGCCAAATATGGCTAAGTTTGATCCTGAGCTCAGGTTACTGTCTGTGTGGAGTTTTGCATGTTCTCCTTGTATCCTTGTGGGTTTCCTCGTGCCACCTCACAAAACCATGCTACACTAAATTGTTAGATTCAATTCAAATTGATTTTATTTGTCACTGACATTGTCGCTGATAGATTTTCCTGGGATCACTTAGAATCAGGAAGAAGTCTGTGTTCGCGCTGCTGCCGCAGCCTCTGTACTGGCCAGGGAAGAGAGTGCCAAAGAAACACACATTTGAGTAGCAAAGCTCTTAGAGTTTATTGAAGCAGACAAGGAGTATTTATACAGAACCAAGGGTGCAATATCTGCAGAGAAAAAGGCATCAGCAGAAAACAGAAGTGGTGGTTGACGTGTTTCACGGAGTGTATGTACTCTAAACATATTTATCAGAACAGAGGAAGAACAAAAGATATCATAAGGTCAGCACAGAGCATGCCAACATATATTCCTAATATAAAAATATATAAAGAAGCTTTACAGAAATAAATACATTCAAATTAAATTAAATCAAAATAAATTGTGAAGATGTGAATTTATCCCTAATGAGCAAGCCAGGGGCGACAGTGGCAAGGAAAAGCTCCCTGAGATCATATGAAGAAACCTTGAGAGGAACCAGACTCAAAAGAGAACCCATCCTCATCTGGGTGATAACGGATAGTGCATTTATAAATAATTCCCTTCTATAACTGTGTACTACATGGACAAATTGTGCAACCAGTAAATTCATTACAGTTTTCACATGAAGTCCGGTTTGTTGAATTTATCCACTGTCCACTGA
>CM074966.1:13992215-14029636 GCA_037577455.1 Pangasius macronema | reverse complement strand
TGGAATGCCGCTCGACCAATCAGATTCGTGAACAGGAACTAACTGTTGTATAATGTTGTGTGTTATGCGCTCCTCTCTATTATTCATATATAGTCACAAGTTATTCAGTGCAGTTTCAGGGCACAACATCTTCACTTGCTTGTCCACATGTAATAACCAATGACTCGTATAATTGTGCATGTGATCACGTGGTTCTTTTGCAAGACGTTTAGGAAAAACTGTTGATCTCCTGGGATTTTTTTTTTTTTGTACACACAGCAGTCTCTAGAGTTTACACAGAATGGTGCAAAAAACAAAAAACATCCGGTAAACAGCAGTTTCACGATGTTGCACAAGATCACACGATTCACTTACGACTTTAGCGTGTGATTTTCCACGTATGACTTCCATGTGCTATATTTTCTGTAAGAGGTCCACATTTCTGTTCTCTGTTACAGAGAAGTCACATGATTCTCATTTCATTATTCTCATGTGAAATTTAAAAATGATTTTTAGACACTTTTTCACATATAGTGGACATTTCATTATTTTTTTTTTTTAATTTTTATTCTATTTTCCACACGATTTTTCACACTTCATTTATTTTCCCACATGTAGGTCTGTAGTTTCATTTTTCCAGCTGTGCTCTCACAAGATTCATCTATTTATTTGTACATATTCATTTTTTTTCCCACAGGGTCTGTGGTGTTATTTGTCAGATGTGATTTTCTCCTTCTTCTTCTTCTTCTTCTTTTTTTTTAATGATGAAATATGCTTCACCTAATTTTACACACATTAACTTAAGTTCACGTGTGCCATTTCAGGGTAAACAAGCAGAAGTGCACTTTTGCATGGTTTTCACATCACATATTACTCAACTAATGACATGTGAAATGTATGAATGAAACAAAATAAAAATGTGTATCCTCTGTGCGTAAATAAGAATAAAAAAACAACAACAACAACAACAACAGGGTGTTGCTTTAACTGTTTTCTGGACGGTACCAACGCAGACGAGAAGCGAGGGGGGGATGCTGTACTTAGAACGCTGCAGCTGTGAGGAGATGAGAGTCGGTGTAAGTTCAGAGGCCGGCAGAAAGCTGACACTTCATTCCGACATGGCTTGAGCTCTCAATGTGCTAAACCGCTGCACATTTTTTTTGCCGTTGGTGTAAAATTCCAAGGGGAGCCTTTGCTGCTTTCTGCATCGGTGAGCACCAGAAAGAACTCTGTGCGTGCTTGTGTGTGTGTGTGTGTGTGTGGGAGAGAAAGAGAGAGAAAGAGAGAAAGAGGGGCTGTAGGAGTGTGTCGGAGGATGGAGAGGAAGATCAGGATGGTGCGCTCGGGATGCAGTCCGCTCCTCTGGACCTTCAGTATCAGCATCAGCATCAGCATCAGTGCTCACGCTGCTTCTCCATCCACCCGTAAGTTGGTGCCTTTAGGGCTTGTTTCAGCAAGAGTGCTTCATGTCCAGTGTATGAGAAGGTGTTGTGCATGCAATCAGACCTGATACCTGGGGAAAAAATTGTCTTTATACACACACACACACACACACACACACATACATATATATATATATAATTAGCCTATTTGATTTGTTGTTGCTGTTTGCTTATCATCCTATCTGCATTTTATCCCAATTATCTGTTGCAAAGCTTCATCCCCGAAACTATACACACTCACCTGAAACTACACACTCTCAGCAAAATGTTGGATTGGAAATACACTGTGGCAGGGTCTGGAGAGCATCTTGGTCTCTCGAACATGCATCTGGGATACAGATTTACAAATCTTATAATGTTTTTTTTTTTTTTCCAGAGGATGCAGATGAAGCAACTGACACTGGAAAATACACCTTTCAATCAGTTGCGTGGTACAAACGGTGGTTGATGAAAGTGGCTGATGTTTAGACATGACTTTGGAACTGCTTGTTAACAATCACCGTGTAGTGCTGTGTTAGAGTTGCGTGAAGGAAAGAGAAATAGATATTACGTTAAAGTTACATTTAATGATCGGTGTCTTTTAAGATCATTTATTATTTGTGACACTGCACAAATCGTATAGTAGACTACCGATAACATATTCTTAATTACATGATGATGATCCTCTAATGATAGACTTACGATTGAAGGAAATGACTGCGTTCTGCTTTTGTCATCAGTCAGCCAGATCAGCCAATCAGCCTGGACATTATAAACACATTATTAAGTATAAACATTCTTCAGAGTCAGCTTGAGGTAATAAGGATTCCCCCCCCTATCCACTAGTCTGTTTCATTAACGTTCGGCATTGCTGCTACCATATACGTAGCTGTCCAGTGAGTTTTGCGTCATCCTGTGCCTTCCTCCTACTGGTCACTCTTTCAGACGAACATTGCGTCTCACATTCTGAGACTTTAATCAAAACACTGCCAGAACTTTGTTGTCAGTTGCTTATGGTCACAATGGTGGTGAGCATTTCACTTTATCTAGTCACCTCACAAGCAAAAAACTTATTTTACCACATGCAGTTTTTGTCTTGTTAAACTTGTTAGTGATAGCTAGAAATGTTCTTAAAAACTAGCATGTTTGTTTGTTGTTAAACTGCCCAGAAAGCTAGCTAGGTGCACTCTGTAAGGTGCAAAAACTTTTTTATACAACAATGCTGTTGAGTTCTCGATTCTGATTGGTCACAACGTGTTAATTAACGTCATATAACAGCAGGTCTGAGAGTAGTTCTGGCTGCAAGGCAAATCACAGGTTTATACTAATGGCTTATCCTGATATGTTGTGCTTCTACTGTAACATCTTACACAGGGACTTGCTATGGTGGGAACTCACATAAATGGATTTAATAAACGCATATAATTGTTGATACGTTGTCTGTAAATGTTGATATGTTTTCTGTGGGTAGATTTACATTTACATTTATGGCATTTGGCACACACCCTTATCCATTGCAGCTTATGGAAGTGCTTCAAAGTCTCTATCAATACATACATCCTGATACTGGTTCACTAGGTCATGGACTAAGAGTGATATCAATCTAAAAAAAAACCCTGCTGGGGACGTAGTATAATATGAAAAACACACAACACAGCACAAGTTTTTTTTTTTTAAATTAAATACTCAATGAAGAGATATTTATAGCGGTATTTAGTAGTCGATTGTTCAGACATCTAGAGGAAGTTCATTCCACCACCTAGGCACCAGAACAGAGAAGAGCCTTGATGCATGCCTTCCTCATACCCTGAGAGATGGTGGGACCAGTCGAGCAGTGCTAGAGGATTGGAGGGACTATGGTGCGGTGCAGGGTGTGATAATTACTTTCAGGTATGTGGGTACTAGTCGGTTTTTCACTTCGTAGGCAGGCATCAGTGTTTTAAATCTGATAGAACAATAGACGTTCATTAAACAGTTTTTCAAGGAGTGTCCATTGTCAGAGATAAAGCTGTTAGTTTCCTGTATTGGAAAGTCTTCAGAATGGACAGCTTTGTGGTTTCTTGGTAACATAATGGACTGCTTAGTTTTTTGTTATTCACTTCAAGAGCAAGAAAAAGAGAGGCTGGCCAGGGAATGACTTTTTATAGCTGTTATAACGTGATAGCAGGAACTAAGTGTAAGTATCAATAAGTACTGCTTGATGGTAGGCAACATATTTTGTTGGAGAAATGACAAGGCAGTGGATTTATTTGCTTCTTTTTTCAATTACAGGTTGCTAAACAATCGATTTTCTGTCTTTGAGGCAGAGTTGCCGTCAGAAATACAGTATATTGGCTGGTGATTTTGAGAAAGACGTGAATCAAAGCTGTGCTAGTTAGCAGTCATGTTGCATCATCATATCATTTTAGTGGATATGATGGAGCGTTATTCGGAACCTTTCTGTGTTTTTTCATAAATTTGATATCGTACATTTCTGGCAAAAGGTATGTTGGATTTCTGGTTCTTTGGTTCCTTACAAGCCTCACGTTAGCTGAATAAAATAGACTAAAGTGATATTATTACAATATTTGCATGAGATATTCCAGATTATTTCAAACCAGATATACACCTGATTATTTCAAATGTTTTCTTATTGCTTTGTGCCAGTGAAACTGGACAGGATAATTGGTTAGACTTTCCATGAGAAATCTCTTTGAACGTTTTTTTAAAGTCCTTGCTTTAGGTCTAAACCACTCAGATTAATTTAGCTAATCATATGGAGTAAATTGGGTATTCAGCTGGTTTAACAAAACAAATTGAATGCATGAAGGGAATGAAGCAAGAGCATTTGTCTTATTTGGGCTATGCAGCAACCATTACATTACTTCGCCTTGTTCATTCCAGGAGAGCTGTATAAGCAGACCGAATTGAATTCCAGTGAATTCCACTGAAAATGTGATTTCCCTATCGCTATAACTTATTCCCTTATTCCTTAAACACTACATGATCATCCAATATAAACTCACTTTGGATTATCAACCATGCAAGTAATAGCCTGTTTACATTTTATTCATTGTCTATGTTTCACTTTTGAGTTTGCTTTTCCTGAATTTTAAGAGACACTCTACCGTTCCAGAGCAGGTTTAATCAGTACTTGTCTCATACTGCTTTGACATGATGGTCTGGAAAAAAAAAAAGCAGGACAATCTACTAATCCCTCTGCACCTGCTGAACCATTCAGTCACTTCAGAGCAGAAGGGGATTTTGGTTCGTCAGAGACACCGTGATGTGTTTGAAGTAAATTCATAATCCTGTGATGGACAACCTGAAACATTATCATGTAGTCTGTATTTATCCTGTAACCTATTTTCACTCTCCTATAAGTTCTGGCAGGAAAAATCCTTGGAAACGTTGGTAGTCTTCAGTGTATTATCAACAACGTTACCAAATATGGTTATATCTGAATGACTTTATTTAGAGTTTTACCACAGCACTGTTGAATGCTCCATTCTGATTGGTCAGAAGTTGGTGATTAACTTCTATAACAGCAGATCTGACTGTACTTCTGGCTGCAAGGTTCATATTATTATACACTCATTCTAATATGTTAGAGCGCCTATAGTAACATCTTAAATAAAGACTTGGTTGGTATGGTGATGTCTTCTGTTATTTCTATCTATTTAGCATTTTTTTGGAAGGAGTCTCCAATATCAGTGCTTTGTAACAATCAGGGGTAAAGCAGGGCACAGGAAAGTCTTCAGGACAGAGGGTTTTGGGGTTTCTCAGTTCCAAAACATTAAACATAACTATAAATGGATAAAAAGTATGATATATTATATCATTATATGATATATCATAATATTAGAATTATCTTTTGTCATTGATTATTTTCCAAAAACAGCCCTGTTATTTTTTTTATTTGTTACATAATGTAAATTAAGGCTAAAATAAATGTGTATAATTGAATTGTATACATTATACTGATGTATACTTTCCTTTGTCGCAATAAATTATATACAGTACGTGATAGTGGACCCTCCTACCTGAAGTCATCCTGTATTTCATATAAACAAAACCTCATCTTACAGTATAATATTGAGCACTGCTTTATGATTATCTGTTTATATTGATACAGTCACATTAATCATGGCTGAATATGGTTAAAAGACCTTTTAAATATGGATTAAGATTCAAAAAGTGGATTCAAAAAGTGCAAAAAAAAGCAGACTAAAAACATACAGTGATACACTCGCTCTTCATTTGCTGTTCTTTTTTAATAAAAAAAAAACTTACTGTTAGAAAACCACATATGAAACATTAATTGGAGCAATTTGAGCCTAGGCAATTGGACTTCCAGGCAAGCATTACATGAGATAGGGCAAGCTTATTGGAGCTTTGACTTGCCTGATGGGATAGCTAATGACTTTATTAGATTTAATTATTGCTTAATTTAATTCTTAATTAATTGTTATAAAACAAAATATCTGCAGTGGCGGAGTACTTTTAACCTAGGCTAATTTTGCGTACAAAATGTGACTCTGGCAACCCTGTCATCAACTGCTCTGCACTGGACACTAGATTGTGCATGGGGCAGCATGATTCCTGTCCCAGTGGGCCTCTATTCGCGCTTGTTGCAGTTCCAGTTTTTGACCACTAGGCTCCATAATGACTCTATAAATTCGACTGAATGGAACATCAGCTTATATCTGACAAATAGCAACATTTAAAAAAAAAATTGGTACTCAAAAGTGGTAATTAATATTTCAATTGAATTTAAAATGTATGGAGATGTAAATGAGGGCTTAATGTAGAATTGCACAACATGCCCCTATGACTGATCCATCAATTGTAATAAAATAAAAGCACGGACTGTTTATTTAAAGGCCGATTTCTCGTCTCTATGAGTGGATTTAACAGAGCGCCCTTCCTTTTTCATATCACATAATATCATCTGAAGTGTGGCTCCTCCACACATAGACAAGCCCAAGATTTTTCTATGTGTTGTTCTACTAGTTGAATGTCAGTCCCCATGTTTAAATCCAACATGCTGAATGTCAGCCAGTGTTTGTTTCTTGAGCTGAGGAGGAAGCGATATTTATCTCAGAATGACTCTCACTATCTATAGCCTGAGGAAAAACTTGTTCTGTCTTAAAATGGCAAATGTTTCCGCAGGGCATTTTGTGCACTGATATGAGATATACTGCTAATATCAGAGCGTTGTCCTTTTGCTACATGTCATGGCAATACAAGGGCAAGAAATAAGCCATTTCCCATCAAATTGTCCTCAAGAAGTCATGCTGAATGATATTAACCTCAAGCCACTTAAGCTAGCTCACAGATCATAGTGATGATACTCACTTGGACTTCACTATGTTATTTAAAAATCCCGGTGTGGTTGTGGTAGATTTATGCAGTAAGCGACGTGCATAGTGGAGCGCTCTCGCACTCTTCTTCTATCCTGTCTAAGAGCCACTAATGGATTTACATCACTTCCTGAGGTGGTTGGAGGGCTAGCTGTCCATTAGCCTACTGGCTAATTTGCAAAGTATACAGTGCTTTCCTGCTTGTCCCCTTCTTGGGGTAATGCACTCTTTCAAAGAGAACACATTGATCTGTTTTTGTGTCCCTGGCTGATGTCCACATCTTGGTATTTTTAGAAATTGTACTGGGTGGTTGAGCGGCTCATCGGGGAGTGCAATTGTGTCAGATATGTACAGATATGTACTGAAGTACATGACCAGACTAGATTGCACTATTTAAACAATGTGTCAATGAAACCCAAAAAATTCAATTATTCAGAAACATCGGATTTTTTTTTTTAATAGTGAATATACAAAATAAATATACAACATTTTGATCAATTCACATATTATCGAGCTTTTTAGTGCAAGTTTTTCCTAATATACTGTATGATGTGTGTAAATGCTTGAGTGGACTTTTCATTGGAAGGTTTCGGTTTAACTATAAATCACATAACGGTGACTGTTGCAGCTCTTTGCAACATTTTTTCCCTGAATGCCAGACTATCTAGATGTTATTTTTGCAACATCTTATTGCAATAAGCTGTGGCTATATCTGTCCTGTATACCAGGTCAGACAGTGGTTTATGGTGCATTGTGATTCACTGTGTAGTATTTGATATAAGTATTTAGCCATTGTTTGGAGATATGGATATGTTATGTAGCCATTGTATGGAGGGTTTTCCTCAGACCCTAATCATTTGCAATTTGTCAAGCTGCTTGTTACCCATACCAAGTCTACCATCTGGATTTTGGCTTTTATTTTTATTTTAGAGTAGGAATTTTGAGAGCAGGACATATGGACATGGGACAGAACACGTAAGGACAAGACAAAAACAATGCGAAAGTACCAATTTATCCATGAAACACATTGCAACACCATTGTTAGTGGCACAGTGTATCACCTTCCTCACAGCACTGCACAATGCTCTTTCTGATAAATTAATACAATTTATCAGGAATGTTGACATGTTCACCTTGTTTCCTGTATCCATGCATGATATTTGGCAGACTTCCTCTCCTCATCATTTTGCTGTCCTTCAGTCCTCTTTTCACCTTCTGTTCTCTTGTTCATCTAATCGTCTCTCTCTCTCCAGAGTGTTGTTCAGAGTCCGAGCCACATGTCTCACTCTCTCTCTCTCTCTCTCTCTCTCCCTCTCATTTTTTGTAGCAAACAAACCTTAGAATAGTGTTTGATTTTATTGCCTTGTCATTCAGTTATATAGTTTGTGTTTGATAAATAATCCTGGTTAGAAATTGGCACAATTCAGTTAGTAGAGTCCAGAGATTAAAAAAAACGGAACCATACTTCAACTAACAGCCATAAACAGGCTATAAATGAAATTTCCAGCTTCAGTGCTTATTTAGGCTACAAGCAGTGCACAAATGTGCAATATTACACTAATTAAGAATGTACAATTTTTACAAAATAAATTTCCACTAGTGTGAAAGATGCACGGCTCAGCTGAAATGATTGATTCTGATACTCAGAGTGCACAGCATGGTGCAAGCTCCTCATAGCTTAATGATGAACGGATAGGTCAAATTTCTGCAGCAGAGTCTGGGAGGTTTTTCCACCATGTTCAACTCTTCCGAAAACAAGTCAGGATCGTCCTCTTTGAGCTGCTGTGCACCGCTGATCTGACTGTAAACTAGCTGAGTGGGATTGGATACGATGTGCAACTCATGGCACTGAAAGCAGTCTTTCACACAGCACAATGGAATTCACTATGCCACATGTTGACTGTAGAATTGGCTTAATTAGTCTGAAATATTTTCCATCTCTATTTTTTTTCCATCTCTATGACTACTTAACATCCTCACAAAGGCAATTAGTGAATATAGTAGTTGATCATTCTATGTAACCCCTAATGCATGCATGGTACTTATTGTTTTTAAAACGTTACTTTTCTGAAATCAGAAAGGGAACGGTTAAGGACACAGCTGTCAGTCAAATCTCACTGTCACTCATCACTGTCAGCAGTGTATGTGTAACGAGTGTTGCTGTTTGTGATAGTCTTACTATCAGCAGGCTGCACCAGGTTAACTCTCGTGTGAGTTCTGTGTTGTAATATTAAGGCATTGTGGACTCGCAGGGACAAAATTCCAGAGTTCGTCTAGTGTGCACCACCTGTGTTAATTTACACATTGCATACACACGACTGATATAGTTAGTCTATTGTAACAGCAAAAGTCATACTAGCATGTATAGAGGAGCTACTATTAATAATGTGAGTCATAGTGGCATACCTGTCCAAATCAAATATAAGAAAATAAAAGGCTCTATCGTAAACGGGTCACAGTTTCTCATTTGCGTAGTTGTTCCCATAGCAATGAAAGAATGAATGCCATGTGCTCATGTTTTGGTTTGCTTTGTTACCTGACTGTGCTCACCTATTCTATGTTGTTCCTTGATTAGTTTGTTTATGTATACCTTGTTGTCTTATTGCTTGTTGTGATGTCTTATTGTGCTTTTGTATCATTAAGTCCTTAATGCCCTTAAGTCATTAAGCCATCTTTGATTGTTTTTTTCTAATTACAGTTCCCTGTTCTGTGTATAGAGTTTCCTGGCTTGATATTTGCCCATTTGCCAGGTTATGATTATGGACAAAAATGGACAAAATCTGGATCTGTTCTGATAATGTGGTTAGTTGCATGGAGTAAAAAAGACATTTGACTGAATTTGCACACAAGCAGGGAGAATAAACACCTATGTCTCTGTCCATTTATCTACAAACATTAAAGATTTCTGACCTCTCTAAGTCTCTCTGGTCCGGCTACAGAAGCCAAGCTCTTTTTTTTTTTTTTTTTTTTTTCCAAAAAAGTCACTGAACTATGGCCAGTTTTCTTCATATGCTATGTTGCATGTCTCTGCTACAGAGGCTAAAAGCCAGTGGCAGGGCTTTAACTTTCTTCCAGTGAGAATTTTGCATCTGTTTACTAATGCATAGCATACTGGGGTTTGTAATGAAGTTATATTTCACAGGCAGTAACTGCTGTCTCAGGTTTTTTTTCCTGGAAACTTTTTGACAGCAGTGACAGGATGAAAAATGTAAAAGCTTCCAATGGGTTGTCTTTGACTCATCTTTAATCACAGGAACATCACACTGGGAATATAAAAATGCTTTTCCCCAATCTAATTTATTTTTTGAAACTCATTATGCCTATGTCATTGCATATTTAGTTTCTGAACACAGCAGGAACAGATGACTGCCCATAATTCTTTATTTCATGTTGCAGTTTATGTAATGACTCTGTATTTATTATGCAGTTTAGAGATGTTTGTTCTAATCACATTTTATGTCTTCTACTGATGTAAATCCATAATAAGACTTTAATTACAGACTTTAAACTTTTAATTGCAGACTTTCAAATCAAAAACAGATACATCACTATTTTAAGGTTGTTTTATTAGTGCAGTTAAACGCTATAAACAGCAGTGAATGCATCAAAAACTGCACTTCAGTGGTTCCTTGATGAAAAGGGTGCTAATTTACCACCAGTAACTAAAATCAGTGTGTGATTTGAAGTAAGATTCTTGAGAGTTTTGGGTTTTTAAAATGAGGTTGATTATCCCTGCTGTAGCTGGCAGAATCACACACTAGTTCTAAGTTCTTTGATTGGCATATTTTAAGTTTTTTTCTTTTAACCTCTGAAACAAAGTTTCTGAGATGTGTCTAGTACAGAGCTCGCAATTTTGCTTTTGAGTCTTGCCTGCTGATGGTTTCAGTTGATTGATTGCATAGCTGAGGAACATTAGACCTCAGTCTCTCACCTCCATGCTGGTTAACACACACTGAAATTGCATTGCCACACACTAGCATAATTAATCAGAAGTAGAAACCCGTGAACATAATCCACAGTCTCAGAGGACGTGCAAGAATGCTCACTGAGAATTAGAGTGGATTGGAGTTTTAGGTGATTTCACTCTATTCAGTTTATTGAATTGACTATAATTGAACATTCTAGAAAATCGGACCTTCATAGATGATTACAGTCATCTTATACAGTGCAGTGCAGTACTGAATTCTCAATTCTGGTTGGTCAGAAGGTATTTTCTATAACAGCAGGTTTGTATTAATATATTATCGTTTCTATAGTACCAAGTCATTCACAAGAAAAGCAAATCATCGTTGATATAATGAAGCTTTCTGTAAGGAAATTATTTAACAATTATGGAAGGAGTCTCCAGTGTCAGTGCTTTGGAACTCTCAGCAAGTCTTCTGAAGAGATTTTAATCTGACCACGAATTTCTCAAAGGAGACGCATAAAAACACGTAATGCCATCATATTTCACTGAAAATCCACTAGAGGGCACAAAACACCTGCTGACCACTATGCAACACATTATAGGTGATCACAGTTGCATAGATAATGAATTGAGAGCCCATCAAATACGTTCGTATCAAATATGATATGGACAGCTTTGTAGTGTTAATTAGTTTCAGGAATTTTATGGTCATCTATTATCCATCCAATTGCATTCTAGTTTAAATTGCATGTGATAACACTCTGCCTAGACATTTAATCATTCTGATATATTTGGATTTTTTTTTGTTAGGAAAAAGCATCATTGATCGAAGTCAACACACATTTGATACTGACTGAGGAGAGGATAACTAGACTCACGTCTTAACAAGTCGAATCACCAATGTCACGTCGGACTTGCTTACTGCGTGTGTGGTGCATTTGTGTCGGCGAGGTTAATTAACAGCTCAGGAGTGCAGCGCTTAAGTAAGTGGTGTAAAACCCAGGAGTTTCGATGTGTTTTCCACTGTTTTGCTTGCACAGGCTGTAGTGTACATGTAGATAAATGGAGTCTTAAACACATTTCTGCTGTTGTTCGGCTGTGTGTGGGTAATCTGGGGATCTGGGTGTGTGGCATGGTACAACTGAAACAAAGCTGGAATTGTTTAATGTTCATTAGGCTTCATTAGCATCATTTTAATAACATTTGTGTTAGCAACTCAGCAGAGCTGAGTGAAAGAATGGAAAGCAGTTACTGTTCCAACCATTGTATTTTCCATAATAACAGCATGCCCTGAAGTATTGTATTCTGGTGTTGGATAACACCATATTTTCGTTATTTTGTTAATGGTTTGATAATACGTAATAATAAATAATTTCTTTCTTCAGGCGCATTTTTTTCTATTTATACCTCAGTTTAATGCTATGGGACATCTACTAGTTCCTATTATCACATATTATTATATTAGCTGTAAACATTCATTCCCTAACTAACTTCTCTCTTTTTTTTAATTTTCTCTAAACATCTAAACAGCTGTGACTTTTAAAAATCACTGACTTTGGAGACTTCTTCCAAAGTCATAAGTGAAGTGAAGTTGTTATACAAAAAGAAACTATTTGAAAAAAAAAAAAAAAAACGATTCGATAAGTAATTTTGACCATATGGCCAAATCTGACTGTAAATGACACACCACACATAACAAAAGTTTCATGAAGCAGATGAAGGTTTGTTCATACATTTTTCCAGGAACTGCTGGCACAGCTTGGGTTCTGTTTAGCATGCTACTTGACTCCTCGTAGAGTCAAGTTACCTCTCCTAATTTTCCTAAAACCCCTGCAGTGCTGCATGTTACAGTATAGCGCTCTCCATCTTCACACAACCCCATTTCTCATGTGATGACAAAGCAGATCACACCTCCTACCCCCATCGCTCTTTCCGTCTCTCCTGTAGCTGACAGGCAGCAGCAGCACTCAGGTGTGGTTCCCTGCTGACGAGGCTGTTTGATAAAGCGATGCTTAGATGACTTAGTGAGGTGAAATCTCAGATGCTGAAAAGTGGTTGTTTATCTCCGAGATGTGCAACACGGACTGTAAAAAGAGCTGCTAAGAGGTGCACGGTGATGCTTTCTTTAAAACGAATCTTAAATCTGAATTTGAACTCAAAATAACTTTTGGGAGCTGACTCGTGTGTGTGTGTGTTTTTTTTTCTTTTCTCAGCATTAGCTTATGGGAACCAGAACTTGAAATGTCCCAGTCCATTTTTGTGGTTTCATTATGAGATGGCATAATGAAAGACAAAGGGCAAAGTCAAAATTCCAAAAAAAAAAGCAACTAAAATGAAGAAACAACCATAAGGAAGAAAAGCACAAAAATGGCAAAGGAAGAAATCTCAAAAAAAAAAAAAAAAAAAGTCACAGAGTCTCGGCAAGGCAGAAATCTTAGTTCGATTTATTTATGGACTGTCAGCCAACTACAACTTCATTTCCGAACCAAAAGTCAGAGCTAGAACTGAGTGACTTAGAACTGAACCGGAGTTAGACGAATTCTGAGGATCTTGACTCAATCTCATCTAGTCTTGGTCTCGGTCTTGGACCAAGTCTTGACTAAAGCCCTATTTGCTCTATAGCAGATTTAGTCTTAATGAAGTGTGCTGAGGGACAACCCTAACTACCGTAACCAAGGAACCGAGTCTTGCCACACCGAGTGTCACATCTTTCGTTGACATTTACTGTAAAAACCTAACATTTATCCACTCTTTATTTCTAGTGTCACCTTTCACCTTCATTTTTGTTGCCTCAGTCAATTTGTGGTCTTATAAAGGTCTTTGATTGGCAGATGCTTCAACTGGGAACTGTTTCATTGTGAAGGTTGAAATAAATGTATGATTCTGAAGACCCAAATTTAACTACTGATTGTTATCTTCTAAATATCTTCATAAGTATTTATTTAACTTGCTATCCTGTAAGTAGTGACTTGCATTTTTATCGTTAATAACTCCATTTCCACTTTGTGTGACATTTTCTGTAACAGCATTATAAATCAGTCCAGATAGAAGGCAGGCTCCAATCCAGAGGTATATATTTATTACATATTAAGAAATAAAACCTTTGTAGCCTTGCTTGATTTGAAAAATAGTGAGATACTCTTTCCAGTAAAGCACATTTTCATTTCAAACAAACTAATCAAAGAGGTTTTGGAGGATGGTCAATTACAAAGATTAAAGATTCTCAATCTGTTTTTATTGTTTTCTGTCATGTTTTTTTTTGGGGGGGGGCAAAGCCCAGATGTCAGAGATTCCTGAGTTCACCGCTGCGTGATGTTGGTTTGAACACTGTAGGCATTAATCTGCCAGAGCATGTTATATGATCCTAATAAAACTACTCCGCCTCTCATTGCACTCCCAGAGTGCACTTCTCCCACTCTACCTGGATAGAAGAGACGCTTTAGTAGTTATCTAGCATCTGTCTTAAATCTTACCTACAGAGATTTTTATAGAAAATAGCTATAATAATGATGCTTAATTCCATATTTACACCATATTTATGCAGATTTTTTTTTATTATTGCATACTGTTATAGTAGCAGGTCCAAGGCTTGTAATTTCATGCTTGAAGAGAATATACAGAGAAAGAGAAATATCGAATTCCGAATACATTTAACCCTTTACTGCACATTGTTGCCATATGGCAACAATTTACAAACTACCCCCTTAATTTTTTTATTTTATTTTGAAATATATTTTTATTTCTTGAACTAATTCAAGTAATAAAAAAATCCATAAAAAAATAAATAAATAATTAATGCAGTAGAGGGTTAAGGAGACCTTGTTGTTGGATGCAGAATTGACAAAAACAAAGAAATATTTCAGGTTCGAGTTTGAGTAGGCTTTATTGTCATTCCCGGATGGATGTAATGAACATGAACCAAAATCACACAAAGCAACACAGTGATAGACATTACAAAGTCAATAAACACTAGAAATGCATACAATAGACTCTACAGTGAACTATAAACTTCACACTAATGGTCTATACAGTTAACACTAAACACTACAGACACCAGAAACGGTATTGTGCTGCAGTAAATTTTGATCACGTACATGAAAGTGAATTGTGTGCAGGATTGTTCATGCAACAGTTAATTTCTGGTTCACTAATTGGATTGGACAAGTGGCATTCCAAGAGTGCTGATATTTAGCATACCAGCACTGGTGCTTTTCACTGTTTGTATCACTCCACTTGTCCGTGTTCGCTACATAAAACATCAAATTCCAATTCTAACAGCGGTTTGTTACGTTGAAACCGTTACTACACTTACTACACGCTGTAGTCAGTACGTGTGTTGGCATGGCAACACGCAAAACTATCCAGCTGCTTTGGGAAGTTTATGAAGCTAAAGCAAACCAAATATTTTGCCATATTGTGTCTGAAGTATCAGTTAATTGCTATTCATTTCTAAAAAAGAACTGTTGTATAAAAGCTATATCACACTGTTGTATTGGTATTCAGTATCACATCACTCTTGTTTGAGTGATATTGCTTAAATATTATTTCACATGTCTAGAGTACAGCAACAGAGTGAAGTGATAGCAATGAAATGAGGTACGTCTTGTGGGATTAATTTTTCCTTACTCACGATTTAGTATTAAAAAAATAATTAATGATAACCTAAAAAAAAAAAGACAGGACAACACGTATTTCCTCCATTTCAGGATTAAGGAGGCCACATATTTATACTCAGACACACTATTTACACTACAACACACTAAAATAATATAATTTCTTACAACTTTTATTTCCTGTCTTTGGTTTCCATGTTTAGTAGAATGAATCACATTCATGGATTCGCAAAGTAAGTGAATAAGCCAATAGTCCTGTTTACCTTGCCAGTGTTAGACTTTTTGCCTGAAACACGCCACCGGCATGGCGTCAGATTGTGCCTGTGTGTCTGAGAATGATAATGGAGCCAGATGAAAAGGCTAATCAATAAGTCAAAGGGTCTCTGGTTATTCAATTTGGACCATGCTGGGTGGAGCAGTGAGTGACTGGGAGTGTGTGCTCTTGGACTAGCAGCCATGTCCATAGTAGGAGTGAAGGAATGGCTCTGAACAGTGGGTAATTGATTTTAAAGGTCTTTGGTTTCATTTGGCCTTCAGGCCAAACACGCACTAGATTATAACCATTCGGACAGTGCAGATGAGAGATTAGGGACATCTGTGTAGCGCTGCGAGGTCGTGTCAGGTTGTGTGTGTATGAGAAGTGCAGGTTCCACTGGGTTTCAGCTCACCACTAGTATGGAGAGTTTTGTTTATCGTTGCTTATCTCTGGTTCATGTCTTTCTTGAGCAACAATAACTTTATTGTACATTTAAAAAATTAAGGCAAAGCAAAAAAAAAAAAGTTTTTTATATCATGTCCTTAGGATTATTATTAGAGCTGTTTGCAGGTCTGGAACATTAAAGTTTTGCCATTCCAGACAACAACAAAAAAAAATAATTATAATAATTAAATTTATATTTACAGGTCAACAAGACCTACACTTCAAATAGACATGATCAATTCTGAGACATTTAGAACATAGATTTTAAACAATCAGTCTAAATGGCCAAGCATGTAGATAGATTGGTTCAATCTGTCTTTTTCTTTCATTTCTTACAAACAATCTCTTAATCTCATTAAATAACTAATAAATGGTAGCACACTCAGAAGAGAAAGACATTTTAAGCCGATTAAAATGTATATGATCTTAAGTGTTTTTTTTTACTTTTCTCAATATGTTCTCTAAGATCTAAAATACAAAAGATTTAAATTTTTGAACGTGACTTGCTCCTAAACAAGATATTTTATCCCAAAATTTCAAAATTAAAATATCCCTTTTTTGCAACCAAGTCTCCTAGCCGAGCTTCAGTCCCCGGTTACGGAAAATTCATTTTATTAAGACACATGCTAACTGAGCTAATGTCAGTCATGTTTAATTCTAATGTTAGCCACAATATTAGCTTTTATGTTACACTGTGGACTTTCCAATGTGCCAAAACATTTATATATTGTAAATGTACAATATACAGTAGACTGATACTCTATTACTCTCCTATGTTGTGTTCATTGGATGATGGGTTTGGAGACAAATTTCCCCCAATGATGAAGTATGAGGTTAACTAATTTTTGACCACAATATTCTGTTTGTTTGTTTGTTTGTTTGTTTTGAACATATACATGTCTAGTTTGTTGGCTTGTACACATCTGACATGCTAATATTTTAATAAGAGTGAAAACCTACTTGCCAAAATGAAATGTTTGGTGGCTCATGCAAAATCAGTGGTGATGGCTTGGTAATAANTAAAAAAGAAAAACTAAATGCAGTCATTACTAGCATACAAAAACATCTGAAAATAAGCTCTAACCTCAGATATAGATTCCTCATAATAAGCAACTTGACCGATTTAACAATACAGTAAAACACGTCTAATTAATCAAGATAAAATATGCCATTATGTTTTAATGACTCATGCAATTGTAGTAACAGCTATGTGATTTTTTTTAAAAGCTGTCATTCCCCAGGTTTGGGTTTCAGCCGCACTTTAAGCCATGGTGAGCTGAGAGGTACTGTTTGGCCTGCCAGAGGCATTTGTGCAGTATATCTGTGATTAATCCTCATAGTTCAGTGTTTTCCTCAGCAGGGGCTGATGTGGGAGTCATATCTGACCCCTTGGTGCTGAAATTTATGACCCGTGAGCTGTTGCATTGCAAAGTTGCCTGCATTGTATTTCCCCTCTGTCTCACTCCTTATTAATGGTGTCCAAACCGTTTTTATGAGCAGTGAAATGGATCTTGTGTGGCCATTTTAAGACACACAGTCAGAGGCGAAGAGGCGATTGTGGTGCAGTGCCAGTACATGGAACTGTGCGTGTATGTGGAATGGGGGATATTTGGCAATTTCTCTTACAGCATGTATTGTAGTAAAGAAAGTAGGAATTCAGACTGATAGAAGTATAAGATAAATCAGTGTGGCGCTAGTGCTGGGAGCAGGGCAATAACGCATTTGAAATTGAAATCTGTTCTATGTGAAAATGGGGCATTATGTTCTTTAATTAATGTTGGATAGCAGCCAAAGATTACATTGGGTTCCACTCCAGTCAGCCAGGAACAGGAATCTGAGGCTATAGTGGGCATCGAAAAATGGACAACTGTCCAAAGGTAGCCTCAGATTCCTGTTCTTGGCTGACAGGATTCAAACCCAATGTGATCTTCTGCTTTTGTAGCCAATCCACCCCAAGTTTTGATGTGTTGTGTGTTCTGAGATGCTTTTCTGCTCACCATGGCTGTAAAGAGTGCTTATTTGAGTTACCCTATCCTTCCTGTCTGACCATTCTCCTCTAACCTCTGTCATCAACAAGGCATTGTCTTCCTGCATGTTTTTTGTTTTCTGCTTTTTTGTATGTGGGGAAAATCCCAAGAGACCAGAAGTTTCTGAAAACCAGCTCATCTTGCACCAACAACCATGCCACAGTCACAGTCACTGAGATCACATCTATTCCCTTATTATAATATACCTATGAGCAGTAACTGAAGCTTCTGACCTGAATCTTCTGAGTGTATGGACCATTATAGAGTGTGAGTGCCTTTCCTGCTGATTCTAAAGTATGAGTGTGTGTTTAATGGGGAAAAAGTGTGTGACTATCGATGCTCCTTCTGGGGCATGGCTTTGTTTCACGTGTTAAGGTTTCTTGTATAAATAAATATTTGAAACATTTAATGTTCGTTCAGTATTTGCTGTTGATTTACGTTTTTCGCATCAATTACAGCATCAGTGCTCTAGTCATAAATTGGGAATGTTTATCAATTTGTATCATATGCTGCCTCAATGCGAGAGAGCCTTGGATTAATCACGACCCACTCATATACACAAGAGAACATCTGGTCTTTGACACTGAACTGCCAAGTGACTGTTTGAACCTGATAAGACACACTCAGAAAAGAGCGGAAGAAACAAGACAGTCAATGGCAAAGCTGTTCTTTTAAATTTTCCAACATGGAGTCTTCAGAAGGGGGGGGGGTCTACAGTTTCGCTTTAACACGACAATCTGCATTCGTTCACTTTGAAAGAGAGGCTGATGAGGGAATGACTGTTTATAGCTGCTAGAACAAAAGTGATAACAGGAAGTAGCTTGTTTCCCAGACGTTCCACAACATTAGCCGGATAAATGTATAACATGCTATTCTTTAATAATTCTTATCGTTGGCAATTGGAGACATTTGCTGAATATTCATGGAAGAAAGCTTCAAGAAAGAGGAAAGAAAATGACGCTGGTGAGAGAAGATTGTAACATGAATTTTAACTAAACTGTCTTGTGGACGTCCCACAACAGTAAATGTAACTATAAGTGTTGTTTAGTAATAAATTAAAAATTGTAAACGTTGACAAATTGATGTGGTATAAGAGGAATAAAACATTCTGTGCTGTTATTGGAAAATAATTAACTTTATAGTGGTAGCAGAAGCAACTCTGCTTCACTCCGGTCCACATCACACACCACCGTCATTGATTCATTCCCTGTAACATCACACCTCTGAGTCTTTTACGTCTTAGATAATTGGAAAATTATCTACATACTCCAAACACCAACCACAACAAAGTATGGCTTTACAAATGCCTGACTGTCAGTGTTGCTCTTTTGTGCATGTACACGATTAATCATATAGCAAAAGGGACAAAGCATGCGTGACGTTCCTTTAAGACTGAAAGTAATCACGCTTTATGGCTTGAAAAAAAAAAAGGGAACGCCTTTAGAAGTGAAATGAGACACAACCTTCATAATGTGTGTGTGTTGCCAGAGAAATGCAAGTTTAATTCCTGTGAGCTAACGAGTAATAAATCAGAGGTGAGGGAGTGTCGGGTTTTTATCTGCACTCTATCTTTCAGCTTTCTCCCTCTCTTCTCTGCACTGTTGCTCTTCCAGTCTCTTACTCACTCCCCCTGTTACACTACCATCACTCCTATCTATTCATATTCATACAAACAGGAAAAGAGGACACACACACACACACACACACACAAGCTCCTCTCTCCTTAGATGATTATCCTCCTCCCACTGACCCATAACAGGTGCAGGGTCTCATGAGACAGGAACTGGGGCAGGAAACTGATTACATGTTTAAACTGTCAACTCAAAGCTATTTATCATCTCTTCCTGATCATACCTGTGCTAGGCAAGGTGTAAGAAAAAAGCAGATGATCGCAACATTTCACACCTCAACCCCACAGACATCACTCATGGACCACGATGCACTTGTCCTTCCGTCCTGACTTTCTCAGACTCTTTTTTCCTAATTGAGAGCCAGAAGATATTTTGGCACCTTTACAAAAAAATGTTTTATTTTCACACCTTTTTTTTTCTTTGCACTTTCACACATTTATTTTCATGTATTGTATCCACGTTTCTTACGTCATCACACGTTACTCACATATTCAACACATGTTAGTTTCTCTAAAGTTAGATTGAGACAGTCCGCTCTGTTTCCGAGACTTTCTTAACTTGTATTTTCGGCTGAGTTCACAATCACAGAAGCTGTGTGATGCCACACAAGCTAAGAATCTTGTTATATCTCTTATATATCTATTGTGTTATTATGAGAAAATATTGACAATTATGTGACATTATTCAGAGAAAATGTTTTGTCACGAGAAAAAAGTTACTGCGTAATTGCAAGAAAATATTGCATAATGAGAAAATTATTACATGAAAATACTTCATTTTCAGTTGTATATTATGAAATTCCAGCATTTATTCTCATTGTCCGTAAACGCTTTGTTTGAGAATCCTTCGTAATGTACCACTGACAATACTGTCTACACTGCTCACTGACTTTAACATCTCATTGTGGTTTAATCGAAGCGTGAAGTTTTTTCTTATTATAATGTGATGTTTTTCTTGAAATTATGTGATTTTTTCCTCTTAATAATGCAGTGTTTTTCTCGTAATGACACAATATTTTCCTTATAATAACAACCCAATATATTCTTGTAATAACATAATATTTTCACATAATAATGTGATTTTTTTTTTTATATTAACAAATTCTTTTCGGTGGCATTATAATCTCAATATGGCAGTCATGGCCTAATGGTCTGAGAGTTGGACGTGTAACCCGAAGGTGAACCTGAAGGTGGTGGGTTCGAGTCTCGGGTCCGGCNCGGGCGCCGCAGCTAAAATGGCTGCCCACTGCTCCGGGTGTGTGTTCACGGGTGTGTGTGTTCACTACTGTGTGTGTTCACTACTGTGTGTGTGCACTTGGATGGGTTAAATGCAGAGCTCAGATTCTGAGTATGGGTCACCACACTTGACCACAAAGTCACTTCACTTCACTTCACTTCATCTCATTTCAGTGGCATGAAAATCTCATCGTGCTTTAAGCCATGCATTAAGTAATATGTGACTGCACCATTTGTCATTTTTTGTTTTTCTCGCAATAACGTGATGTTTTTCACGTTAAATCTCGATATTTTTCTAGTGTTAAATGTGATATTATTCTTGTCTCAAAACAATATTTTCTCCTAATAATGTGATATTTTTCTCTTTATAATGTGATTTTTTTCTCATAGTAAGTGGTGACCCTCATTGATTTGATTAATTGATAGATTTATTGATTGATTGAAATTTACATTACAGAGACTATTTGCACTATTTGCTCTGAACGTAACAAGGTGAAATAAAAGTATTAAAATAAATAGCATTCATAAATCTGAAACGGTAACATTAGTGTCTGTCCCATTCCCTCTGTGTCTTTATTTACTCCACTCTACTCTTCTGTAGCATGGGAGGAAACTTTCCTTTTCTATTTCCATCATTACTATTTACACTGAAATAATAGAGACAGAAAAAAGAGATACTGTAGGTATTTTATAGCAATTGTACAGATATTCAATATAAATATTCATGAGGAATCGGGTACTGAGTGCAGGATAAATTCTTCCTAAATGCATTTACCAACTGCAGAGGTTTAGCAAACCCATCTGTCACCACAGACAGTCAGGACTGAGGAGTGAGGAGTGCAGATTTAATTTTAAGCTTGAATACCCTTCTTAAACCACACAAGGAATTACTCCTGAAGGCCTCTGCAGTGTGTCGCCTAAATAAATATGGCAGCAGTTAGGAGCTTGCTTTGGCAAGAAAAAAAAAAGCTTCACAAAATTTGCTCAGTAAAGAATGAGAAAAGGAAGGCATGCTGTAAGCGTAATCATGTTTAAAAGGAAGCACAGACTCTGTGGGCTTTGAAATTTCTAACATGCAGGCTGTCATGTTTACTTGGAGACAGAAGAAGGTGTTGTTTTTGTTTTGTTTTAAGGAGCTTACCAAAGAACAAGATGATAGTTCTCGAAAAATAATAGAATTTTTATTCCTTCCTGAGGAAAATCTCAAGCAGAGCAGAATGTTGCAGATAAATATGCTAATAGTCAGTGTTTTGTTCATTTAATCTTTTTTTCCAGGTAATGTTTGTTGGTTTCAACCAAAACATGATTTTCTAAGTAAGGAATAAATCACCTTGGGGTGCTGTAATAAGAAAATATTCAATCAAGCGGTGGTGTGAAGCGGAGTTGACTTGGGACGCACCCTGAAGTTGATTATATTCCAAAAACAGCACGTCCAGCATGCATTTTATCTCTCTTACACCGCATCACTGTGACAATGATTACATTACATCACCAGCCTGTCTTTTTTATGGAGTGTCCACCATACAAATCAACAATATGCAAGTCACCAAACTTGGCAACAAGTCATTGTTCTGCAAGTCACAAGTAAGTCTCAAGTCTTGACATTCAAGTCCCAAGTCAAGTCCCAAGTCAAGACTGATTTGTCAAGGTACAAGTCCTTCATTTACATTTCGAGTCCTAAAAAGTCATAATGTGCTCTTTATCAAATTTAAGGGCAGTGTAATAATTAGTATAGTAAATTTACACAAATCATGAAGACTTTTCTATCTTAGTGAGCATGGCTACCACAAAGGCTGTCTGATTGGCTGTCTGACTGGTTAAACCTTGGAAGCGAAGATTGATGCTGATTTGCTGAAATAAATTCTTTGTTGGGGAAAAAGAGTTGTTTCACTGCAAACTGTTCAAAGTATCATTGTTCTGAAAATAGTATAAAGTTTTTCCAAGTCAAAGAGCTTGAGTTCAAGTGAAGTCACAAGTCATTGATGTCAAAATCAAAGTCGAGTCCCAAGCCTTCTTTGATTATATCAAGTCGAGATAAAAGTGAGCAAATTTGTGACTCGACTCTAAGTCGAGTCCAAGTCATGTGACTCGAGTCCACAACACCGGTTGTTACTAATAGTATTAATAACAAGTGCATTAATGTAAACCTGTGGTTTGTCTTACAGCCAGCACTACTGTCAGAACTACCTCTATAGAAACTTAATCAGCATCTTCTGACCAATCAGAATCAGGAATTCAACAGTGCAGTGGTATAAAGGAGTATATAATGGAGTATATTAAGTCTGGCTTTTGCCATAGCCAAAAATAGACAAAAATAAACAAGCATATCTTATGGTAACTAAATCTAAAGCCTGTTCTGAAACTGACTTGTTTCCTCTCGGTCTCACTACTCACTGTGATTTTCCTTATATTTCCATTTAATATTTAATTACATTACTTCTACATTTAATGCTGAACAAATTCATTCCTCTCAAATAGGTTTAGGAGGTGTCAGTGTGTAGAGAAACATCTTGCTTCGTCTGACTGATTAGATCTGATTATACAAATAAGAGGGAAAATGGGTAATTGAGAGTTGTGTTTAATTGGTGGATAAATTCAGGTGTGTAATAGAAATTTAGGTTGTATTTTTGTCACATGAAGTTCAGTCACGCTTGTGGAATTTGAGAGACATTACAACTGCCAAGATTAGACGTTCTGTATTTCAGATTCTTTTCAGTTAAAAAAGCTCTTTTGACCTGTTGTCCAATATTATCTTCAGACAGCTTCAGAAAACTAGACAGTATGAGCTAGATTCCTGTCAAACATAAGAAAGAGGCTGAGCTGGAGATATACGAGGAGTCACATTAGTGGGAAGATGCAATGAGTGGTCCATTTGTGCTGGAAAATCAGTCCATCTAGGCAGCTGTGGCTTCTTGGCATCTTGGCATCAGCTACAGACACACTACAACCTGACTTGAATTCCAAACACACTGGCACTCAGACAGAAAGAGAGAGAAAATTCCGTATGAACATCATGAAAACATCCACCATCATTGTCAAAAATGCCCAGATGTCTTGGTGCTCTCTGAAATGTCTTGGTGCTCTCTGAAATATGTGTCTCTCTCGTCTGTACCTAATGAGAAGCCAGTCTTGTGACCGTCTGCTTGCCTGGTGTCTGTACTGTATTACGATCCACAGGACATTACAGGGTGAGATTTGAATAATGCCTAAAAATGGCATATTTTTTAGAGTGCGATAGTTTATTAGCTAAATCACAGACTTGTTGGAGCTGGATTGGGCAGTATAACGTTTGCGTTGGGATTACATCATTCATATTGCTCAGTTTGGGTTTGTGGGATTAGTTAAAGGCCAAAGAAAATTCTAATTTTGAAGGAAATTTGGTAATTCTATACGAAATATAACTAACAGTTCCTTTTTGGGTTAATTAGAATGTGATAACAGGAACCAACTTGTTTCACAGATGCTAAAACATATGAAATTTGGGTATTATATATTAGAATGTGTTCTAAACAGATACAAATCTCACAATGCATTTAAAGATACATTAGGTAAGATTAGCCTTTTTTTTAAAGATTAGGTCTAAAAATTATGTGGTTTGACATTTGAACAATTCCCACCCATGTTCATGAAGCTCCACTACCAGAGCTACGGAGGTCTGTAGAGTAGAGTGTCTATAAAATGACTGACAGGAGGTGCATTCAAATATAGACAAGCATTCCAGACCCGAAAACAGTTTTCCAATGGGTTTTCTCAGCAAATTAATACACTTTTGTGAAGGCCATGGCTTAATGCATTTTTTATTATGTTCTACATATCTTCTAGGTTATTTGTATAAATAAGGAATAAAAAAATCGACTATTGCACCTTTAACGCATCCTTAGTAACTGCCTGTTCAGGGTCACAATGGTTTAAATTAGGCTACTATTTTGTTTATACTTTGGGAAATAAAAACAAGCAAGAAAAAAAGCAATTAAGTTTATTAGGGAAAAAAACAACAACAGCAACAATCTGTGCAACTATGCACACCTCTAGCTGAGAATCAGTTATGAACTCGAGCGATGTAGCTGAGGTTGAGGAAGTGTCAGACACCATGCTGAAAGTGCTGGCATTTCTACCTTTTTCAGATATGTTCCAGTGTTTCCGTAGGCAGAGTGGTAGGGTTCTTATTATTTAATTAAAAAAAAAAGAAAAAGAAAAAAAACTTTGGTGGATTTTTTCAATCTTCGACAGCTTGTTACCAATTGTAGCCTGAGATTGCTCTTCTTGGCTGCCAGGACCTGATGTGGTCTTCTGCTGTTGTACCCCATCCTCCTCAAGGTTCAATGTGTTGTGCATTCTGAGATGCTTTTCTGCTCACCATGGTTGTAAAGAGTGGCTATTTCAGTTTCCATAGCCTTTCTGTAAGTTTGAACCAGTCTGGCCATTCTCCTCTGAACTCTCTCATCAATGAATGCCCTGAAAAAACATCTGGCTCACTATGGATGTTCTTTTCTTTCTATTCTTTCTACTATTCTGCGTCAAGAAAGCTAACTTTTCTGTCTCTAGAGAGCTGAAGCGCTTGACCTTTATATGTGATTGTATGCAGTATATGTATATACGCCTTATAAATGTGTAAACCAAAAGTTTAGTTGCACACTGACCTTAAAAGTAGCCTCAGACTGTCGGTCTCAGATGCTGCAGAGCCTTAGACAGTTTTTTATTATGTCTTTTATGCCTTTGAAAACTAAAAAACAGACTTTGTGGGGATCTGGAGCTCAGTGTATGTGAAGGATGTAAGCAAGACGTCAAAGCGTATATAAGCTGTGCACTCTTATCAAAGGCTTTTGCAGTGCTGAAAGAAGGCTATAATTTTCTATTCTTACTCCTTTCACTTAGGTACAGGTTTAAAAGTCTGAAGCTTGTACTGTCCCTAAATCCGTGCACTCTTTTTAAATTGCACTGTAATGATTTCAGGGCAGCTTAGTACATTGGAGTGTGAGCTTTGCTGTATGATGAAATGAAATAATAGGGATTAAATGTAACTGGCTAAGGTTGATCTGCATTGCTGCATCTGAATTTCTAGTGAAGTTCACAGTGCTGGGGTTGAAGCACCATGTCTCCAGATCTGTAGCTTTTGTCTACATGACGTAACGAATAAACTATATGGCCAAAAGTATGTGGACACCTGACCAATCACACCCATATGTGCTTCTTGAACACCCCATTATAGACGTAGCCCCCTTTTGTGGTTATGATAACATATCACTCCTCTGCAAAGGCTTTGGAGTAGATTTTGGAGTAGAAGTGTTTTATTCCTCTTATACTACAACAACGTACTAATGATTTTTTTTTTTTTTTTTTTTACAATTACAAAGCACTGAGACTGGAGACTCCTTCCAAAAATGTGAAGTAGCTGTCTCCTCACAGAAAATATTACCATATCAACAATGACTTTTTAAATTGATGTATGTGGAGGGTCTGCTATACAGGACCATGTTAAATTAAGTAACATGTTCTGACCAATCAGAATCAAGCATTCAAGAGTGTTGTGGTATGAACAGAAATTATGTGGCAAAGTCTTGCCATTTTTAGTGTGTGTAAGTTCCGAGGCTTTGTTTTTATTGCTGACTACCTTGTGGTGTTTTAGATTGAGTGGTTTTGGATTACTCTTTGGCCTTATTTCTCACTATTGACTGTGTTCGACCATTGGCTGCATAACTGATCCATAACCGATGGATAATATTTACTCTTCATTTGCCATTTGCTTGTTCTGTATTAAAGCCTGACTTTCTCTGCATAAGGAAATTACACTTAGCTAGCAAAGATTTCATCTTATTTATTTATTTAAAATATGTTTGCTAAATTGGCTCCATATCCAACATTGTATTTCCAGGAAGATAGCCTAGGTAAGGTTATAAAGTATATAAAAATCATAGTTTAGGTGAAATATTTTTAAGGTTTCTTAAAAATCCCGATTTTTCATCTTTGGCTGTTTGCCAGAATTCAGGCATAGCAATAACTGGTGTTTTTTTGTTTTGTTTTTTTTAAACCACATGTATGAAGGCCATTATATGTGTTTAGTCCTAGACAGTAGCAAAAAAAGAGGAAAGAGATACAATGATGGCAGATCAAATAGCCAAATTGATGTAGGCCCAAAGGAATGGCTGATTTCACCCAACATTGGCCCAACAGACAAAGTGATGTTAGCACCCGAAACCGGCCCAGTGGAATGACTAATTTTAATGTCGGTTTGCTACCTGGGAGGAAATCCTTACTCACATATGAAAAAGTGAACACGACTTTCCTCACAGTGCAGTACACAGTCTCGGATGCAGGTGAATGAATATAAGAGGCAGCAGAAAGAAGATGAAATAGAGCTCATTTGAAGACTAACGGGGCAACTGCTTTCCCTGCAGCATTTGTCCAGGGAAGGGCAGCACATTTTTTATATGACACTTTGTCTGCCACAGAGCAGAAACCCGCCTGAATTCATAAATCAGCCGAGAGAGAGAGAAAGAGAAAGAGGAGAGAGAGAGAGCGCTCCCAGGTATATTGATCATGTGTCTTCCTTGATTGAATGTGAATGAGTTCCTCAGTGTGACTCTGCATAATCCATTTGCTAAAACCTGAGTGCTCTCCCAACCTCTTTATCCCTCTTTCTTCCTCCACTATAAAGTGAATTAACACCTTTCAAATGTCAGACCTGCATTCCTCTGAAGATTACGACAAATATGATGTACAGTTTGACCTCACCATCTTAGTACTGTGATGTTATCTGTGACGTCTCCTGTGCCGTGAAAGGTTACCTAGAACCCCAACACTGGGATTTCGAACCCCAACACTTGATGAAAGAAAATGAACTGAGCACTTAAGTAACACATACATGAGGTTTCCATTGAACTCATTCTCAGTTGAAGATTAGAAATCTGTCACCTGGTCTTTTTTCCAATCTTCAACTGTCCAGTTTCGGTGAGCCTGGAACCCCAGTGTGATCTTCTGCTGTTGTAGCCCATTTGCCTCAAGGTTTGGCAATGTTATGCATTCTGAGATGCTTTTCTGCTCAGCACAGTTGTAAAGAGTGGTTATTTGAGTTACTTTAGACTTCCTGTCAGTTCAATCCAGCCTAGCCTTTGACTTTGACTTTGCCTTTGCGCAATAAGGTGTTTCCACCTGAAGAACTGCCACTCACTGGATGTTTATCGCACTGTTTTTTTTAGACTGTTGTAAGTGAAAATCCCAGAAAATTAGCAGTTTCTGAAATACTTAAACCAGCGCTTCTAGCACCAGAGTTGTGAATATTAACTTAAGCTCTTGACATGTATCTGCATGATTTTATGCGTTGCTCTGTGGTCACATTATTGGTTAATTACATGTACAGGTGTACGTGTGTTCCTAAGAAAATGGCCGGTGAGTGTATATGTATTAACATAATACATTACAGCATAATGTCTCTGCAGATTCAACACCATGACTTTAGTCCATGAGCCCTTATTTAAAATGCATTCATGAAAGCTTTTTTTAAAAATTATTTTCATTTGTGAGATAAAGGGGACTAATTCTTAAAGGTGTGGATGAGCAATGCTGCCCAGAGGCTTAGTATAATCGCATTTTGGCTGATGGTGCATTATTTAATATCATTTTAATGAGATATTCACTTGAAGAGTGATTTTAGGAATGCTCCTGAAAGACAGAAATAAAGAAAGCTGTTGTTAGAAATGCTAATCTCAGATTAGTCACATTTAGTTTATGCTACTTGACTATACAGTTTATTATTTTTGTAATATTTCCCGTAAGTCACATTTTGTGATGTAGTAAGATCAAGATCAAGTTAATATTAATATCAGATAATGATTGTAAAAAAAATAAGTTACAGTTTTAAATCTAAGGGTAACATCTGAAACTCAGTCATTATCCACCAAAATTATTTGCGAGAAATGATATTTGGTTTTAAGGTCAGTTATCCACTTCATCACAAATACCATGACCTAGGAAAAATAAAAACACCATCTTGAACACCATCTTAATTTCTTTGTGTTGCAGCCTAGGAAAACACTTCGCATGGTTAAAATGGGCATGTTTCTATTATATATACAGGCTTTACTGAACTGAAATTTCCTCTTTTGCATTAATCTCAACTACAAGTAAAGCTACAAGTAAAATTTTAAATTCTGTCTACCCCCAAATATGTAAAAGGATGGAATCTAATTTTAAAGCTTCCACTGAAAGATGGCTCCATCTACGTCTACGACGAATATACTTATGGAAAAACAAAACTAACTGAGTTCTCACATTAAATGAGTTCTCCCTTTGAAAATGAGTGGAGCAGGCTTTAAAAGGCCAAGTTTTTTTTTTCTTTTTAACACTCGCACAAAAGAGAGGAAATGCCCATCATCCAAGGAAGAAAAAGAATGACCCTGTGGGACTGACTTCTTTGTTTTGACCACTTCCTTTTTTGACAAATTAAAATACACATAGTATCAGTATCATCCCATTACACTGGTCTTTGGTGGCAAGTCGATTCTTCCTCTCCATCCCCAGGAAGTGGACTCTGACCCTGGCACCGAAATATATTCACTAATCTGTGTGGTGGCAATTGGGAAGTCAACAGATTAAACCTTCCTTATGCAAACCTGTCTCATTTTATCTGCCTTTTCTCTATTTTTTTGTCCTGGATGTCAATTCACGAGTGCTGACTTGCTTTTGACACAAATGTCACCACCAGAAACTTTCTTGAAGCTTGTTGAGAAATCATAGCTTTCAGTGCTGTAGCACTCAATACTACAGCAGCAATAATTAGCATGACATGTGGCTTTTTTCATGCAAATGGTGTACTTGTAGGCGCTCTCAAGACTAAGGGTAATTAAATTCTAACAGGAATAAACACACACACACACACACACACACACACACACACACACACACACACATATATATATATATGCATAGGAAAAGTCAACTGGATTAAGGTCCTTCAGCCCCAAAGATCTACCAGTGCTCATCTCTCTCATCTGGTTACTTAAAACCAGCTGCTTTCTCTCTCTCTCTCTCTCTCTCTCTCTCTCTCTCTCTCTCTCTCTCTCTCTCTATTCACTAGAATAACCTTTATCTGTTTACTGAGAGGAAATGCCATTTGCTAGGAACCTCTGCATGAGTGCTTGGTTTAATAGGCCTTGGCTTTAAAATGTGGTGTTGAAAAAACTCAATATGCCACTGCTGTCTGATTAGTAGCTCCTAAGAACAGGGATAAGAGATAAGTAGTTATTTTTCCATTAGTCAGTGAGCTAAACCCGCCGTGGGGACTAATATGTACTTTAAATTAGAGTGAGTCAGAAAACTCAATAAGGAACATGCTGGTTAACAGTATGACCCAGTGCACTTTTAACAAAATTCACCATTTTATATTGCCTGATTCTTTTAGCAAATAGAGTGAGACTTGATTAATTTGCTGAGTGAACAAGAATACAAGAATATCACAGTAATAATAATAATAATAATAATAATAAGAAGAAGAAGAAGAAGAAGAAGAAGAAGAAGAAGAAGAAGAAAAATGAGAAGAGGAAGGCAGGTGGCTAGCAAATGCAGAAATATGGCTGAGAAGTCAATCAGCTATCGCTGACTACATGAACCGGCACAGCAAGGTATCCAGCTATTTGCACTAGTCCAGTGGTGCCCAATCTTATCCGGAAAGTGCCGGTGTGGGTGCAGGTTTTCATTCCAACTAAGCAGAAGCCACACCTGAGTCTATTGAAAGCCAAGGTCAACTGATTAAACAGGTGGAATCAGGTGTGGCTCCTGCTTGATTTGAATGAAAAGCTGCACCCACACTCGCCCTTTGTGGATAAGATTGGACACCCCTGCACTAGTCGATCTGCAAGGAGATTGGTGGAAAAGTGCCTGAGAAAGGTATGAACACTCACCTAAAGCAGTGGTTAATATTGAAGACACCGCCAATATGTGTGACGTGGCAGTACAGATTGACCATATCATCCCAGAAAACTGTTCTGATTTGGTAGTCCACTGCAAGAATGAGAAGAATGCTGATTGATGTAGCAGTCCTAGATGGCAACAACATCATTTTCAGAGGAGCCGAAAAGCTAAGCAAATATAAATATCTGGCACTCAAGATCAGCAGGACGTGGGAAGCCAAGAGCGGAGTTGTGCCTGTGGTGGTCGGGGCTCAGGTCTGGCTAATTGCTGAGGAAATCAATAAATCAATAAAAAGCCTAATAAAATAATAATATTTTACAAGAATAATGTAAAACACAGGACTCTAAACTACTATAACACAGCATAAAAATGTGTCTGTAACAATCATCTTATTTAGGTAAATGTGTGTAACTATGGTAAACTATTAAACTCAGGGAAGAGAGGTTATTTATTTATTTATTTATTTATTTATTTATTTATTTATTTAGACTAGTATTTAAGTTTTTACTTCCACAAATTAGCAAATATAATAATGAGAATAATTATTTTAAAAAAACCTTTGCTAAAATTGCTATCATAGCTGGAGGTAAATAAACCTTGTAAAACATGCAATTTCAATTTAACTTGAATGAAAATGAAAAATTACTTATTTACCTTAGCTTACTTATTTACCTTATGTACCTGGCTTGTTTACTTTAATTAACTTGACAAGCAAGCCAGTAGAAAGGAAGCATGTGTGCCTCAGTGCTCAGTGCTCGCAGATATGAAGTGCTCTCACATTTTCTCTGACATTCACATTTATTCGCAACAGTTTCTCTGGATGTGTGGAAGTCTCTTCACTGCTCCAAACTTGTGAATACCTATGTGTGTGCCTGAATCATGGCCCATTTTTAATGATCACACTTGATGCCTTGATAGAGCTCTTAAAGTATTCACTTGGGTACTTGTCGCAACATTCTTTAATTTAGCCATTGCCTGTTGAACAATTGAACATTTGCATAAAATCCTAAAACTTTGATCCACTCTGACTCTTCTAAGACATTAAAGTACACAGTTTTGTCTTCTTTCTTTGAACACAATTTATCCAGCATCTGCATCAGATCTTTCTTTTAAATGCCTTGCTATCAGCATATGGCAAAGCCATAAAAACACAAGCAGATGTTGAATCTGGACCTCTGTCTCTGGCTGGGAAACACCTATGCCTTTATAGGGTCCTGCTTATTGGCTTTCTTCTCTTCAGCTGAAACTTCTTTTTCGAGGATGTCTCACTCAGCCGTGCCATCATATATTCACCGTCACAGCTGAAGAGAGCTCAAATATCCCATCCTTGCACCAGGTACTGCTGGAAACCCTTTTCTTGCACAAAGGAAGAAGAATCAGGAGATCTGGATACAAAATAATGTTGTTCTTAATATGATTGTTTTATTTGCTCACAAATTGGCAGTTATGGTGCATGCTACATTAACCTTTACATGTAACTGCTAAATTTGTACTTCTGAGATGACTTGTAAGCTCTTTGAATGCTGGAAAGCACAGGATTTTAGAGGTGACTAATCCATTGAAATGTCAGTTTGTATGTTTTATGGGAAAAAAAAAGAAAAATATATAAAATAAAGAACAGTAATGATTTGAGACATATACCAACAACGCAACATTGTAATAAAAAGCAAGTTGGTTATATGACATAGCAAAAAGCGCCTGACCCTAACAGATTCAGTCTGTAAATAGTATAAATACCATCTGTCAAATCGTGTGCCATTGCTGAAAATGTAGAGATGGCAGTGGAAACATAATATAATGTTTGAATGCTAAACAAAATATGGGGAATTTAGCCAAGAAGACAAAACTGACAGAATTATCATTTCGGCACCAGTGTAAGAGTGGACAATGATTAAAAAAGTGACCACAAGGCTTATCAAGTGCCATGAGACGACACTAGATAGAGAGGTAACCTGACTGGAACACATCATTGACAGTTTTGGTAATATATTGTGATTTTTCAGCGGGTATCACTATTGTACAAACACGTTATGCAACTACAGATTGCACAATGATTAAAATGATTTGTAATAAAGTTCACAGCTTATACAAAGTAAAAGTGTTGGATTTTATTCCATTTTTATGGAGTTTATGTTTCACATATGTGTGCAAATTAAAAGAATATAAAGACAACGTGTAAAACAAATGCAGACGGGTGTGTGGGTGTGTATCTTGCGCTTGTCTAACGGAGTCAGTGTGGACTGAAACGCTTGTTATGAAAGCATAAGTGTTGTTTGTGACATGCATCTTAGGGCCAAGAAATGTACTGTTAAAAATATCCTGTAGAATAAAAGTCACTGTAGACAGGCATTTATGCGTTTTATTTTGTCTCTTTCTCTTTCTGCCAGTGAGAAATGCTTAGTGAAGTGAAAAGCCTCTATTTTGGTTAAAGCTTTTACTTTAAGTCTCACTTGTGCCAAGGGATGTGGGGAAAAGAACCAATACAAGCGCAAAATGTCCCTTGGGGCTGCTGTGTTCTCAGAGCGCTCTTCAATTACACCGGTCCCAATTTATACTCATTAGACTGGTACCAATACCTGGGAATTTGCTCAGAGAACACAGCAGGGTTAGTTGTTCCTTCTACCCAAATTGCAGCTTCTGGCTGTTCAGCGGTTTCTGCTCAACATAGGGCTTTGCCTATCCATGTGCTTTGTCTAAGTAGAGCCTTCTGCCCAACATGGGTATTCTGCCCATCATGGGCTGTTGCTCAACTAGTGGCTTTTCCCCTGAGGAAGCTTTTTCCCGATCAGGAGGTTCTGCCCAACATGGGGCTTGATCCAGTCCAGAGGTTCTGCCCAACATGGGGCTTGATCCAGTCCAGAGGTTCTGCCCAACATGGGGCTTGATCCAGTCCAGAGGTTCTGCACAAGGTCAAACTTTAACTATCAAAAGACTAATGCCCAAAGTGGGGATACTGCCCAACAAGTGGCTTTCACCCACAATGGGCCTACACCCAACCAGGGTTTTTGCTTAACCAGGAGCTTATTCTATGCTAATGATAGGTGTTTATAAATATCAGAGTAAGGTCAGAATAAATATGAAGCACTATAAAGTTATATGAATTCAGTGTTAAAACATGATAGCTTGATCCTGTAGCCATTGGTCAGCATGGGTCAGTCCATGTTGAAATGTTATTCCATCATTAATGGTTAGAGAGTCGGACTTGTAACCCGAAGGTGAACCTGAAGGTCGTGGGTTCAAGTCTCAGGTCCGGCAGGGATTGTAGGTGGGGGGAGTGAATGACCAGCGCTCTCTGCCACCTTCAATACCATGACTGAGGTGAGACCCTTGAGCAAGGCACCGAACCCCCAACTGCTCCCTGGGCACCGCAGCAAAAAAAAGGCTGCCCACTGCTCCGGGTGTGTGTTCACAGTGTGTGTGTGTGTGCACTACTGTGTGTGTGCACTTCGATGGGTTAAATGCAGAGCACAAATTCCGAGTATGGGTCACCATACCTGGCTACACTTCACTTAATTCAAACTTCAAATCCTGCACATATCAATTCAGTCACAATAAAGATGCACTGGGGAAAACTCCAGGCTGTTGAATGCGCCTGCTGACATCCTCAGTGCGAAGCTGTGGTGCATTGTAGGAACGAACTATTGACAGGGGATCTCCATCATGTTGGGCATCAATCAGTTTGTGCCTGAGGAGTGCAGGAGCTGAAAGAGCCGCCAGATGGTGGTGAGGAACATGAGAAGTAATTAAGCCCTCCAACTGAAAACTCCCTAATTGATCATCTAATGTTTCTGCTCCTGAGACCCAGTCATGGAAATAAAGGAGAATCCGCAATAGTGTCCTCTGAGTGCAGTGACTGTGTCAGTTGTAGTTGATGCATTGAATTGTCTGAACTGATCATAATGTATGTGTGTGTGTGTGTGTGTGTGTGTGTGTGTGTGATGGATGATGTCATTACTTCCTCCACTGTTCTCAGTTCAGTCAGCAGCTGCATAGATATAATATTTCTCAAGACTATGGTTTGGTGAGACACATCATTACTGCTGTGACTGAATGCTTCATCCTTCTGAAGAACATCCAGAGCTTAAGTGAATATCCAGTCAATAAATTATATCAAAACACACATGGTAACTTGTTGGCTTTTTTTTTGTCATGAAGCTATTCTGTTTTCTTATTTATAAAACTGAATTTCTGAACTTCTGCTCCTAGTGGGGTTCCCATTTCGCTTAATTTTACCTGTTGCAAAATTCATCTTATTGGCAGGAAACAATTTCATCAATAGACCCCACATGCTCTATTCCTGCATTACAGTTATTTTAATGAGTGTATTTGCTTGTTTGACCTTTTTAAACTGTTAAATAAAATCAAAATGACTCACCTGTGGTCCTTTACCCAAAAGAGCTTGCAATTGTTCAAATACTTTTTTAATGATACTTATCACAATATGATTTTTTTTCTTTTTTTTAGCTTCTGCTTCCCTTTATGAAGCAAAAATGAAAATAGCTGTTTACAATGCAGCCGTAAATGTCAACGAATCCATTAGGGTTTAAACTCCACAATGCGGTTTTTAATTAGACCCCTTAACAGTGCATGCCCTTTTTTCATTCTTGATCACTGTAACCTATCAGATAACCTCTTTATAAAAATAATAACTAATAGACAATAATCTTAAATGTCACAATGTGGGAAATTAGAATGTGGAAAAGAAAAGCTACATGCCTCTCAGTTGCTTCACTTACTAAATCCTGCTTTACTTGGTGATTGACTTTTAGTGGATGACTTCCTGTTTTGGTTAGCACCATACTCATGATAATAAAATACCAATTACAATTACATTTCACTTCCAGGTTTTAGTACTAAAAAATGAGGAACAGTTAAAGTGTGTGTGTGTGTGTGTGTGTGTGTGTGTGTGGGATGCTAATGCACGCTTCTGTAAATCTAGAAGTATGTCTAACCCAAGAACATCATAAAATATGAACATATATATTCCTAGGAATGTAGCTGTAATTAAAGCAAGTGTTGATCTCTCTGTATTCTCTAACCTTATCCACACATAAATATTTGAAATAGTATCTATTAGTTGATAATATTAATCATGCAACTTTTTTGTACTTGATCCATGATCTTTAGAGGAAGTTGTTTTATGTATAATCACAGTTATAGCTGCAGTTGCTGCCAAAAAATAATGAGCTGTAATAAACCATGTTTTGTTTTTTATTTTTTTAGTAAATTAAGTCGAGTTGCATTAGCCACAGCCATTGTTTTTCATTTTTTAATCACGTTGCCAAAATGACAACTGTTAGCCTTAAACATGCAAAGGCTTAATTATGCAATTAACTCAAGCTGAATGTGGGTTTAAAAATTCTACCAAATGACTTTTCTCTTTAACCTTACAATCTGCACATGAGAGTATGGTCATTCTTATTCAATGTTAAGGAATCGGATATGTACTGGTGTATATCATGTTATACGTTTAAGTCTAAGGAAGCAAGGTGTAACATTACTGTTGATTACTGTAACAGCCAGTATCATAGCCTGTAAGGCACAGAGACATGTCTCAAAAAGACAGAGAATCTAGTGGAAAACTGATTATGATTTAAATTCACACCTTCCTCCTGCTGTGAGGGAGTGAGGAACATGAAAAAGACGAGTAGTGACAGGTGGAAATGAGGGGATGAAAAAAGCTCAGTTCTCACTTGCGACCAAGATGTTCCGTCACTCTTTGATAATAGCACTTAAGTATTAGATTATTAGATTGTTCTTTTCTTTTGGAAATAGTCTCTAGCTTTAACACTTCAAAACACTTAAATTTGGTCTCCCAATTCATATCAGCCTTAACACTGCCTGGAAATGCATTTGTTGGATTTCTGGGAAATATGCTGTTTCAGAATTGGCATAAAAGTTACTCAATTAAGTGCCATTAGAGTCTGCTGTTTCTATTCAGATATAATACTGAGTTTGTAAGTATCTTTGTTGAGTCTGTAAGAATGTCTTTCTTAATTAGTGTTCAGTACTTTAGGGAAATTAATTTTCTGCCTAAAATGAGTGTAATTGGATTTTTCAAAGCATCAGTGTTGGCAGAATGTAAAATGGCAGCGAATATTAGAGGAGGATTGAATAAACACGCAGGTGAGGTGAAGGACAAAAACATGTTAATGTGACAACTAGATATTACATATAACGAGATGGAGAGAGAAAAAGAGCGAGAGAGAGAGAGAGAGAGAGAGAGAGAGAGGGAGAGAGAGAATGAGTGACAGAACTTGTTGTACCACAAGTGCCAAATGTAATTAACTTCTTTTGCTCACAAAAAGCTCCACACCATAGAGACGCACCTGCACCCTTCAGACTGGTGTACAATAACGAGTTGATCTTTGCACCTCGAAAAACACTGGCTTTCATGAATAACTTTAATCTTTAGTGCAGATAGTCAGCTGCATTTGTGATTTCTAAACTGTTTTTATTTATTTATTATTTGAGGTTGTACTGGCTTCGTGCCATGTTTCCTCTGAATACCAAACATGGTAAACAGAAAAGTGTAACCCTTTGGTTCAAACCAAAAAACCCAGACTTTTTATTGGTTTATTTTAAACTTTGATTGGACAATATGGCTTATGCTTGATGTTTAATGCTGCGTTCATGACAACTGAAAACATCTCCAGGTTA
>CM074966.1:13932138-13942169 GCA_037577455.1 Pangasius macronema | reverse complement strand
ACAGAATTCCATTAGTTATTGACTTAATATTGAATACTGAATTCTGTGTATAGGGTGACCATAATACATGCAGATTTTATTCAGTAATTCTCAACCATTCACTTTGTGCCTTGAAAGAGAAAAAAATCCATTTCAGTTGTAGAAGGAGATTGGACATGAACTCTGACTTTAACAGAGAGAAAGTGTTGTGTTTGAAGTCCAGCCACAGATGAAGTGCTGTACTAAAAAACCCGGACTCGTCACTTAATCACAATAAGACCTGCCACTTCATTTTCCTCCATCAGGGAGTTATTAGAAATAGCTGGAAAGAAGTGCTGTCAGTGAGGAGCACAAGGACATGTTTTATTGTCAGATGTGTGTGGCTTATCCAAGCCATCCTCCATTTCATCCTGCAGTGCAAAAAAAAAACGTCACGCCCCTTTCTTTTCCGAGATGCTTTTAGACAGAAATTGAGATGCCTGCAGTTCTGAACAGCATGTAGCTTTTCTCCAGCAAGTCTAAAGGCTAATCTTTTCACTCTGTGACTCCCCGCTACTCTCTACAGCTGGGATAATCCCCAAATGCTTTCTCTATTCTCACCCCTTTCTTTTACAGTGTCACCTTCAGAGACCACTTGAAGAGAATCCTATTTACTGACATGAGACGTAAAGGTGAACCTTCTCCCAGGAGATTCAGGAAACTCTCTGAAAAGGGATAAAAGAACTAGCGGTCACCTGCTTTCTCTTACACCGAAATGTTTGCAAAATGATTATTCAAGGTCTTGTGCACTCTCGGGCTCTCAGATTCAGTTGAAAAAAAAGGCCATAGAGTCACTTCAAACTCTCTCTGCAACTGGAATGTAGTTTATAACAACTTCTGGAGATGGTTTTATATCCTCCGGAGGATGGAATTGTCTTCTCGTTGTAGTTTAGGAGTGTGTAGTGACAGTATTTTACAGTATTTTTTCTGGGACCAAGAGTGTAAAGACTTATAAAAAGTCTTTGAAGGGGTCCAGACGGGCATTACCTTTAGGACCCTAGAGGTGCTACTCTGCTCTGTGAATTTATCAAAAGAAAATGGCAAGGTCTGCACAGGGAATATGTGCACAGCGGTATGATAATGAAGATCCACAGTGCTGTTGAATGCTCGAGTCTGATTGGCTGGGTGTTGATTTATTTTTCTACAACAGCAGCTCTAACAGTAGTTCTGGCATCAAGGTTTATATTATAATATATAAAATATAACACGCTTTCATTATCATCACTATTGTAACTTACACAGGGATTCCATGGTGGATGCTCCATATTAAAATTTTTATTTATTTTTTTTTTTTTAAGTGTAATTGTTGATACGACTTCTGTGATGAGATATTGATTTAGCATGCTTGGAAGGAGTCTCCAGTGTCACTGCCTTGTAACAGTCAGCTTTTTCTTTTCTTTTTTTTTTTTTTTTGCAAATTCTTCACATGACAAGCTGTGCTTTTTTGTCTTATTAAAGAGAGCGAGAGAAAACAACTGTTTATAGCTGCTATAACATAAGTGATAACAGGAAAGAACTAAAAAAGTGTCTCCAAGGTTTTGTAATTTTCAATGATTCTCACCTAATTTTATGTACTACACGGTAATTAATTAGTTAATCATAATCATTATCAAAATGCTGTGGTATGAAAGGAATAAAACACTGTTTATGGAAAAGAATCAACTTGGAGGTGGTACTGAAACACATCATAAGGTTGTTGATTGTTTTCCACCATTGATTGATTGATTATTTTCCTATAACCGAACACCCAGAAGTGTTTTATTTCCTTGTATATGAGGTAATGCAATGGAATTTAAGTGGATAAACAGCCATGTTGGCAAGATTCAAGGTCTTGCTCCAGGGAAGTAATATAGACCATTCTTATTGATGAATTATTTCTGTCAAACATATATGATGTTAAGTGATCCAACATATCTAGGAAGAGCAATGAATTCTTTGCAGCCCCGCCATTCATGCTTCCCCACTCAGTAAAGACCAGAATAAACGTCAGAGATTTTTAGACAGAAAATAAATCTTTTAAAACATGTCTCCCTGTCTCTCATCACCTAAATTGCGGAGCATGTTAATGGATGGAAAATGACAATGGATGATGTGATCAATTTAGCTGCATTTTAGCGAGCTCTGTTCCAAACGCTTGGAACATGAAATGGTCTAAAAGCGATTGGCCCTAAAAACTCCTCTGCATTCTGTCATTTATTCTAAACCTTCTTACAAAAGAGTGCTGTTAGGTACTCACCGGCATGTCAACAACTAAATCGGAATGAATTGCACTCAGTACAAATCTCCAGAGCTTCACTTGTACTTAGAATTTTTTTTCTTCTCCTGCATTTGTCTCTGTTTTGTCTGTATTTTGTCTCTGAACTCAGCTGCCTCAATGTCTAGTGCTTCTGCTAGCTTCTGAGTCTGTATCTTTTTATCCGAGGCAGCAGTTTAATAGTCATAGTGGTTTCTGTTAAAAAAAAAAAACGTTTAAGATGTGCTTGAAGTAATAATTTGTCGATATAGTTCCAAGATATCACAGCTACGTGGTGGAGTAATGTTAGCTGTAAGCTAACGGCTTATATCATTTCCCTCACAATATTTATTACAGATAACTTTACAAATGGCCAGTAGGTTTGTACGCAAACTCTAAGAGTGCGAGTTGCGTATGAATAAAGAGGCTACTTTATCATTGGAGCAAATGCAAATAAAGGACAGGTAATTGTGCCCTGCCTTATGGCCCATGCTTCTGATTTTTGCCTGAGTAGGGAGAATGTGTTGTTTCATACAAATTCAGTCTCTTTCACGCTCTTTTTTACTCTCTATGCCACTCTGTCACATCTCTCTCTCTCTCTCTCTCTCTCTCTTTCTCTCTCTCTCTGTCTGTCTTTCTGTTCACACATTGTTGCCTCTCAGCTGAGAGAGGCAGCGAGTCTGAATGTAGATTACGTCAAGAAACATGTTGGCGCATGATAAAAGAATACAAAGAAGGCAAGAAACACGTTTATGTCCTATTCATAGAGCAAATGCAATTAACACTGGTCAATTAATCCTCATTCTCAATTGCTGAATTGTTTCAGTTTATGAAAAATGTGGGACATCATTAAGGGTCTGGGGTAATTATCATAACACAGATGACAGATTACTGAGGTACTTTGGATCAGTGGAGGTCGGAGGTGTGGTGTTTGAATACACATGAAGGATTATTAACTAGCAGGCTTGTGCGTATGCTAATAAGCCTGAGGACACAATTACAGAAAGCACAAGGGAGTGGGGTTTAGACAGGATGTCTTCTTGGAGGTAATGAGGAAAATAAAACCACATCCTTCCATTCTCCGATCCTATTTGACTGCAGATTGTATCGTCATGTCCTGAGTTATTTCTTAACCTTTTTCATGCAGTGTCCACGCTTAGCAAAATATAATATGTAATATAATATGAAGCATTACTGTAAATTAACTTAAACTTCTGTAACTCTCAAAGTGTTGCATGTTCTCCCCACGTCAATGTGGGTTTCCTCCGGGTCGTCCAGTTTCCTCCCACGTCCCAAAACATGCCTTTAGGTAGAATGACTATTCTTGATCAGGATCAGCTATTGAAGGTAGCCCTGGGGAAGTTGAAATATCTTTTCTCAACAATGCAGCCGGAGGGAAAAAAAAAGCTGAATGCCATGACACAATGCCATGAACAAAGAAGCGAATCCACATACTGAAGGACGTTGCTGCCCTGATCGATCTCTGTGTTTGTGTCTGAGCTCGTCTTCAGGGCCGGGTGTTTCTACACCATTCCACCATGTTATGTTTCCCTGCAGGTGGCTGTTCAGACGAGCAATTTCCAGCAGTGTGATAGAGTGAACTCCAAAGGAGAGACAGACGTGCAAATGGAAACCTGAGATCTCATGATGAGATGAGTCACATCATATGGAGCCAAAAAAGAAATTTATAGCATTTTAATGGATGAAGAAAATCCAGCAGATTATAGTTTAAGGATGTAATGCAATGCCACTATCTGTAGCTGTATCTGTAGGTGGATTTTACCCCAAAGTGGGTGTCACCTGATTTTTTTTTTCTCTTCAACCTCAGCCATAACATGTTTCAACTAGTGATGTGTGCAGGACAGGTATTTAATCCAGTATTATCAACATGGTTATGAATTTGGTTTGTATCTGCAATATTTTCTAACAAACTAAATAAACTAATAGTCCAATTTAAACCACTGTGGTCCTGACCAGGCGTTTACTAAGGATGCTGTGAATGCATCATGCTGTGCCACAAGTTGGCACTTGGACTTTGTTTGGTTCATGAGCTTTATATCAAATCGCTCACTAATTCCTAGATGAAAGGAAAAAATAACTTTTGGGATAGTCTCCATCAGATGCCCTGTGAACCTTATTGGCAAGCTTTCTAAAATAGAATCTGTCCATTCAGAATAATTGTAACCAAATAATTGGTTTTGATTATTTCCCTATTATAGACTTTCATTTTATTTTAGGGATGATTGTGGTAATTTATATTTGATTAATTTAAATTAATATTAATTCTATTTTATATGATAATTTGTTTATTCATTCATTCACTTGGCTTCATTCTTCCACATCAAAAGCAGGAAAGAATATTTCTTGAAAACAAAGGGGGTTCTGATAAATGGTGGAAATGAAAGAGATAGAACTTCAGGGCAAAGAAGCTGCCATTTTGGCTGTCACTGAAATTCCAATTAACTCTGTGTGATTGAGTCATGAAAGTGGAGACCAGTGTGAGCTACTGGTGAGTAAATCAGTTTGTGTGGTCAAATTAAAGTAGAAGTCAAGCTGCATCAGATCAATAGAGATATTGTTAAGGGAGTTTCTTCTTACAGGCTCATTAGCCTGCAGTGATAAAGGAGAGAATGGAAGAAGTGATTTCAGGCTAGAACACATAGAATGGACAAGCCCGTTAAACTGTCTGGTAACGTCATGGTAGTGGCCTCTATTGTTTATTTCCTCACAACTTGGCAGTTCTTCAGCAGAGGCCTCTGAATACCTGATTTAATTAAGACCAATCCACAGATCAATTATCCCAGCCATAGATAGTCACACATCCTTGAATTATGTACAGTTAAATAATTTGAGATTGATCAGCTGACATACTTTTCCATGAGTGTGGCCTTCGTTGTCATTTAACAGATCCATAATAAGTTGCAATGATGGGGAGATGAGTTTCGATCTACGATTCTGTTCTAGAAGGAAAACCTGGCTCCACTCTTTTACTTTCTCTTTCAATTTATTCTAATAAAAAATACCCAGATGATGAAGATTGATTGGCACAGCGTGAGCTCACATTGAGAAGAGGGGAAACAGGAATTGATCCTGGAGTGTAATGAGGCCAATCCTCTTTGATGCACAGAAGCATGGACACCTCAGTACTCCCTCCATCAGGAACAAAGACCTCTGTGTGTTTATACTGTATGTACCTCTTTATGGATCGAGACTTGGTATCAAATCTGGTATCAGATCAGACAAAGAGTAATCCTAAAGACCCCATGAAAGGTACAAAAAATACTAACTGTACCCTGTCTGGATTAGGGTTACTATGACCCAACCCTGGAACTATGTCTGGGGGTGGTACCCACAGGCAAGTGGTGAATAGACCACCCATGTAACCTGTTCAAACTTAGCCTGAAATTGAGGCCATCATGCAGGTCGGGTGCAGTGCCAGTCAGGCAGCTGGTACATTCTGGATGGTCCTAGAAGGTCAAGACCTTTGGAAAGTTTGGAAAATGTTTTTTGGAACATGGAGTGTCACTTTGTTGGCAGGAAATTAGCCTGTGATGGAACGATTGTCTGCCTTACATGTACACACATTAAGGACTTGGGTACAAAACTTCTTCATTGGGGGTAGTCTCTCTTCTACTCTGGAGTTCCCACAGGAGATGGGGTGTGGGATTACCAGTCCCAGTCTAAAGGCCTCACAGTTGGATTTTTTTCCCATCTGATGTTTTCCAATCTTCAACTGCACAGTTTTGATGATCCTGTGCCAACTATAACCTCAAATTCATGTTTTTGATTGGAACAAGAATGAAACCCATGTGATCTTTTGCTGTTGCAGCCTATCTGCCTAAATGTTTGAAGTATTGTGCAGTCGGAGATGTTTCTCTGCTCACCATGGTTGCAAAGAGTGGGTTTTTTTGAGTTACTGTAGACTTCCTGTCAACTTGAGCAAGTCTGGCCATTCTCCTCTAAGCTCTCTCATCAACAAGGCATTTCCACCTACAGAACTGACACTTACTGAATGTTTTTTTGTATCTCACATCATTCTGTGTAAACTCTACAGATTGTTGTGCATGAAAATCCGATTAATCTTGTTTCATTTGCTGCAATATACATTTGAATATTTTTTGACTGTGATAACTTAAGAATTCTGAATGATCACACTTCCTGTTCTGATAACTGTTTAGTGCATGTCCCACTGACTGTAGCATCTTTATATATTATACAAACATATTAAGCTCCAGCATAAGATAAACAGAAATACCTACTAGTTTTCTTTTGCTGTAAAATGTCTTTATTAGTATTGTGTGTGTGTTACAGATGGAACTCCGTACACATGGTGGGTTGGCAGAGGTAATGAGAAACATTTCTATTGGGGTGGCTCAGGGCCAGGAGTCCAGAAATGTTCCTGTGGCATTGAGCACAACTGCATCGACCCCAAACACCACTGCAACTGTGACGCAGATCAGAAACAGTGGTGAGTGGTGATTTACTGCTTAATAAACAGATTATCTACTTAGATTTTACAGCAATATATGATCTCAGTTATAGTTTCCATTCAGTTGTTAGCAATATACACAATAATGGGGGTAATTTATAAATCTAATAAAGCTTTGATGATTAAACAAATGATGATTAAACAGCAAAAGAGCACCTCCTATACATACCATAAGCAAAGATTAACTCTTCCTCCTTTTATAGGGTGCCATTTCTTTTGTCCTAACTGATTAGCTAGTTTTATTTGTTTTGGATTACTTTCTTTCAAACATGAAACAGCAGCGATTCGCAAAAATTTTGTTAAATTTGTGTGTGTAGTTGAAATAAATAAGCGACTTGCACTTGACAACGTAAAAGATATAATCCTTATACATAAATTCACACAAACTCAGGAGCTCTCAAAGCTTTTCTGAACTAACTGGATTTTCATGAATACCAAATTTCTTGTGTAAATGCTCCTGAGAATGATTTATGAATAAATTTGTTTGTATCCAGCTTGATAAATGAGGTCCATTGATTGTAATAGAGTCCCAAATTTCCTTCTTGGGCTTGTGGATCCTTCAGATAGCAGGTGTGTGTGTGTGTGTGTGTGTGTGTGTGTGTGTGTGTGTGTGTGTGTGTGGGAAAAGTGTAAATAAGGTATTCAGGGAATGAAAAAGCTATTAAAGTAACTTTTTATTTTATCCATACCACTAATGTAACCACTGAATCAACAACTGTATTTCTCACTTTGTCAAAATTATGACGATAACATGAAATAAAAGTGTGTATCAGTATTATAGCAGGCATGTACGCTTGAGAGAGAGTGCTCTACTGAGATTTCACTTGTGAGAGCCCACCAGCTGGGACTCAGCAGGAGTGTGAGTAGATTGGACTCATGGAATGTAAAAAGCCGCACAATGCTGTAATATGGCTTTCCTGAACTCAATAACGTGTTTGTTTGGGCAGCACACATGCTGAGACTTTCTGCATATTTTCACTGGAGATCCTGAAAAAGGAGAACTGACCTCCTTCAGTGGGTGTATATTCCTATCATTTAAATTCAGTTTACACTCCAAAATAAGGATGCAGTCAAAGAGTAGCCTAGGTTTTCTTTCTTTTCTTTTCTTTTCTTTTTTAGTAAATTCTTTTTCTATTATTATGGTTTGCTTTGATTATTTCTGTTAAGCCATTAAGAACAGTTTGATTACTGGATGTTCCAAAAACAATAACTATAAATGGATAAAAATGTGGTATGTCATGCAAAAATTATAATCATTGGCAAATTGCTGTGCAAGAGAAACAAAACACTTGGAAAATAATCAGGGTGGTAACAATAACTCTGCTTTACAGTTCACCCATTTCACACCTCACAAGTGGTTTATTCATTACATATTGCATTTGTACATATATTACCTTATTGTGAGAAAGACGTAAAAAGAATACTTTACAACATACAGTTGTAAAGCTTATTGATTTGCTCCATTTAAGATCTTGTTAAACAAAAGAAATCTAAAGCACAGCTGAAATAATGTCTTGGATCAACTGTAGTGCTCTAAGATAGCAGGATGAACAGGACAGTTTGAATGTTTTTAAGTTCTTATACTAAAGACCACAGAGAGTCAAGCATAAAGGGTACAAATGATGATAAATAAAGACATTAGGCTGGAAAGCTGGGTGTAGATAGCTATAAAAGGGATTATAAATCATTACCATATACAGTACAGGTGTGGAAGAGTAAGGCTGAACAGTGCGTGAAAGGATGTTCAGTCTAAGCAAATTGTGAATAAGAATAGTCTTTATGATTACAGCAGCAGTTTTAGGTACAAAATCTGCAGTATCCAGGTGAGATTGTTCACTAAATCATCGGTGAGAAACGGTTTGGGCATAAACCGTTTTGAGCATCCATGTGGGACCATCTACATCAGCAGAAAGTGAGGCACAAGTGCAGGAGCTCCAAGCAAAACTAGAGCATCAGGACAAATCAGGCAGGTCCATAGTGTGAGAGGAGCCACAGCAATAGCAGTGGGTCACAATCAGGGCTTCCAGGGGTGAAAATAAGTACAGCAATAGCACTAGAGCAATAGTATTTGAGTAATTATATTTTGTTACTTAAGTACTATTTTACAAAATGTGTAATTTACTCAAGTATTAGCGATGCCCAATTATTGTACTCAAATACCTTTCCAACAGAAAATGTATTTGAGTACAATAATTGAGTATCACTAATACTTTGTAACAAGAATTTTGGTTAAATGATTCGCTATGGCGACCCCTGAAGGGAAGAAGCCGAAAGAAGAAGAAGAAGAAGAAGAAGAAGTATTTTGGTTAAAATGAATTTGTAGGATTTTTTTTAATCCCTACATTTTCATTTTAACCTTCAAAATACTTGTTACAAATCACAAACGCCATAGACTTTTTTCTATTTTTGTATATTTTGTAAATGAGGTGTCTCATTTGCCTCCCATGAAATATTGGGTTGAAAATATGCCACCAAAGTGAACAAAAGGAAATATGTTAAGTTAAATTAGCTAGCTAGTTAGGTTTTGTGCATTCATTTGTTAAATTAGCTAGCCTTTTTTTCTCCATTAGTTTGTGAAATTAGTTAGCTAACTAGGTTTTGTAAATGACCTTGATAAATTAGCATTCGTTCCAAAAGAGTTATTAAACATTAGCTAGCCAACAAACCAGATTCTTGGTTTGTGTGAATTAGCAGAATTTTTCTTATGACATGATGACCTTGTGGTCACTTTTACTCTTGAACACTTGATTATGTTTAAATTATGTTTTATTATGTTTAATTTTTTTTCGCTCACGTAGAGTTATGCCTTCATACTTCTACTTTTGACTGAGTAAGATTCTGACACAGCGCACACATATATTTCCCCACCCCTCCCACTCATGCAGCTATCCATGGTTTTATTTATCCTTATTTATGATTTCAATCATATTGAATTTGATTTGTTGTTAAACAGATTCAGTGGGAAAAGAGAACTTGACGAATGCTGTATTATACACTGAGCTCAACAGTCCTGTGTTTTTCTGGTGGCTTTGATCAGTTATTAAGGATATTTGTTTGCAGGAGAGAGGATTCAGGGCTTCTGGTATACAAAGACCACTTACCTGTGAGCGAGGTAGCTGTAGGGGACACAAACCGACCCGGATCAGAGGCCAAGCTCACAGTGGGACCTCTGCACTGTCATGGAGACCGTGAGTTCATTTCTCTAACTTTGTGTGAAGTGGAAGTGACTTTGTGGCCAAGTGTGGTGACCCATACTTGGAATTTGTGCTCTGCATTTAACCCATCCAAGTG
>CM074966.1:13886824-13908475 GCA_037577455.1 Pangasius macronema | reverse complement strand
TCTCTCTCTCTCTCTCTCTCTCTCTCTCTCTCACACACACACACACACACACACACACACACACACGCACACACACATGCACACACTCTTTCTCTCTTTCATTCTCTCATCTCCTGAGCCAGAAAAACACAAAAGTGCCTATGTGTATGTGTGTGAACAACACTGAGAGGCAACAAAATCACTGGCTTTTTTCACTGCCTTATAGATTAAAGGTGCCATTATTTATCAGCAGATTAAAGCTGCTGCCAAACAGAGAAATGAAACTGAGGTTCACAGCAGTTCAGTTTCTCCCTGTGGCTGACACTGGAAAACATCAACACCTCATTAACATCCTCTTTCATCATGACATTCATAATAAACACACACACACACACACACACACACACACACACACACACACACAGGTTAGTTTAGCTTCTACAATAATTTCACCTAAACCTACTTATTTAAAATTTACTGCATATTAGAAAAGCTGTGATAATATTGCTTTTTCCTTCTAAATAATAACTGTTTTCTCTTTTTCTCTGGCAGGATTCCCGACAGTATTTGTGACAGCGTGGGTAATTTGTAGAATTTATCTGGAGGACACGGGGTGAGCATAAGCCCAGCATGAGCATCAGATACACAGAAAATTCAGTAATGAACATGTTGCCATTTCTTTGGTGTGAAAATGGAATAAGCACTGCTTTAGTATTTTTACTTTTTTGGATGTTTTGGATGAAGCAGTTACCAAAGATGAAAGAATGAATGAATGTTCAGTGGTGAAATCTGTTCATCTCTGTAAACAGATGCTGGGAAAGAAATGAAGCCACGATTCCTTGGAGGGTGATCGACTGGCCAGTCATGGCCTCTGTCATAGTAAGACCTTTTCTTTTTTTTTATACACTTTCTAATGGTGTTGTTACAATCCCCAGATTTACCTAAATACAATGACAGTAAATACTGCAACACTGCTACTGAAATGATGCCATGAAAAAATTAGGAAAATGTATAATGAAAAGACATAATAATAATAATAATAATAATAATAATAATAGAATAGAAATTACCAGAATATAGAAATGGAAAGCAATAGAAGAAAAAATAAAAGAAATGTAAACAGGCCCCTCATGTGAGTAATCTTTGGACAAAATACAGATACTTTTTAGAATGATATATGGGGTAGAATTTGGCCAAATGTGTTACAGACTGAATGTTGAGGCCTACAGTGATGGTCTTCCAGGATGATGATAAACTCATCCACAGGACAGGAGGATCGCTGAATTGTTTGATGAGGATGAAAATAATATAAATCAGATGCTATGGTCTTCACACGCCTTACATCTCAACATCTATGTAAGGTTTTGGAGCGAGGTATTAAAGCCAATTGACATCTGACATGTTTTTGAAGTGTTTTTTTATGCTACTGAGAAGCACTTCACATGTCGAGGTTACACTTCCATCTTAACAATTCTAAAGCCAGAAATGGTTAGTGCTGACAGAAACATGTTAAGCAGAATATTGCTGTAGTCAGTGGTGACACACACACACACACACACACACACACACACACACACACACACACACACACACACACACACACAGTTAAAAGCAGATAGGGAGTTGCATTAGTGATCTAGCAATTTTTTTCAATCCTTTAATGCTCTACTGGGTTCACGCCACATTTTCTAACAAATACAAACTTTTCTAACAAACACGCTAGAAAAACTCTAACCTTTTCATTAAAAAAACACCAAACTTACAGTTCTGTCATCTGCCCTTTTGTGTACTTTGTACTTCTATTGGACAAAGTGTGCTCATTCTATTAACTTATAGTTTCTCCTCCAAATGCATTTTGGGGGAAAAGGATGATTAATAATCCATGTCGTTCACATTCATTACACTTGAGACTAAGTCCATAATATGACTGCTGATGATGATGTAGAGAAGAGTCCCCAAAGTGGACTGAAAAATATTAGCCCCAACACATGAATTTTCTCTCTGTATAATCACTTGACATGACTATCATTGATGTCTATGTGAATCTCCAGTGTTGCTTCATACCATTCTGTGTGTTTTATTATGACTGCTGGTGGAGCTGTTGTACTTGATTCCACAAAAATCCAAAATAATCCTGTATAATCCTGTGTAGCCCAAGCAGCCCACTGACAGCCCGACCAGCTGCCCCTGACTGTTGTTAAAGCCTTACCACCCAATCTGTATTGCACTGAGCTCTGACCAGATGTCAGAAACAGAAGCTAAGTTCCAGTCAGTGTAAAAAGCCCTGCTAAGGAAAAGGATAATAATTCCCTTTCTGACATTAATACAGTGTTTGTTTTAAAAAGCCAGTAAGCAGATTTAAACAACTGATTTCCCCTCCGTCTTTCTGTCTCTTCTCAGATCAACTTCATTCTGTTCATCAGCATCATTCAGATTCTGGTTCAGAAACTGCGTTGCCCAGATGTAGGGGGAAACGACCAGAGTCAGTACAGGTGGGGTTCAGGTTTTACCTAAATACCTCACTTCACACAGACACTGTCTCTCTCTTTCTCTCTCTCTGTCCTTCTCAGTCTCTTTCCATTTCTTTCTCTCTGTGTCTAGCTTTCACTCTCTGTTCTGATGATAACTGTGGCCTGACAGTCAGAACTGGAGTGAATGAGTCTCCTATAGTCTCTTTCTGTTTCTCTGAATTTTGTATGCCTCTGCCATAAGGTGGTGTAGGCATTATGTTTTTTTGGGTTGACTGTCTGTGCATCTGTCCAAGATCTCAATAATTAGTGGTTGAATGTTTGTACGATTTATATGGACTTTTCATTGTAATCAGCAGATGAACTGATTAAATTTTAGAATTGAACCCAACAGGGTGAAGGTCACATGACTGAAAAAGGTCAAATTATTGAAATAGTTTTTCTTCAGTAGCTTCTTTCCTGTTTGATGTATATTTTAAAGGGCTTTCAGGTATACAAATTAGTAACAAGGAAGAATAGACTTGTTTGGCAGTGGCAGCCTGCCATTGCCATGGAGTTCTAATTGTCTCTGTCTTGCATGCTGTCTCATGTTTTACTTCACATTTGTTCTACTAGTTTTGCTGTCCTGCTGTGACTTGCATTAAACCATGCTTCATCAGACATCTTTTTAGACTTCTCCTTTTTTCCCTTTTTTGCTTTGAATTGCTGAATTGCAGTTATAGTTGCTGCCACTGTTTGTTCTTTTTTTTTCTTTTTCTTTTTTTTTTTTTTTAAAGATTTGGATTAAATAAGTTTGCCAAATGTTGTATTTTATCTTTTGTAGGAGGCTGGCAAAGTCAACACTGTTGCTAATTCCACTCTTTGGGGTTAATTATGTGGTGTTTGTGTACATGAGGGAAGAGAGTCAAAATGATGTATTCAAAGACTATAAAATATTCTTTGACCTTGGTCTTGGCTCTTTCCAGGTATGAAACGTATGAAAATTTCAGAACAATGGATTATAATTATTATTTAGTGTCCTGAAATCCTGATGTTTCTGTATTGTGATGTTCTTTCCATAGGGACTGGTTGTTGCCATTTTATATTGCTTTCTCAACAGTGAGGTGAGTGTCTCAGTCTGCGAGTCAATGCTGCATGATGAATTTGTGCTGTCAGTCCACATATGCTCACAGCATAATGTAAATCAAATCCGACACACAGCCTATGTTCCAGGCCATAACTGTTAACCATAATTCCAGGCCTGATATAGTTAATTGTTGTTGGATTTGTGTATCCCTAATTTCATTAAACATTTCAGTGTTTCTAACAATAATTTTTTTTTCATTTATTTATTTAATGTGCAAAACTGTTCAGTGTCCAGGTGCTGAACATTTATTTGTATGTGTGTGTCTGGCAGGTCCAGAGTGAGCTAAAGAGGAAGTGGAGGAGTGTGTGTCTGAAGCGTTACATCGGCCGAGACTACCGGCTGCACAGTTCATCCATCTCTAGAAACGGCACAGACAACGTGGCACTTTTTCTTCGTAACTCTAGAGCTCAGTCCTTCCTACAGACCACTGAAACCACTGTGTGAGCCTGGACACACACACACACACACACACACACACACACACACACATGAGGACCAGCTGTACAGAAAATAGGAGATGGGAGGTACAGTGCACTATTCTACAAATCAGTTTATTTGTATCTTTGCTTTTGTTATGTGATAAGGCTCAGAAATTGGATTTCTCAAGGTGTTTTTAATTATTTATTCTATGCCAAATGTTGCTGTCTTCTCTAGTGCTGGATCCTTTGAGTCATTTTGTAATCAATTACTCCCTATTCAAAATAAACAGATTGAGGCATGCATGGGATATTGCTTTATTTAACAAGATGCTAGATTGATCATTTAAAAAAATCTTTAGGCCAAGTGTCAGAAAATAGGTGATTAATTTAATAAATCAAAATGTCGCAGTGTGCACAGTAATGGTAGCCATACAGCCTGTTCATATCACATGCAGATCACAGTAGGAAAAAATTTATGGAGAACAAATTTACAAGCAGACTGAAATGATCAGTTTTGTGTTTTAATGTTATCTGACAAAGTTTGACAAGTTTAACATTCTCTAAAAATAAAGTGTAGGCATGTGGTTATTTATGTCAGGCCATGTTTTTCCCACACTTTATACCTTGACCGCATGAAGGTTGTAAATGACGTCATTCTGTGCTCCGACTTCCCACTTCCAAGGTAACTTGAATGTAGCATAGGTTTTAAGTTGAACAAGACAGTTCAGAACCCATATATTTAGATTTAGATTTCTAGTGTTTTAAAATAGGTATGGTTAGGGTTAGATTGAATGATGATACACAGAAAAACACATTCAAATGTTTTATTTTCAAACATTTCTTAAATAGTCTAGAACTATGACTTTATTAGATAATTTTGGAGTTGTTTCTACCTGTTTTCTCTCTGATAAGGCCTTAAAATTAAAAGCTGCTTTGCGACAATGTCCATTGTGAAAAGCGCTATACAAATAAAACTGAACTGAACTGAACTGAACTGAACTAAAATTCAGTGATTGTTAAAAACTAAAAATGTAAGACAAAATACAAAACCAAATACTACCCTTGGATTTATGAATGGAACAGAATTGTGCTGTTGAAGAAATATTGCAAAGATTAAAGATAAAATGTAAACTACAAAATAGTATTAAAAAATGTTACTATCCTTGTAATACAAAGATATGCTGAAAATGCTAATTTGTTTTTAGATGCATCCAGGTAATAAGGAAGAGTTCAGCATTCAAAGTACTTTTACATGTATAGGACTGCACAGCAAAAAAAAAAAAAAAAAGTGTTAAAAAAGCACATACAGAGTCAGGTTGTATTTACTGCCTAATTGGATTCAAATGTTTTTGGAGAGTTTTAGATTAAGCTTGATTAAGTGATGACGTCTAATGTTTTTCTCTCTCTGTCTCTCTCTCTGTCTCTCTCTCTCTCTCTTAGACACACACACACATACAGTGGAGGGAGAGCCATTTTTTAAGAAGTCCAGAAACAGAGAAAACTTTTATGTTGTTCCGCTAATCTACTGACGTGTTCTTCTTTGTATGTCCATCGTGATAAATATTTAATATTAGCAGTTTAGAACTGTTTTTTCACTAGGGTTAGGGTTAGACTAGTAAACCTCAGCTCCACCCAAGCTGATACACAGCAAACTATTGCTGGTCTTCAGTAGCACTACTGCCCTTCATGATCTTTGTTCTTTCTCTTTGGTTCTTTGAGAAGCTATAGTCAATAACACCTGCTGAAATGAGACTCCTGACTGAGGGCGAGTTTCTTTTTTGGTGGGGCTGTACGTGCTCAACTGGACAAAGACATTGTCAAGTCTCTCTGCTGAATATTGACACCAGCTAGGGTTAGTGTCCGACACATCAACTGAAAAGCCAACAATCAGCCTCAGTCCTTCAACTAGGGTGAAAAAGTCAGATAATATCTCAGTTTTGAAAAACAATATAGATAAACAATATATACACTTTTGTTAAATTCTAATTCTCAAACAATTTTGCATTAATTTTACTATGATTTTAATTTTAACTATAAGTTTTGTCTAATTCAGAGAAATCAGTAACATTATATTATACCTTAGTAATATGGAGCCTCACATTTGATGTAAATTTATAAATCAAAAAGGAAATACAAGAAAAAAAAAAGAGAATGGCTAGCAGAGTCCCAGATGCTGTTCCTGTGATTGAATTTTTAGTGGCTAGGGTGTCATCTTACTAATGGCTGAAACTGCTATGCTCTCCACAGGCCACATGGCCATCCAGCACCACCATCAACATCTCTCAAAGCTTGAATGACCACACCATGCAAGAAGCTGAAGGACATGACCAAAGCAAAATTTGTTACATTTTATGGATGAGAACAGTCAAGCACAGAGCTGACACAACAAAAGTGATCAAGCACAAAGATGCCAAGCACCTCCATGTCAGACACAGACAAATAGGGCCTGGAGAATTCCAGCACTTGCGCTTAGGCCTGTTAGAGCTGCAATAAGCAAACAAATTCCAGTAACCATCAAAATGAAAACAGCATAAAGGTAGACAAAAATAGATATGAATAAAGAAGTGGCAACATGGTTTACTCCCCAGGTTGACTGCAGAAACTGAGACAATTTGAGGTGTTGTTCATTTAGAGATGATTATTATAAACACTGTTAAGACCCTTTTGAATCAATAGATAATTGTATCAGTTGAATGAATAAATGGTGTCAGAGAAATGTTGCAAAACAAACTGTTTGCCTCTTTTGTTGTTAGCACAGTTTTTACTGTAAAACACCTTGAGCTATAGGGTGGCATGGTGGTAGAGTGGGTAGAATTGTCTCCTCATAACTCCAGGGTCCCCAGTTCCATCCTGAGCTCAGGTTACTTCCTGTACGGAATTTCACATGTTCTCCAGTTTCCTTCCACCTCCCAAAGACATAGATGAATTTGTGATTTGGGTCATTATAGTGCTGGAAGGTGAAATTTTTCAACATCTTCAGCTGTCTAACAGAGACCTGCATGTTTTGTGCCAAAATACATTGGTATTTGGAACTCTCCATGATTCCCACTAACTTGTCTATAACCCCAGTCCCAAATGAAGAGAAGCAGCCCCATATTATGATGCTGCCACAACCATGCTTTATCATGGGTATGGTGTTCTTTGGTGTTCTTTGGAAATGGTTTGTGTGATTTAGGCAGGCTTGGGTTTTTTTTTCATGAGAAATAGCTTCTGTCTAGCTAACCTACCCCATAGCCCAGACATGTGAAGAATATTAGAGATTGTTGTGACATGAAGAGAGTGACCACTACTTGGCAGATATTCCTGCAGCTCCTTTAATGTTGCCATAGGTCTCTTGGCAACCTCTCTAATAAGTTTTCATCTTGTCCTTTTGTCAATTTTGGAGGGACGTCTTGTCCTTGGTAATGTCAGTGCAGGTTTCTTCTCCCTAAACCATTTCTTTTTGTTTATCACTTGAATGTTGTTGGTTGCTATATCACATTAAAGGTGAAAATAGATCAGACATTTATCTTGGTTTATTTTTGGTTTTATCACATTATAAACACCTGAAATTTTAACAGGGGTGTTAGACTTTACATCCACTGTATGCAGTATTTTAAAAATCAATAATGAAGACTTAAAATTAAGTCTTCCTTTACTTGATCAAATTAAGTTAGATTTCAATAAATGGAGAAATTTACCATTATCTCTGATTGGAATGCAATTCCATGCATTAATGCAATTAAAGTTAATATTGTACCTAGATTTCTGTTTTTGTTCAATGCATCACTGTGTTTCTATCCAAAGTTTTTTTTTAAATTATTTTATTTTATTGGTCATTGGATTGAACCATCAGTTTTTTTATGGAATGGAAAGGTGCCCCAGATTGCCAAATCATTACTTCAGAGATGTAAATTTCATAATGTGCCTAACACTGCCAAATTTTCAGTTACATAAATACATAAAAATAACACACTGGCCTAATCAATCAGAATTTCAATAGGTTAGGTAAGGGAAGCTCAATCTTGTACTATATCATGTTTATTTGCTTTACTAACCTCCTATCTACCTATCAAACCCTCTGGCTTTACAACCAACCCAGTGGTGCTGTCTACTCTTAGAATGTGGTACCAATTTGTTACTTTTAAAGTAACAACAGAAGTCTTTAGTATGTAAAATTTATAATCAACTTCTACCTCTAGATAAACCCATACTTGGAAGAATTAAAACAGCATGGGATGGCAAATGGTGTTTACAAAATTATGGTGGGAGGGTGCAATAGACAGGAAACATACAGGCTCAATATGTGCCTGGCTCTATGTTAATTTTTCAAAAGCACAACTAGCCAAATTCTATCACAGTATTAACTATTTTGGATTGTTCTTTTGATTTGTTTTATTTTGATTTGTTTGGACAAAGCAATTAGATACTCTGGCCTTTGCATCTTTGGAAATCCTCCAGACCACCAACTGTATCTCAGTGTATATATATATATATATATATATATATATATATATATATATTCTACACATATACAGTTAGGTCCGGAAGTATTTGCACAATGACAGAGTTTTTGTGATTTTGCCTTTATACACCACCACAATGGATTTGAAATAAAACAATCAAGATGTGATGGAAGTGTAGACTTTCAGCTTTATTTTAAGAGGTTCCACAAAAATATGGCGTTTACCATTTAGGAATTACAGCCATTTCAAACAAAGTACTTCCATTTTCAGGGGCTCAAAAGTATTTGGACAAAGTGAAATAATTGTAAATATAACCATAATTTTAATACTTGGATGAAAATCCTTTTCAGTCAATGACTAAATTCAAGCACAAACGAATGCAACCTGTGGGGTGATTTAAACTACATGGGGTGGAGAGTAACGTCACTGCTCCCAAAATTCTTCTTGTTGTATTTCAGAAAGGAAATTAATTACAAGGTTTGTTTTATTGGCACAAATCGAGCACAAACGAATGGCACCAATTTGATATGATTTTTTTTTTTATTTATTTTTTTTTGTGCCACAAAGAACATATAAAAAACAATGCCATGGGTGAGAATAATTGAAAATACAATTACTGGTTACAAAATCAGGAAGATATTATAAGAATAACATATTGAGACAGTTTTAAGGGCTTTGGAATTGTTGGATGTAAGAAGTGTATCCAGGTAGGATTTAAGGTCCTTACAGAAAACAGGAAAGTAGGGCTTAGCACCTTGAAACTTACATTTGTGTAAAAAGAATTTTGCAAGAACAATAAATAAATTTATCAAAAAATATTTGTCCTTGTCTTCTTTAGTAAAGTTATGAGAACCAAATAAAACATCTTTATATAACAAAGAGAAACTCTGTGAGGAAAAAACAGAAATCCTTCCAAAATAAATTAGTAAATGTACATTCCCAAAAAGGATGAGACAGATTCATTTTCAGCCCCACAAAAGGAGCATAAAGAATCAATATCTGGAAACATTTTTTTCATATAGAGCTTTAGAGGGTAGAAAAGATGAAGTAATTTATAAGAAACATCTTTTACCTTATTAGTTATTAAATATTTAGACGACAAAGTCAACACTTTCTTCCATGGAATGTTTTCGTATGGGCCATTCCAGTGAGACACAATGTATGGGAGAAAAGTTATCTCAGCCTGAAACAGTTGTCTAATTCTTTTGTTCCGACCGGAAGAGGTAGATAAAAAACAAATCTTCCCAATCACTGTTTCAAAAGGATGAATCATCGACAAAGAAAACTGGGATCTAACTCTTGAGAAGAGTTATGGCCCCACAGGGAATGGCATCCATGACAATGGCGAACTCTCGAGGAGAGACAGGAATATTATATTTACTCAGAAACTCTGAATAAGAATAAAAGTAACCATCAGAATTTATTAACTGAGAAACTAGAATAATATTATTATTGACCCAATTTGGGAAAAACAAAGATTTACTTTTATAAAGAATATCTCTAGATGTCTCCTATGTTTCCACAGAAATTCAAATAACATTCTATAAATGTCAGCACATACAGGTTTATCTAGGTATAAAGAGAGAGCGGGGTAAGCCATTCTTGAAATACCCTCAGCTTTAGCAATGAGGGTTCGGCCTCATTAAATCTCTCTGTAACCATGAGTTGAATTTCCTTTTAGCTTTTCCAATAACTGGGTCAAAATTTAATCTGCATCTGACTTGATCTTCCTTACATATAGATACACCAAGGTAGGCTACCTGTGATTTAACTGGGATACTGTAAAGAGAAGGAAAAGAACAAGTTTTAATAGCTAACAGTTCACATTTATCCAGATTTAGCTTTAAACCGGAAGCTTTCGAAAAAAACTTAATGTACTCGATAGCAACTGGAATTTGTGATTTGTCTTTAAGAAACAAAGTAGTGTCAGTGCTAGCTGACTAATGAGTATATGTTTATTAGCAACAGTAATACCCTGCAGATGACTACTTGAAAGGAAGGAGGAAAGAAGTTGTGCAGCTATAATAAATAAATAAGGTGAGACAGGGCCACCCTGACGAACTCCTCTTGACAACGGAAATCTAGGAGAGGTACCTCTTTTAAGATTGATAAAGCAGTTGGCGTTATTGTAGAGTTCTTATAAATTTACAGAACTGATCACCAAATCCAAGCTTTTTGAGAGATAAAAAATAAATTTGTGATTGAGAGAGTCAAACGCTTTGTAGAAATCTAAAAAGAGAATAAAACTGTCATCATTAACTAACTCAGAATAATGTAATAAATTTTATAACAAGTCGGATTAGCTATGTGTCTTTTTGGCATGAATCCTGATTGAGTCTCGTCAATAACAGTATACACAAATACACATTTACACACACACACACACACACTCCTGTTAACCCATATGAGGATGGGTTCTCTGTTGAGTCTGGTTCCTCTCAAGGTTTCTTCCTATCTCCATCTCAGGGAGTTTTTCCTTGCCACCGTCGCCTCGGCTTGCTCATCAGACACACACTCTCACACTTCATTTAACTTTTTTTGTTTGTGTAAAGCTGCTTTGAGGCAATGACATTGTAAAAAAGCGCTATACAAATAAACTGATTTGAATTGAAAAACTGAATATGCTCAGAGATAGCCACAAGTTTATCTCCTCATGCTCCATCTAAGCTCAAGCCAAAGTACCTTGTATCCTACCTACTGGGAAACTCCTACAGCTACCCATGAGCTACCTCAGAGACCACGGTAACACCTGGCATTTGACTTCATCACCAATCTTCCCACATCACAGAACAATACAGTAATCATGGTTATCATTATTATTATTATCTCCAAATCAATATGCCTGATTCCCATACCTTTCCAGCTATCAGCATTTGAAACTACAGAACTGATCTTCAACAATGTCTTCAGGTACTTTGGCATTCCAGAGGACTTCAGGAGTGACAGAGGAGCTTAGTTCACCTCACAGGTTTTAGGGGAGGTTCAAAGAGAAACTCTGTGTCACTGTGAGCTTAACATCAGGTTATCACCCCCAAGCTAATGGACAAGTAGAGAGAGCCAACCAGGAGATCAGGCATTTTCTGCAAACGCTCTACATGAACAATCATGAGGATTGGGTACAGTTACTGCGCAGAACTCGCTCCGCCACTCAGCAACCAAGCTACCCCCTTTTCAGTGTGTTCTAGGATACCAACCACCCCTGCTGCCGTGGAATGCCAACCCAACCAACTTACCCACAGTGGATGAATGGTTTAGGCAGAGTATGGAAATAAGTCCACCAAAAGCTTGAACACACAGCCAGGTAAACAGATAGTCACAGAGGAGAAACTGCCGACTATAAACCTGGTTAGTCTTGTTGTCCACCAGCCCAGCCCCATTGTTTCACGCCATTCTGTTATGTCATCCCTGGAACTGGTGCTCAACTACACTACCCAGAGTACAACACTGCATACAAACATGACCACTATGGACTACAACACCCAGCAACCAACAGAGACTGTCATGTTCAAGTTCACCATCTTATTTATTACACACACTGTTCACAATGCCTGTTTTTTGACTATGCTCTGGCCTAATGTGTTGGAATTGTTTGCCAGTGTCTTCAATAAAGCTGCTGTTTACGTGCACTTGCATCTGCTTCTGCCTTGTGACAGGTGTGCATGTGTGGCAACTAGTGAATATAATAATAATTACATTAAATATAATTTATAATTTCCAGAAATTTAAAAATAATTTTTGAGATAATATATGATTTCAGAAAACGTTAAAGGTTTTATTTTTGTCTTCAAATGGCCAAAATAGATTTTGTCATTCTTATTTGAACACAGAATATTTTTCCCTAAGTGACTTTGGTAAATCACACTGTGGGTGGGCCACTGACATAAAATCGCTTGCAGAGTTTTTTTTTTTTTTGGTTTCTTAAATTTAACAAATTGAAATCTATAAATTAATAAATACATAATTATACAGTTGAAATCATAAGTTTACATACACCTTGCAAAATTCTAAAAATGTTAATAATTAAAAAAAAAAGAGGGATAATAAAACTTGCATTTTGTTTTTTATTTAGTATTGCCCTGAATAAGCTATTTCACACAGCAGATATTTACATATAGTCCATAATACAAATTTATACCTGAATTTACACAAATTAACCAGTTCAAAAGTTTACATATGCTTGATTCTTAATACTGTGTGGTGTTACCTGGATGATTAACGGCCCTTGTTTGTCCTGAGCAGTTAAACTGCCCACATATTCGTGGACACATTATACACGAACGATTTGGGCTATCAAAAATCTTTGAATAACTTCTATCAAAAATCTTTGAATAACATTTGGTCTTCATTGCCTGAAGATGATCTGAGAAAATTTTAATAATGGAAATGAAATTGCAGATATACGTTTTGTTCATCTTGAGTCTGTAGCAAATGATTCAAAAGTTATGGCCATTTTTGTAAAAAAAAAAAAAAAATCTGGATACACTGCACACAGAAACCCAACAGTGTCATGACTAATCCTATAACACACTTGCAGCAATAAAACAATTAATTTGTTTATACTGATTGAAAATGTCTGATAAGTTGATTTCCATTTTGCCGGCAGATAAGAACGCCAGTGTACTGTGAGAAAGGGTTAATGTTCTGAGCATAGGTCACAAAGATGATAAGGATAAAATACCCTAGGTGGACATAATCTAGTTAAATTTTACTATTCTTGTGAAAAAAACAACTATTTCCTTAAATGCAATACATAGATGCGACAGATGATCCCTTGACTCATACATAGTTTTTGTGTTGGGTGGTAGCTCACTGCAGATTCTGACAGGATGTGTATCTGACAGGCACAACTGACTTATGACCTGAGCTCCAGCTGAAAAAAAAACAAAATAAGGGCACAGTACATAATTCTGGGCTTGCGTCTAAGTTACAATTAAAATTTGTACAGAGGATGGCACATTACAAATATAAAGATGAAACAGACATTAGACAGTCCAGCTGTGTTTGTGTTTTTAGAGCTTACTGACAGGATGTCCTAGGGAAACGCTGATTTCCTGTATCCACTTCCTGTGGCATTTGCCTCTGGTTGCATCACACATGCACCACATAGTACGAGAATGTTCAAGGTTCTCAGTTAGGAGTAATTCATTTATAATTTAGATTATGAAGCATCTTTGTAACAGACATAATCAGATTGCTATTAGCTAAAGAAGATACAAATAGAAATACAATCTAAATTAAAGGAAGGCAAATGTATCTGCAGACATTTATACAGTAGCACAGACATGAAGCAGTAGAGAGAAGCTTGATAAAACACACAGTCCAGGCTCTTGAGCCAGACAACCCTGATGATCGATGGAAAATGAGTAGTGTGTAATTTCTCTCTTGTATCACATTTTTATTGCATGAGTGGTAAAGGTGATCGTAAACATGGAGTTTCCAGTAGCCATGGACAAAGTGTCAACATTTTAAGTCAGAGTTGGTTATCATGCTACTTCTGAATAACTTATTACTGTAAGTCATGATGGAATTGGAAAGTGACAATATACTCAGAAATGTGTTGAAATTAATAGTAAAATCCATATCATTGTTGCATCACTTGGCCTTAATTTAGCCTAGTTTATTTCATTATGATGAATGCATACACAGTGGATAGGATACCAATTCATCACAGGGCACCTTGCACACACATATTTGCACACTCATTCACATCAATCCAGCTGTTTTGGGGAAGAGGGTGGAAACTGGAGAACCTGAAGGAAACCCATGCAGACATGCTAACCCATGTAAAACTGCTCAGACAGTAACTCAAGCTCTGGCTCGAACCCTGGAGTTATGAAGCAGCAATGCTGCCTGCTGAAACACCTAGATGTATAATCATGAGGTTGCATGCAACTTAATTACAGAGGAGCTGACTATATTTACCCCTTTCGCATAATAATAAGACTACTATGAAAAACCAAGCCACATTTGAACCATAAACATAAAGATGGACAGCTACTTACAGTCCTTCACAGACAGTAGGAGTTAATTCTGTTGTGAATTTGTTAGGAAGCTAGGCCACTAACAAAATAATCTTACTGGTGTTAGCTTACTACTAATTGCTGCCATAACCATGTTAAAAACATCATTACAGCATAATATAACAGAAATGGTCATTAACAGAATATACGAAAACATGACTGCAAACAGTGCAAACTAGAAATGTAAACAGATACAACTGCCTCTAGCTAACACTGATAGAATGCTGTAATGTTGTTTTGATGGCAATATCTCAGGCAGGTTAGATAGCTGGTCTTCTTTAATTAAAAATAAAACCTGAGAAGGTACCAAGACTTCATATTAACACTTGTAGCACAGCGCTCTTGAATTCATGAATCTGACTGATCAGAAGGTGTTGATTAATTTTCTTTAACATCAGCTCTGAAAGTAGTGGAGGCTGTAATTCAAACTATTTATATTAATGAGCTCATACTAATACATTATCGTTTCTATAGTAATAACTAATTCACAGGGATTTGCATGATGTGCAACATCATCTATGTATACTAATAAATGCAAAAAATTATTTAACAATACATTTTCTGTTAGGACACAATTATGTAAAATTTATGGAAGGAGTGTCAGGTGATAGCATGTTGTAACTGTCATTAAGTTTTTTGCCATTGGAAAGTCTTCAGGAGAGAGGTGTTTGTGCTTTCCAGTTTCTCAGTATTCATGTAAACTTCAAGAGAGAGAGAAAAAATGATAGTCTATTGAGAGATCATCTGTTTATAGCTGTTATAAATGAAAACAAGAACTAACTTGTCTTGTGAACATTACATTAGTTACAATAAATGTAACTATAAACAGTTTAAAAGCATTATGTGTCCTTCCATAATATACCAGGAATTGCAACTGTTAGCACACTACTGTGGTATAAGAGGAATAAAACAATTCTGGATGTGCTGTTATTGGAAAATAATCCATGATATCACACCACCCTGTCATGTGCTAACAGCATTGCCAGCTGTCTTGTAATCCTTACTTGAAGTCATGTGAAAAAAGAAAGTACACCCTCCTTCAATTCTATGTTTTTATTTATCAGAGTCTAAATAATAAATATACTTGTGTGCTCTTCACCAACTTCTCTAAACAAACAAATAACCTCAAGTGACAAAAAAACACAACAGATTTCAATATGTAATCATGTTTTCCTAAAAAGTACACCCTTCCTACTTCCACAATCATTAAGAGAGTATTTAGCAGCCAGACATTAATAATGAAATGCAAAAAAATTAGTTAATCATCAAGAAGTGTGACTCTAAAAGCTGAACTTTTGGCAGTGTGTTGTTCAGGTGTACGTCTACATTATGCCAAGAAGGAAGGACATCAGCCATGACCACAGAGAAGTAATTGTTGCAGCTCAACAGTTTGGGAAAATTTAAAATGCCATCTCCAAACAATTTGAAACTCACCATTATACAGTCAGAAGGATTGTTTGCAAATGGAGAGTCATCAAGACAGTTGCCAATCGTCCAAGAAGTGGGTGTCTCAGCAAATTCAGTCCAAGGTCAGACTGTATAATGCTCAAGGGTGTAAATAAAAGGAGCTACATGTGATCTACATGCCACTATAAGCACATAAAATGTTTATGTTCATGAGAGCACAATCAGAAAATTCCAGAACACCAGCATATTCTTGAGACAAATGCAGATCCATCTGTCCAGCAGCTTAAACTGGCCTGAAATTGGGTCATGCAACAGGACAATGATCCAAAGCACACCAGCAAATTGGGCTAAAAAAGAAATAAATCAAGGTGTTGGAATGACCGAGTCAAAAGTTCAGACCCTACTGAGATGCTGTGGTGGGATCTTAAGAGAGCTGTGCATAAACCAATGCCCTCTAACATCAATGAACTCAAGCAATGTTGTTAAGAAGAGTGGGCCAAAATTTCTCGAAATTTTGTGTGAGAGGGATAATCTCCCACAGTAAACACTTACATCAAGTTAAAGTCTCCATAAAAGTCTCCATACATAGGGGAGAGTGATGAGAATGATGAGAATATATATTCTTCTTTTGTCAAAGGCTATCTGGAAAAGAATATATAATATAAGCTAAGCATGCAATATTCTGGAAGACATTTTGATAAAAGTGTTAATTTACCCTATATATGGAGACTTTGGGACACCCTGTACATGTTACTACTATATTTGGTGTACTTATTTTTTTCCCACATATTGAAATCTTTTGTGTTTTTTTTTGTTGTCACCTGAGGTTATTTGTTTGTTTATAGAAGTTGGCGAGGACCACACAATTGTTATAAGCCCTGATAAATAAAAACATAGAACTGTGGAGAGTGTACTTTCTTTTACCTATGACTTTATACTTGGTTATTTATTGATTCTATATTTGACACAGTGCATATGGAGAGAGGAAAGAAAGGGAAACAGCTTTATTTTGCACTTATTGCTTGATCACTAATTCAGGCATTCGGTGAAACAATAACCATTATGATGAAGAATGCGTTGATACCAATATTGGTATTGGCATTGTTGTGATACCTTTCTCATTTACGTGTGATTGAATCAGTGCACTCAGTTCCCCTCACACTGCCCAGGTTCAAAAATATACCCACCCAATTCACTACAATTGGGCTTGGAAATTAGATGCAGATTTTGAAACAGGCATAGGAGCACAGGGAAAACACTGAAGGATAAAATACAGGATGGCCTGAAGCACTCAAGCAGTATATCACCTGGAACTCAAGCAGTATATCACCAGGCAGTAGAGAAAGATAATCCTGCTGTTTCCCACTCAAAAACATATGGGAGAAATTTTGGGCCATGATTAATAGTTTCTGAGACAGATTCTACTGTGGGGTGTATAGAACATACATATTTCAAATATACCTATACACCTACATAGAAAAAGACTCTGATGTAGTCACTGGTACACTAAATTTTATTTCCTTATTTCATATTTATGAAGGCCTTCAATAATCTAGGTCATTTCAAAAGTCTAGTACAAATAAATGCAATTAAACATGTATTTATATCATTATGTTCTCACCATTTATACTTCACCGTATTTCTAAACTATTTCTTTTCTGAAACAACTAATAGATAATTCATCTCCTTAACACTGTAAAGATGTACTGTAACATTAGAGGGCTTAGGAGCAACTTCAATGTGTCACAAATCTGCTGAAAATGATGAAACCCCTCATGATCACAACAAGGAATAATTAAGTAATCAATCCTTCAGTGCACCACATTTCTCTCTTATATATTTAACTCTATCATTATGCTGAGTTGATGCAAAAAATTGACTTTTATCTGACTTTGAGTAGACTTATGCATAAATGTGTTTCACTGATAACAAAAGTGAAAAATAAACACTAGGCAAAAAATGAGGCATGAAAACCACAATGGGGCATGATGTTATGGGAAAAAATCAACCACAGGGTGGTGTGATGTGTCCCTACACAGAGCGGACATTAGAGACTCATAATATAAATGTTACATACAGTAAATGTCTCCTTACAGAAAGCTTCACCACATCAATAATAATTATTCTTTGTCAAATAACAACTTATTTTAATCCACTTATTGTTAGGCTTAGATTATGTGAAGCATCTGCAATACATGTCCTATTGAATGAGCTGTTAGTAAACAATAACTTATTAGAACGAATTAACAATCTTTGCAGCCGGAACTACTGTCAGAACTGCTGTTATGGAAAATGAATCAATACCATGACCAAACAGATTTAAGAATTGTTTTTTTTTTTGTTTGTTTGTTTGTTTGTTTTTTTAATTTATTACCTCTTAAAGCCTTTTAAAGCACCGAGCAGTTATACTACACCACTGAACAGTCTGTGAATTGTTAAGCAGACCAATTGAATCTTGGCCCACAACAGGACAAACATGTCTGTTACATTACTGATTTTCACAGATCACAATTAAAATTTTGAAACACGTTAAAAATTACAGTTAAAAGTCCTGAAAGCGGTGATGGACCACCTGTATGAGATGCGCAGTCAACAAACCGGCCGTTACTCACCAGCCAAGCCAGCCAAGCCCATGTGAAGTGTATACACGGCTTTTTACGGTAACTACCAGGCGCTCGTCAGTGTTCGTTCAAACGTATACAAATTACTTGGGCACTCGACAAGTTTATACGCACACTTTCTTATTAATTACTGTAACGTTAATTACTGTAACAATTACGTATAATTTTTAAAGAATAGTACATTTGTTTTGCATATTTGTTGAAGAAAATCTATCATTTTTCATGTAAATATAATATACAAAACACTGACCATCACGGTTCTTTAATTGACAATAACATTTGGGGGAGGGGATGCAAGGATAAATAAAGAAAATGCTCTGTGATAAATAGTGGAATGAGGCAGACAAAAATCTAAATTTTAATATGTAGAAAATAAATGTTATATCCTTGCAAATGACCTGCTATAGCATATACTATGTTCTCATTTAGTATGAAGTCAACTCGCTGTATCATTTATATCGTAATATACCGGGTATTTTTTTCTGGCTGGCTTGACCACGGTCGTTTTTAGTCAGTGTACATAAAGTTTATACTGACCTTCTATTAAAGATGACTTTGACAAATCTCGTCTGTCTTCTGGGAAACATTCCAAAAGTCTTTTAAAAAGTCGCCCCAAGTCCGCATAACTTCGGTGGAGGTACAAGACGTTTCTATCTGACCACTCGGTTCGTATGTCGAAGAACTCCTCTTCCTCGCCCCGTGGGTTTATAATCAGCTTGCGGATGCCGTTAACCCAGCAGTCTTTCACGAACATGTTGACCAGGAAGGTTCCCTCAAACACCGCCGATGCCATTCCATAAAGTCCGCAACTCTCTAAAAAGCACGTATTTTGAAGCTACAAGACCAAATATGGTCGTCTCAAATGAAGTATAGCTCGAAGTGACGAGGCCCTGACCGTCTGACGAGACTGATGACAGCTGAAAGCGAGACTCCTGACGCAGATCGAAACGTGGCAGGAGGATCAGACATACAGGCATCATACTCACAAGATACTTTTAAAAAAATGGGTGCCTCTGACACTCGCGAACAAATGAAAGACTTTAACCAATCAGTACTTCAAAGAAAAGTTACCAGGTCTTTCAAGCGTATCAGTCTGCGTGGAGGTGGACCGTTATGTTTTCCGGCCGCGTCCCAATATGCCGATCATTTTCTTGTCAGTGCACTACGCGAGCCCAGACCCCCGACTTTGGATGTACAATATGCTGCGAAGCCGCCTGTTTTGAGTGTAAGTGGTGCAATAGACAGTGTTTGGTTGATCTGATTTAGGGAACAAGTTGACTCTCGTCTCGTTTTCTTCCTTCCCTCCTTCCCTCCTTCCCGTTAAATGTGAGGAATGTGAAAGGCCCCAAAGAGGAGGGGGAGGGGGGGTGGGGGGGTAGTCAGTGCGGAATCTTAACCGAGACTGTTACAAAATTTGGACATCAGGTAAAACATTAGCCGATACGTTGTGTATAAGCTGTTTTAACTTTTAAAGATCAACAAACATTTTATACTATAGGAATTATATTGTCACTAGCCAAAATTTCAATTGTAGATATCAGCAAGGTAATTCATACTAGTAAAAAGCTTTACAGCGTGTCTGAGGAACTACTAAACTCTGCTCCAAGTCCTTGTCCTCCGAGCAGGGTTGCCATAATACTCATCTAAAATATATCTCATAAACCACACAAAAGACATGGGACTATAGCCCAGAGAGGGGCAAACTACGGCCCGCCGGGCACTTTAATACGGCCCGCGAGACAGTATTAAATGCCATTACATTAAATGCCATTGAGTCAGGTTTTAGGTCCAAATTGACTAATTTTATGCAATACAAACAAAATCCATTAGATGGCGCTGTAGTCTGCAGTACGGTATATTACTGTATATTCAGTCAGAATTACAATGGGCTCAATAATACGCAATTGACATTACTGTCTTGACATTGCTGTCTTGAATGTGTGAAAAATGAGTGTGGAAAAAAAAGAAATGTGGACTCCGAATCGCGTGTTTTTAATGAAGAATGTACAGAATATCGCTGAGTTACAAGACACAGACTGGCTGGCCGACTGGGCATTTTGTGTGGATATATTGGGGCATATTAGACACTGAACAATCTAAATGTGAAACTACAGGGAAATGATGTTTTGCGCATGAATTGTATTCCAACGTGAAAGGGTTCAAGGCCAAACTTGTGTTGTTCTCCAGACAAATAAGCAGCTCTCGCTCATTTTCCAACACTGGCCACACTAAACACACCAGTATGACAGTGTCGCAATGAGACGTACAGAAGCACTTTGATAAGCCTGCATGCCGACTTTTCCCGTCGCTTTACAGAATTTGCCAAAGTTGAGACCGAGCTTGAACTTGTACCATGCCCCCTGTCTTTTGACAGTGATAAATCACTACCCGACACACAGCTGGAACTCATCGACACCCAATGTGAAGGAAATGTTCAAAACAGCAATGACTGCAGTATTGTGCCTCACTGGATAAAAAAGTCCAAACATTAAAAAGCATGCCTTTTTTAATTTAAGTCTACATTTGTGTGTGAACAAACTCCAAATTTAACAAAAAATAGCCACTTGTCAGCTATTCTGAGGAGCTCAACATCAAAGATTACACAAGACTTTAATGCCCTGGCCAAGAGAGGGGTCCAGGCTCATTGGTCACATTGCCATAAGCACGGCTGGGAAAGACAAAAATTATGCTTTCTTCCTCTGTTTCCAATACAAATACTTTCATGGTGATGGATATGCAGTAATAGTTATCTAGAGAGATTACTGAGATTATTTGATAATTGTAAGTATGGCTCATAATGGATAAAGGAGAATTGTTCCTTTTTAATATGCCAAATGTTTCACTCAGATCGTAATATTAGATTTTAGAATGTTTTTTTTTTTTTTTTTTTTTGAGTGAGAGGGACGAGTGCCTCAGGAGAGAGAGCACGATCCAGCAGAGAGCTGTGTGCCTACGGTTGTATGTGTGTGTGGAACTTAAATAGACCGCTGAAAGCAGAAGAGAAATTGAGAATAAATCTCCTCTGAGTTGTTCTAAGCCTGCCTCCTGCATCCTCATTTCTGGGAGATTGCTACAGTGGTGTAAAAGAATTCTTCTTCTTCTTCTTCTTTCAGCTTTTCCCTTCAGGGGTCTCCACAGCGAATCATCACTCTCCACCTATCCCTAT
>CM074966.1:13855748-13886724 GCA_037577455.1 Pangasius macronema | reverse complement strand
CTCTTCCTCAGTGCCACTGTCTCTAAACCATACAGCATGGCCGGTTTTAATAAAGTATTTTATGAGCAGGCACATTTGAGCACAGTCCAAAGGTTATGTGAATATTTACATGGGGAGATTTACGCATATTTCAGGGTTGTTTTTTCACCATTCTGTGACAACTCTTAAGTCCACAATTATGTACGAATGCTGTTGTGCACAACTCCGGTATTAAATCCTCACTGTGTGTGTTCTGAATTCTGAAAATGGTCCACAATCTCTGCAACATTGTCCTTGTCTCTGTTTCTTGTTGCACTCCATATATTAAAGGTGAATGAACTTTCTCTGAGAACATGATCATGTCCCCTTAAAAACCTCTATTAATGTGATGAATGTGTTTTCATTTTCTGATGATGTCATGATGGTATCTTATTTGCAGTGTGGTCTAAGCAGTAAAGATAGGTTGTATTCTTGTCAAAGTGGACCATCATGCCCATATCTGTATTCGTCTTTATGCTATAATAGAAATCCTCAGTTCTTTTAAGTGTTTGTGATTTTTTTTTTCTTTTTTTTTACAAATTGCTTACTTTGGACTGGAGTATTTTTCAGATTGTCCAGTTATCACTGTTCAGATAGAAGAAAGATGTTCTGAGCATACTTTCTTTGTGTGCGTGTGTGTGTGTGTGTGTGTGTGTGTATGTGTGTGTGTGTCTTTCCCATAGCTGGACCACTATCCTTCGGTCAGCTACACTCTACCTGAAGCCTCAGACACTCACTTCAACCTGGTCAAGACTCTCTTCCTAGGAAAAGTCTTCGGTAAGCCCCGCCCTCAGCACTATCACACTTTCTGCACGATCACTTATTTCTGCAGCAGGATGACGCCATTCTTTACTAACATAAGCCCCAAGTAATGGGTCCTAATTGATAGAAACACCCTTCCCACTATTGCCTATTGTGTGTCCTGAGAAATTAACGCCACTCTATTAGTAAAGGTGCCTCAATCCTAGTGAATTGTATGAGTGTTGAATCAACAGGATATTCAGACATAAGTTTTATGTCACGTTCAGTGATTTCTTAGGGAAAAAATAATAAGGATCATTTGACTACAATTTAGTGTTAATAACTAATAAAATAATAGTAAGTGGTAGTTGTGAATACTGTTGGTGTGTTTAATGCCATCAGCTTCTTAGATTTACAGTGCAATATTTAATAGACTAGTTGTTGGAAAAAATAAAAGTGTGATTTCACAATTGCGCCTTTCAATCCTACCCATAATTCTTAAAAATTACAATTTATTTTTTCAACACAGAATTCTACAAAAATATTAATTTCACCATTCCAAAAAAATTCTGTGACATAAAGATCGTAAGTAAGAAAAATAGATTGTGAAATATATCGCATTGTAATTCTTAAGATTATTAAATGAAACAGTAATTTGGGAAGCTTTGTTTTACATGGTTTCAAAGTAAACTCATCAGTCCATATCATAATATCAATGAAAAATAAAGAGAGAGAGCGAGAGAGAGAGAGAGAGAGAGAGAGAGAGAGAGAGAACTTTTCTTCTTCCCATGATCTTCAGGAATTTGTTACATGTTAATTTGTTACATGTTAAATGTTACATTTTTTTTATAATCTATAAAGGATGACTCATGGAAAAGGATATTTCAGGCATGAGATGATGATTTACACATCATTTAATGCAAAAATCATATGCTTCATGAAGCATTTTAATGATTATATTTGAAGGTAAAGTGTATTTTTATTGTTCAAGTCATATACTATCCTATCATGATATCTTCTACTTGCTGTCATACTTGTACAGCTCTTTCTTTTGCAGCAGATATTAAATGAGACATTTTTATCATGCGGTGCGTTTTGCCAGAGGAATTGGCATTTTATCTGAAAGCGCTCTACATCTCACATTTGCCCAGATTAAATCACGGCTTGTTGTAATACATTATTTTTGCCACTAGATGATGTTAGGACACTGTTGTAAGCTCATATCTACTTGAGCTGGCTTTCATACTTCAGCACTTAATGCTTTTGCTGGTGGTGTGATTTCTTATTTTCTAATTCATTATCCTACACGTGATATGATATGAAGCATTATATACAAAATCCATATATGAGTTCATGTTTGCATATAGAAATTCAGTGTTGTGTAAAATAGGTAACATACAGATATTTACTTTAGGAATCATATTCATACAGATACAGGTAATAAAAAGGGGGATTTTATATACAGGTGTCTTTGAGACAGTTATTAAAATATATGTTTAAAAAGAACACTTACGAACAGAGTCATATTATGTGCATGCTGTAGAATTATATTATTAATGGTACAATTGCTAATTTAATTACAGTCAGCTTCAGAATTATTGGCATCCTGCAAAAGCCAAAGAGTTTTTAATGCAAACCAGGCAGATGGTTGTTAACCTGCACAAGTTCAGTCATTAATGTAAATAAATAAAATACAGGAGCAGTATAAAATGCCATTTAGCACAATTAGGGCCTTAATACAAAGTGTCTGTGATAATATAAATACATTGCCAACGTATGAACAATGCTTAAGCCTAAATCTAACAGATCGAAGGTGGTACATTGGCACAGAAGGTAGCTTTGCCATCTCACAGCTCCAGGTGCCCCGGTTGGGTTGTCCCTATGTCTGTGTGGGTTTCCTCCCACCTCCGAAAAACATGTCAATAGGTGTATTTTCTACTCTAAAGTGCCCCAAGCTATGAATGTGTGTGTATTCTAGGGTGTATTCCTGCCTCACGCCCAGGGCTCCTGGAATAGGCTTCGACTGAAGATGATTCCGACTGAAATGCAGGAATAACAGATGAACCGATAGTTTATTTATCAATTTTACATTATTTATATGTAGTGTAATTCAGCAGCATTCATTCATTCAGCAGCATCCGGCACTCGTGCTTAAAAACTGCCTTATTATAATCGATATCTGTATTATTTCAGACGAAAAAACATTGCATCTAGTGCATTACAGGGTGTAGATCCTCATTGATTCTGCTTTTGATTCTATTTGTCTGGTCCATCTCAGCGCTTTGACAGCTGGATGATGTCATCCGCTGCTGTGCGATTGTGCTTCAGCTCAGTGTGTGTGTGTGTGTGTGTGTGTGTGTGTGTGTGTGTGTGTGTGTGTGTGGTCTTAGTCATGGTCCCTCTTGATTGCATTACATCTCTCTGGCATCATCAGAGGACAAGGTTAGACTCCAGATCCATCGTGTAGGTACTTACATTATCCATGTTTTCCTCTAGCTCACTCTGATTGGAAGCTGTGGATACACACACTCTCAGAGAGATAATAAGTTCACAGACTTGCTATAAAGGAGGAGAAAAGGGAAGGAGGGAGATTTCTTGGAGATAGGAGAGAGACAGAGAGAAAGCGAGAGAGAGAGAGAGAGACTGAGAGAGAGTTTACACTGTAACCTGCCTACTTTTCAGGTAATACTGATGTTTTCATTCTGTTTAACAGCCAGGACTAATACTGTAGCTGCATCCTATAATTATATTATAGTCATGAATTATGAAAATGATTGTGTTGCTTTATGTCATTTATTGCTGTATATTCTTTGTTATTGATGGCTAAATATTATTTTGGGTCTTTTTGCATCTGCATCTGAGGCTTGCAGTTGGTGTTGCAGGTGTATAAGATTGTTCTGCAGTACTGGGACCCCCTCTGTGTGTGTGTGTGTGTGTGTGTGTGTGTGTGTGTGTGTGTGTGTGTGTGTGTTTGCATTTGTTTGTTACTTGCAGTGGAGAATAAAGTCAGTCAGAAGGTTACTGGAAGGACATGCCACCTATATCGCACTGTATCTCCTTCTCGCCTCCTTCCATTTCAACCTCTCTCTGATTTTCTTCTTTCCCACATGATCTTTTTGTTTGTCATTATAACGGATCAGGATATGATGATTAACCTTCTGATTCGCAAACTTGTTTTTCCTCTGTCCTTCACTATTGACCTGGTGACAACCAGACAGATATACTACAGATTATTAAGCTCTGTAATGCTGAAAAGAACATTTTTATTTTCTGCCTGAAACATTCACCCAAGATATAGACATCATTGTGCTCTCGGACAAAAGCATTAGTTCTTGCTCGAGTGAAACAGTTTTACTTTTGTTAGCCTCAGTACTTGATGTGTTAAGAAGTAACAACATAAATCATGTTATTAATAAAGATTGATGTACATTTGATTGGAAAAACTCATAAATGTCCACGCATAGTAGTGCAGAACTGCCTTTGTCTCAGTTTTAACTTTGCTCTTATCCACACAAACACACACACACACACACACACACACACACACACACACACACACACACACAACAACAACAACAACAACAACAACAACNACAACAACAACAACAAGAGTGTTGATGAATGGAGGTCAGCCTCATTCAGCAGCTTAACTCTCAGCATTTCCACAAGCAAAGAGAGATACTCAAATGCAGTAATAATTATCCATTTTATTTAGTGGGTGAAATATTACACATAACACATGCCTTATATTGTAATATTTACCCATTAATTCCTTTTAGGTTCTTCTGAAATAACCACACACATGCATGGATGTAAATAATCAGGTCACTACAGTGGATTGGATGCTTGTATGCTTTGGGAAAATAGATACAGTATGTTTTTACATGAATTTTAAAAATAGTTCATGCCTGACTGTTATAGGCAATGTCATCCAAAGGTGAGCCGTTACGGAGAATGTGACCAAAGCTAGGGAGGTTAAGTGGAGGGATAGTAAGCAGGCAGAAGTTACTTGGAGGAATAGTGAGCAGGGTAGTGAATGGTGGAGGTTGGGTGGACGAATCGGAACCAGGCTGATCCATGGTGGAGAAATAGTGAGTGGATGTATAAGTGGAGGAATAATAAACTCTAACCACTTCCTGTCACCAACCCACCTCCTTATCACTTGTTCCACCACTTACCACTTCCAACTCACCTCCTTATCAGAGCAGAGTGGTGAATGGAGGAGGTTTAGGTGGAGGAACAGTGAACAGGGTAGTGAATAGAGGAGACTGCATGGAGGAATAGTGAGCAGACTGGTTAATGATGGAAGTTGGGTGGAGAGATAGTGAGCAGGCTGGTGAATGGTGGAGGTTGGGTGGAGGAATTGTGAGCAGGTGATTAGGGACGGATGGTTGAATGGAGGGATGGTAGGCAGGCAATTATGGAGGAAATGTGCCAGTATGGAGAGAGGGATGGAAGCACAGAGAACATGCCAGTAGGGATGGATGAATATAGGAATAGTGAGCAGGGCATGATGGATGGATGGATGGATGGATGGATGGATGGATGGATGGATGGATGGATGGAAGAAGGAAAAGTGAATCTGCCAGTATGTATGAATAGGGGAATAGTGAACAGGTCAGTATGGATAGGACATTATGTATGTACACAGACCAAGATGGATGGATGGATGGATGGATGGATGGATGGATGGATGGATGGCAACTGTGTCAGGAGTGTTGGGTCAGAAATGGTGAGACATTTTTTATGCATGTCATAGACCAGCTCAGACTCTGCGTCACACTTCAGCTTTTGGCACAAGAAGTCTACATCTATCCATCCATCCATCCATCCATTCAAAAAACAGTTGTCTAAGTTTAAGTTTTAAAATAAACAAGTAGATTTAGGTGGATTTGAGCAGCATTCGCCGTCCGATTATAACGATTATGTGTAACTTAGTGTTTCGTTTATCGACCTTATTTAAGTCTAGACTTAGTGAAATGAGTTATGTTTTAATTAGACAGGCCTTAGACAAATATGAAAATGTTATTTCCCAGCAAACATTATACAGTATATGCTTTATTTTTAGTGCCTATGACCACCACTGTAATGTTCACTTGGGTCTTATTTCACACAAAACCCGATGTCTCTAATCCAGTCCAGCAATCCACCCGCCGCTGAATCTGATATATGTAGGACACCGAATGCTGCAGTGGTTTTTGGATAGGCAGTATATTTCCTGGAACTGGCTGAGATGATACTAAACGTTTTGCTGTGTATGTAGTTTGATCCTGATAGGCATGATTACCTCAGAGAGAGCAGCTCAGGGATGCAGAGCTATTAAACATTCATCATTCTCGAGTCAGCTGAATCAATAAGAGGGAAATGAAATTCAAACTGTGTCCTGCAGAACTACAATGTAGTTCAATTATACACTAATTTATCACCCGACGACATAATTATTTACATCGAATCTGTAACAACTCACCCATTTCTACCAAACACTGTAAAAGAGCACAAAAACGATCTATAATAAGCTGTATTTCACATATGCTTCTGGTTTTCTCGGTATGATTTTTATTGATTTTATAGAGTCATTAGGCCTGCCTGATCTATTGCATTCTGAATTTCTGTCTCCATTTAGAAAGCGGTATACAGTAGCAGGTAATTCTATAATCTAGTCCAAAAGTTTATGGAGAAATTTAATATGGAATAAGAGAACTGAGAAAGAGGATATTCAGGTTGGGATGTTAGCATTAAGTTGTTTTATGTTGTTTTTAAAAAAAAATTCGTCTCTCCTATTACGATTAGTTTGTCACTATTAATATCATTGTCCGATTACAGTACGATTACTATAGAATTGTTCAGGCTAATATTGTACTACACACATTACTAGTTATTTTAATTATTATAAATTCTATAAATAAATAGCCAGTAATATAGTAGTATGTGTTTTTAAGTGATATTTGATTGAAAATTAGTTATGTTGGTCACTTTGTTTTTGCAACTCCTACCTAAGTCATTATCAGGGCCTCACTGGCCTTGTGAGAATATTGTGTGACTTATTAGTTACAATTATAAACACAACTAATAATAGGCTGACTTTTCAGGTAGTACTGAAATTTACGCGTACAAAAATTCTGTATTATATTTACTATAAGTACAATAAGAACTAAAGTTGTGATCCCCTCTATATGTTTCTATGTTTCCTGCAGAAACCGGTCCCATCGACCCAGTGCTGATAGAGAAGTATAACACTCCTGGCTTTGTAGGCTGTCTGTCCCGAGTGCAGTTTAACAGCATCTGAGGAGACTTCCGCCGAGAAGCAAGTGTCGAACGACACAGGCAGAGCATAGTCCCGTTTGACCAACTCAGATTGACTGGTGCATCCCCCCTCACCATCTCACCAATGTCTGCTAACACTGACCCCTGGCACCTGGAAGGAGGTAAAGAACAAGCCAACATCATCCTTTGTTAAAAAAAAAAGGAATAGTAATAATGATACAGTATTAAGCATTGCCAGGATGAAGGTTACTGTGAGAAAACACCTCAGTATTGACCTACTGGTTGTTAGTGATGAAATAATGCACAGCAGACTTTTAAAGCAGAAACTCATGGCAACCTTTTAGTTTAGAGTCATTCCAGAACCAAGACGAGGAAAAAATTTAGTCCAAAAGGCCTTCTAAATTGTTACTGAAGGGGCCGAATGATGGACAGTTTGTTCTTCTGAATGCATCTAATGCATCACACATCATTCTTATTATGACATCAATGAGATGGTATAATGAGATGTCAACCCTAATAGTTTTATTGCTAAGATGTTGAAAGGTATTAAATTTTAGCCCTCACTTCTAATCTCACAACCAGCAATAACCATTCATAGCACACAATGCTTCCTGTAGGTGCTGATTTCCCCTTCAATGAGGAGAGAGTTGTACCGGATGGGTTGAACAGGAATTCGACAATAATTGGAGGTAGAAAGTGTTAAAACGTCTTTTGTTTTGAACTGTTAGAGCCTTTACATGTCCTCTAAAAGAATTTTCTGTAAAATTCTCCCTTCTTGATTTAGGCATCATTGCCGTGGTGATCTTCACCATCCTGTGCACTCTGGTGTTCTTGATTCGCTACATGTTCCGCCACAAGGGAACGTACCACACCAACGAGTCCAAAGGGGCCGAACGCTCTGAATCAGCTGATACAGCCATCATCAGTGCAGAGCCCAATTTCACAGAGACCATTGAAGAAAACAAGAAGGAGTGGTTTATCTAACATGGGGACTGTACACACTCTTTCAGACTCATTGAGGATCAGAACAAAATGTAAAATGCTGTAATGATACAGGTATAGGCTGGTATTAGGATTTATGTCTGTTTTTGCACTGGCCCAGACTGCACAATTTGTAGACGAATAAATAGAGGGACTTAGTGGGACAGGCAGCCAAAGCAGGTACAAAGAAAGAAAGATGTGCACCAATGGGAACAAATGTGTTGCCTGTCATCTCTGTCTCTTATTGTAGACATTTTTTCAAGGCAAAGGAGTACACAATGGCTTGCTGAGAGATCACATGATGGATGGCTCTGAGAGACTCTGTAAATGTGGAGCAGGGGTACGATCTGGGATAGTTTGCTTTTTTTCTGCATTTTTTTAACATGCATTTTATATCAAGCACCTTTTTGATCAGGGAATACTAAGTGGCTTTGTTAATTTGTTGTTAATTTGGCATAATTGGCCACAAACAGACCATTCTAAATTGCTAAAATAAATGCTGTAGCCATGGATATCGATTGCACTTCTGTATAGAATGAACACATATAATGAGCTGAAACAGAACCATCTAAGACTGGAAATAAAGTATTTGTATGAAGCAAGTGGACTTTTGTCCTGTTTCAAGATGAACTGTATACACAATCTCAAACTCTTTTCTGTATCAGTACTAAATGTGTAACTATGGCAGTGCCTAACAGCTAGTATACTTTTTACCACAAGAATAGGTTTTGCGTTTAGCTTATTATTGAACTGGGATACAAAAAGCAACAAACGATGTTATTGTTTTGTCTCAAAACAGAATGTTATGACTGACCAGCATGAGGTCTACATTAGCAAACAAAGCACCCCAGTCATAACTGACAAAAAAAAACCAAGAGAGGTGGCTGATTCCATGGGCTGCCATTGATATTATGTTTGAATATGTATGTGAAGTATTCAAGCCTTTAACACATAGCTGAGCTAGCTGTCGTGGCTCATTGCTTACAGCGTTGAGTCGTGGATAAGAAGGTCACGTGTTCAAATCCCAGCACCACCAAACTGCCTTGACTAGATCCTTGAGCAAGACCCATCAGATCAGCTGTATCCTGCAGCAACATACTGGGTTATGTGTTATTTTATACTGTGTATGATATTACAGTACATTACTGTAAATATGTTTTACAGTTGTTTACTATCAGATTTACAGCACTTTATTGGCAGGTTTCAATTTATAACCCAGGCTGCCAGATCCTAAGTAAAGTATTCATTTAAAAAAATCATTTTATGTCCTCATACCATTAACAAACACATTTCGTGTATTTGCTATTTGTTACGTTCAACACTGTTAGCAAAATAACAATTGTAGCTTGTTAGCACTCCAGTTTTGAGCAAGTCTCTAGTGACTTCCATCCTTCACTGAATATTTTCTGTTATTTCTCTTACGTAATGTTTAGCTGCCTAGCTATCTATAAGCTAATGTTCAGTGGTTGCCTTTAAGCTGTACATACACAGTAGTATTTAGTACTGCACAGTCTAACAAATCTTGTTCCACATGATTTAGTGAAGCAGAATCAGTCTTACTAATCCTAATAATGTAGGGTGATAATTTATGTCATGGTTTGAGTTGATAAAAAGCCAGCTGCAAGTGCATATTCTTGCATTCTTGCAAGTGCATATCTCTTACCTGGCTGGATTTACATTTATTGAAGATCTTTAAGACATATGACCTCACAGGAAAGTGGGTGCACTCATTTGGACAATTCATTGTTTATCCATAGATCCTTTTAGACAAATTATAGATTCATGAAAACATGATAGCATGATAATATGATTCCATGATAACACAAAGATGGACAAGCTGAAAGGTTCAGAAAAATAAGGTGAATGTACCTATCCACTGAGCATGCAGTTTTTTTGTTTTTTTTACAGAGGCATCACACAATGCCATGTGACTCCACATCAGTGAATAAGGGCACAGCCTTCAGTGTTTTATCGCTTTAACAGAACTGAAAATAAAAGCATCATCTGCTCTGTTCTCGTACTCTGCCCAATTATGATAAGCTTGACTCTAACTTAAAACTTTGTTTCCACTGGGGAAAACCTAAACCACTTCCTTATGCTCAGAGATAGGACTATTTGTATGTGGGTGTGTTTGTGTCAGACGTACCATACCATGTTTCACAGAAAGAAGTCATCTAACTAACCACAGAGATCATTATATATATGGCCTATAACTGAATAGAAAACCTACCCAAAAAAGGCACTGAATAGATTTTGAAAGCCATTTAATCAACACCATCACAGAAAGCACTACAGCGTGTAATACAAATCATGATTTTATGTCATTTCGAGTGGATACCGGGTTGATGAAGACAAAACTGAACATTTTTCGGGATGATCAACCAGTATTTATTCAAAGAAAAATCATCTCTGATCTAATCTGTCTAATGTGTTGTCTAATTAGTGTATGTGCAATTACTACAAAAATGGGATGGGCTTGGCATAAATTCACAAGATAATTAAAATAATAATCAAAATGCAAGTGCTGGTTTTGTTACTTATCTTTTCTGTGTTTGCAAATCCATACAGAGAAGACTGAGAAATACTTTGAGATAGTCTTTTAATGAGTGATGCAGCAGGAACCTTTAATTTAGCCTCGTCTGATGCGGAGGAATTTTAGTCTCACACAAGAGGGAATATGTTTCTTTCTTTCGGTTTCATTTTGAATGCTGTAGAGCGCCAGGACGTGTTTATTAACTCAGGAACAGGACAGACAGAGCGGTTCTTGTACAATGGCAAGAGCTTTGACTTTTTGCTCCACGGTTCTAACTGTGTTAGGGCTGAGCCAGTCCACCACCAGGACCTATTACATCGGGATTCAAGAGGAATACTGGAATTACGCTCCCAGCGAGCGGAATCTAATCACTGACGTTGCTATCAAGCATGACGAGTAAGTTAAACACGGTCTAATCGTTTTATGAGAGAATAATAGGCCATATCAACAGCCATTAATACACACTATTAATGACACACAGTAGTAAACTGACACACGGGCGTTTTCACGCGAAGTGCAGTGAAGGAGAAGGGGGTTGGGGGGTTGGGCGCTTGGGCGCTAACTCCTCTAATCTTCTCTAAATACGCTAAATTGACTGTAACCAATACATCCGTCACAGACAGAGTCATATAAGGACTTACAGTCACACGACCAACATCCACCGAGCCTGTTAACTAGTTATAACTTGTTTTGCTAGCTAGCAAATGACTAGGTTGCTCGATAGCTACAAGAGCAGGTGGGGGGACTGAACCCCATAAATGACACTCAATAAATATAAGGTGTAATAATTACTTTTTAAAGTTAACACTAAAACTGCTTGTCCGCTTCCTAAATTATAACTATATGTGTATAAATAAGAATCAAAAACATCTTTCCCAACTTAGTCTTGCTATTTTAATGGAACTGTGATGTCAGAAGTCAACAACACCAGTGTTCAATACATCCACTAAACCCATCACATAAGGAACTTATATACTGTGATCTTATAAGGGTAAAAGAAGTGAATTATACATGATTTTGTAAAGTAGCATGTGCAGAGGACTAATTTATAAACTTTTCATATGCACAAATCAGGTCTCATAAAGTGAGTATATCATTTTCCATTCACATATCAAGAATTATAAAAAGTAAACTTGTGGAAATGTGTGTGTGTATATATACATGAGAAATCATATGGACTACTTACGTGAAATAACCTGGATCTTCATGTAAAAAGATGTGTCTGTTGTTAACATGAAAGTAATAAAGTTTTCCAGTGACTTTCTTTCATATTTGTAGGCAAAGGAAGTAGGTTGCTAATACGGAAGACATTTGTGACTTCTTTGTCTCTGTTTGTTCGTCATTTCTTCTATAAGGCATGTTTCTACAACATATCTTTCCAATGGTCCAACCCGGATTGGTAGTGTGTACAAAAAAGCTGTGTATAAACAGTACACAGATGGGACTTTCACCAACGAGGAGCCTAAACCGGAATGGCTGGGATTCCTTGGACCTGTGATCCGTGCAGAAGTGGGTGATGACATTGAGGTGCATATGAAGAACTCTGCATCTCGGCCTTATTCAATCCATCCACATGGAGTCCTCTACAAGAAGGACTCTGAAGGTAGGATGGGTTTTATTCTGTTTTACTTTCATTCACTTTAAAGTAGTTGTATGTAACTCAGTCAGCTACTATGAATATAAAGAAATATAAATATACAGTATATAGAGCAGCAGACATGACTGCCTGTTTAACAGGTGCATGGTATCCGGATGGTACATCTGGTGCGAACAAGAGTGATGATGCTGTGGATACAGGACAAGTCTACACATACAGATGGAAGGTGACAGAAGAGTTTGCTCCTACAAAGTCTGACTCTGCCTGTCTTACGTCGATGTATCACTCTCATGTAAATGCACCGAAAGACATAGCATCAGGACTCATTGGAGTGCTGCTCATCTGCAAGAAGGGTAACATTATTACTTTCATAATATTGACATATCCAGAGACAAAAATGGCTGTTTCAATTTTCTAATTAAATATTAAGTAAGAAATAACACGAGTCCGTGCTGTTATACGCAAACAGCGCATGCCCGGCAGGGGGTGGGGGTGTTGTACGCTAACCGCATTGCGTAAATGAAAACAGGAACTAAACTGTTTTGTGGACATTCCCCAACATTTACATGTAACTATAAATGGTAAAAAGTATTTCAAAAGTATGATGTGTCTTTCGTTAATTAACTTATAAGAGGACTAAACCATTTTGGGGCATGCCGTTTTAAGAAAATAATCAACATCTGTGTTGTAATAGTAACTCTTCTTCATGTCACGATAGTGCTCATTTATGCTCTGTCTGTGGTAATATTACACAGTGTTAATATTTATATTTTAATTAATTATGTATTTATGATAATGTATGTTTTAAGAAATTAAAGAAACTCATATGCAACATGCACAGCAGCATATGTTGTGTGTATTTTCACTCACAGGAGCTCTGGACCCAACTGGACGTCACCAATCGGGCATGCCTCATGAGTTTTTCTTGATGTTCAGTGCAGTGGATGAAAATCTTAGTTGGTATCTTAAAGAAAACATTGAGAAATTCTGCCCTAAAGCTGCTTCTCTGGGAGAGGATACAGAGTTTCAACGTTCAAACCAGATGCACTGTAAGCTGTTTTGTTTCAGACATCCAAGGCACTTTTTTTTTTTTTTTTCAACACAGAATCCTCTTTTAATCAGGACATAATAATCTAATGGCATAATAGTGTGTATTGTATTAAATGTATCTCACTATATAGTAGATAGATAATGGCATCACTATCAGTTCCTCAATTTCACTTCTCTGATGGTTTTTCTCTTTTCCCCAGCAATAAATGGTTTTGCTTATGGTAACTTGCCAACACTGGAAGTATGTCTCAGAAGGTCTGTGTTCTGGCATCTTTTTGGTATTGGGAATGACATAGATCTTCACTCCATTCACTTCCATGGCCACACCCTGCTTAACCAAGGTCACCGTACTGATGTCCTCAGTGTATTTCCTGCCACTGCAGTCACTGCCAAAATGGTTCCCATGACAACTGGGAAGTGGTTGTTCGGGTGTCAAGTTGATGATCATGTGCATGGTAATCTCTTTTATAAAGCCATTTAATTCCTAAACCCTGAACTTTCATTATTCATTTCAGTTATTCCTTTTAAACCATATCTGCTGATAGGAAATAAATGTAGTTAAAATAATGAGGAATATAAGTCCTCTGAGTTTAAGGAGTTAATCAGGGTTTCTAAAGAAGCTTAAATGTTTTAAAATAATTCATCTCTAAATCTGTGTTTTCATGGTGGGACACATTCAGAATCTAGTTTTCTTGCTTATTGCCAGGTAACAGGTACTTTTGTGAGTACATTTATAAATCATTCAAAATTCCCTAGAAAATCCTTTTCTAATCATTGAAATTAAACAATGTACATTACCAGCTGACCGGTTTCTTCCAGTTCCAAATTTTGCAACTTGGCAACTAAAGGAGTGGAAGCTGATGTTCTGCTATTGTAGCCTATCGACTTCAAGGTTCAATGTGTTGATGCTTTTCTGCTCACCACTGTTGTAAAGAGTAGTTATTTGAGTTACCACAGCTCAACCCATTCTCCTCTGATGTCACTCATCAATGCAGATCTACCGCTCACTGTGTGATTTTTGTTCGTTTTTTTGCACCATTCTGTGTAAACTCTAAAGACTGTTGTGCGTGAAAATTCCAGCAGTTTCTGAAATATTCTAACCAGCCTTCTCAGCACCAGCAACCATACCATGGTCAAAGAAACCAGTAACACATTTTTCCCATTCTGATGCTTGATGTGAAGTTTAACTCAAGCTCTTGACCCTTATATGATGCTGATTGGATAATTGTATGAATGTGCTGGTGTACAGGTGTTCCTAATAAAGTGAAAAGTTACTGTATGTCTCTACAAAATGACCCGTAATATCGAAGTTAGGTTGGAGTTAAAATAAAAACATAAACGTGCATAAGAATACACACCTAAAGTGAGTTCTTTTTGAAGAGACATGAATATGGCTTCAGTTGTTTAGCTTTCATATTTAATTTCATATCATTAGCACATTCTGTCAGTAGAGCGAGAGAGAGAGAGAGAGAGAGAGAGAGAGAGAGAGAGTGTGTTAAGCTCTCCTTACAGTCTCATGGTTTAAGGATATACATACTCTATATTTTACTGGACTCTTAGTTGGTTTGCCATAACCACAGATGTTTTGTTATTCTCAGTAGTTTGATCTGTGTACATCAGAAACTCACAGCACTCATCTGTCTTATGCTGTTTTTTTTTCTCTCGTGTCCATGTGTCATGAGCAGCAGGTATGCAGGGCTTTTATGAGGTCTCTTCGTGTGGAAATTATACTGCACCCGAAGTGCCCAGTGCTGGGCGTGTCCGGCGTTACTACATAGCTGCAGAGGAGATACTTTGGGAATACGCCCCCTCAGGGAAAAACAGACTGACCAATAGACCACTAAATGAAAAAGACAGGTGACTGTACATACAAAAACATGTTCTGTGATCACATACTGAAGAACTTACTGGCAGTATACTATGTACTATATTCTGTCACACATCACAGTCAGAATCATTTTATTCACCATATATTTTTACATGTATTAGGAATTTTTCTTGGTGTTTCGTCACAACATGATACATTCAACACACACATCACAGACACCACAACAGAACTCCCATTATAATATTCAAATATTGAATCTAATATTCAAATATTACACCTTAAGCTGAAATGTTAGGCTCGGCTGTAATTTGCTTTACAGTGGAGATAGAAATAGCAGCTGGATGTAGTTCAGGTGCATCAAATGGAGGGAACAATTATGATATATGGTAAATAATAGCAATGATATATAGTAATGACAATGTTAATAAATAATATATTTAATAAATAGTACTATTTATTAATAATATTCAAAATAATAATAATATTTAATCTTCAAAATAATTAAAAATAATTAAAAAAACAAAAAAGAATACTACTACTACTACTACTACTACTACTACTAATAATAATAATAATAATAATATGCTAGTATCTAGTGCAGGAACCATGAACACAATTATTCCTTATAAACATTTAGTGTAAGATTGCTTGTTACTGGCAGGACAGCACTATAGTGATCACCGAACGCTGCCTAGCCAGCCTGATCAATAACACAAACTGTCAAAGGAAAAAAAACTGTTTCGATGACGTGCAGTTTTTGTTGTCAGGGAGCGGAGTCGATTATTGTTCCTCTCTTTGCAGTGACTCTGAAGAGTTCTTCAGTACAAATGATGGAAAGCTGGGAGGAAAGTACTGGAAGGTCAGATACATTGAGTACCACAATGAAACATTTACTTCCAAGATTGAGCAGAGTGGTTCAGAAAAACACCTAGGCATTCTGGGTAAATTTATTCAGAGAATTTATACAGACATATATATGTGTGTGTGTGTGTATCTACAGTGTGACTATTTCTTGATATCTTGTTCATAGTTGAGTCACTAAAGTGTATAGGAAGCATGTGGAATTCTGGGAACCATGGGCAGAGTGTATGAGGCTAAGATTGGACTCTGCCATTTTTCTGCTAGCATGGCTACCACTAACTTACAGTCCTGTATCCCAAGCATTCAAGTTTGAAGCAATTGCTGAAAATACTAATATTTTTGAAGACAACCACTATAGTGAGAGAAATCATTTTATATTTTAATTTAACATTCTACCCTTTTGCTTATTTCTGTTTTGTTGTAATATTATCATTCGTAACATAATTCCTGATAAGGACATGACATGATAGGGCTTCCTTGTGATTTTTCCTCTGTGGTCAATACGATACAATCAAGTATTGCCTAAAGTATTGTAAGACTATTGCTAATTTTCACTTTGGCCATGCCAGTATAATTTGATTAGATTAATATCAAATCTAATTAAATTAAGTAATTACATTCCCAACATGTTTTTAGGCACGTGTTTTCCAGATGACTTCCATACTGTACAAATGATTCTTTTTTTACTCTTCAAGACAACAGATTTTGTGGTGGTGTGATTCAGTAGAACTTTCAGGGTGTTTAATAAGTGGATTTATTCTGTTAAACTGTAACAGGATGGTTGTGCTTTCACTTTCCAGTAGTGAGCTATATAACACACGGCAGGTGTATTGTGTGTGCTCACAGGTCCTGTCATTAGGGGAGAACCTGGTGATGTCATTGAGGTGACATTTCGAAATAAGGCACATCGTAACTACAGTATGCAACCTCATGGCGTGTCATATGACAAAGCTTCCGAAGGAGTCATATATCAGGATGGTAAGACATACAAAGATTTGAAGAATACAGTGTATGACATGCACTTAGGCATGAATTAGAACAAATATCTCAGGAATTTGTGACGACAGAGGGCCAAATATTACAACTGAGAGGATCAAAAGTGCCTTTTCATATAAAAGAGGACAGGGCATACAACTTATTTATTTCAATATTTAAGTCATGTTTGGAAATGGGGATGCAAACCTATAAATTAATATACTTTCCAATTTTTGCAGTACCAATATCTCAACATATACTACCATATTTTACCATTTCTGCTTGTAACGATGAACAAACATCACTGAAAGACTTACTTAGATTATCTCCCCTCCAGATGAAATTTGTGTTTCAAACACTTTGTCTTCCTCAGGTTCTCAGAAAAAAGGGGCCAGTGTGGCGCCAGGTCAGACATTTACATATCGTTGGCGGGTGACAGAAGGCCCCTCGGACAGTGACCCACCCTGCCTGTCGTATCTGTATTACTCCGGTACAGATCCTGTTCCTGACACCAACTCTGGTTTGGTGGGACCATTACAGGTGTGCAGGAACGGAGTTCTGGATGAGAGTGGTCGACAGGTACTCTCCCACATACTCATTTATCTGTACAGAACTTCACTATCAGCTGACACTTGAGAAGCAGAGATAGAGCCAGAACTCAGCAATGAAAATTTTCCAGAAAATAGGCTTCAATTTTATCTGTATAGCGCTTTTAACCAAAAGGGAACCCTTCCTTATCTGGGTGACAACGAATAGTGCAATTAAAAATAATTCCCTTCCAGAACTGTGTACTACATGGTCAAAATGTGCACTTGTCTATACTGGAAATTCATTATAGTCTTCATATGAAGCCTATTTTGTTGAAGTTATCAACTGTTCACTGATGGAGACTTGAGTGCAAATCTGCAGTCCTAAAGCTGTCATAGCAATTGTAGTGCTAAGCCATCATAGCAAAACTGTTCGTATCAATTACAGTCCAGAGCCATCTTTATGGTTTTTAAGTGCTACCATCCACAGTAATCTTATTGATCTACAGTCACACAGGCATCATATTGTTTGTGAATATTATTTGCAGCATTGATTTTAATGAGAAAAATACTTTAACAGACAACAGACACTGTGTTAAAATTGCGCTCCAGTCCAGGCCAGAGTTTCCAGTCACATGACTCCTGGCATGAAGGGGGAAAGATGAATCTTCAGTTTGTTTTCTGATGGAGGCCAAAATGGTCCTTTTTGGTAAACACTTGCAGTGAAAAAAATGTGTAATTTGCGATATTTACCTTCTACAAAAGACAGATCAAAGTTTCTCTAATCATATCTACCTTTAACATTTTATAAACTGTTCACAGGAACTTAACTCATTATACATCCATATTTAGGGTGATCCTGCTCTCGTCTTTATAAACATGGCCCTGAGTTTGCAATTAAACCTCCACATTAAATCTCCACTGATGATATACTTTTCAGGTTCAGGGTAGTGAGAAAGAACATTCACTTTGGTCGAATCAGACATGGCGGATTGCTATGGTCAGTGAGTTCACAGTGCACAACCAATCAGGTGTTTTAGCCTAGGAAGTGCACCTGGGTTCCTAAGGATGTTTTGGGGATGAATGCTAAAGAGAGGGTTTGAGGGAGAGTAAAGAGACTAAACATTCATTTGGATTTCAAAACAGCTAGAATTACTGATTATACCCTACTATACACTATACTGATTATAGTTTTCTAGTTTGACTTGGTACCAAGGACAAGAGTCTGTGTGTGTGTGTGTGTGTGTGTGTGTGTGTGTGTGTGTGTGTGTGTGTGTGTGTGTGTGTGTATAGCATATAGGGTCGGAGGTGCAGAAAGAGTTTTTCCTTCTCTTCACTGTGATGGATGAAAATGAAAGCTGGTATCTGCAGAAGAATATTGAAGCGTTTGGTAATGGGTCAGACCCAGAAGACTCAGGATTTCAGGAGAGCAATAAAATGAGCTGTAAGCACTAACCTTATTAATTACACCTCATCAGTGAATATACAGCTATTTTACAGCATTCTCTTCAATCCAATGTGTGTGTGTGTTCCCTCTCAGCGGTGAATGGCTTCATGTATGGAAACCTTCCTGATCTTTATTTGTGTGAGACGGACCATGTTGTGTGGCACTTGCTGGGGTTAGGCTCAGTGAATCTCTATGGCGTTTACTTCCAGGGCAACACGTTTCAGCTGGATAACACGACACGTGACACACTCAGTCTCTTCCCTCACTCCAGTGTCACCGTCTCCATGACACCTGACAATGATGGTAATAGAATATGAGTGTACAATTCAAAATGAAAGATAAAACTGGAATGAAATGAAAGATAAATATTAAGTGTCAGTAAGAAAACACTTGCTTGTGTGTGTGTGTGTGTGTGTGTGTGGCTTGTGCACATATCCATTGGTCTGTAAGTTGAACTATCTACTGCACGGAGTTAAAGTATGAAGAATAATGGAGGGCTTTATGTCAAATTTTACAGCATGACATTGTTTTATTGTTTTTTATTGTTTTTATGTGTTTATAGTAAGAGTCTAGCTGCTTAATTGAAATTCTTTTTGTAGTTTATTTGTTTTCTCCTTGGAGAGTCTAGTTTTAACCATGTCTTGTCTTGTTTTGTCTCGTCTTGTCTCGAAACTCATGACACAATTTAGGGATTGAACAAACAGATTTTACTTGCCAAACAGTTTTTGCTAGGCGTTGACAATATGGCTATCAGAGCTATAAAACAGCTAGTGATTTAACAGCCAACTTACTTAAACTGGTCAAAAGGAATAAAGAAGGGGTTTTAAATTCAACTAAAAGTATACTTTTCATATTACTAAAAGCAATATGCAGCAATAAAATTCTTGTTTACCATTTAGTAATACTATATCACTCCTTTATTAGAAACTGAAGTACCCATTGAAATAATTAATTAAATAAGCTACAACTGTTAATGAAAATGACTACAGACCACGAAAATAAAATAAAATACTAAATATGCATAAATAGGAAAGGTTAGCAAGGTTAAGCGGGTACATTCTGACTCTGGATTTAAATCTGGTTACAATATTATCTAATACAACAGAGCATCTTCCTCAGACAGCCATAAAAGGGGATAATGACATTTATTAATGCAAATTTTATATCGCAATTTTCTTTTATTTTCTTTAGCTTCCACTTTTAAAGGAATGACTTCTGCTCTTTCTTCAGGTCTTTTTGAGCTGAGCTGTCTTACAGCTAACTACTACCGTGGTGGCATGCGGCAGCTGTACACTGTCAAACGCTGCACACCGAGTCAGAACCCTGGTTCAGAAGTTACCACCTTTCAGCCCAACGTGTATTTCTACTTGGCTGCTGAAGAAGTGGAGTGGAATTACGCCCCAAACCGAACATGGGAGCTGGAGAAACTTAACACTACGCTCAACGAAAGGTGGGTGCTGGTCACTAGTGTGGAAACACTTCCACACAGGAAATACAGGAATTTCTGAAGGTCTTATTTATGAAAAAATATATTGAATAATCCTGTGGTTTACTGTTGTGTTTCAAATAGACAATCAAATTGTTTTACATTAGCAATTTTCTGGCGTGTGCAATCCTAACTCCTGACAGTTTTTGCACCTTTGCTATGCTGTACATTAAAACTGTTTCCCCTGAAAGATTTAATAGTAAATTTATGGTTACTTTATAGTTTGCCATTCTTCTCTTTTTTATTCGTTTGCATCTCAGCTCTGGAAGCGTTTACCTCCAAAAATCAGAGAAATTTATTGGGCCTGTATACAGAAAGGTGGTCTACCGCAGGTACAAGGATGCGACCTTCACAGAACCGGCTGTCAGGGATCCTGATGAAGAGCATTTAGGCATTCTGGGTAAAACACTTATTCCAATCCCAAGTTTCGTAAAGTAGGGTCTGTGTGTCATAGCCAGGCAGTCTGTGATTTTTTTCTGGTTTATTTTATTTCAGTGGAAATCACAGCCCACCATTATGAATGTTATTATATTTATTATTGAGTTGCTATGTGTTTGACTGGTCATTTGAGTTGAATGGGTTTAATCCAAACCTCAATAACCTAAAAACATGTAGGTCTATAAATAATATCAATCTGATGACCATTTTATTAAAATGTGTTCTGTGAGTTGAAAACTGAGGAATAAAAAGCTCTAATGCTCCAATAAATAGCTAAAATAATATTGTACTCATTTCAATAATGAGCCTAATTTCTGAATAGCTGGATTAAGTTTGTCATATAAATCTGTACTTAGGGGGGGTCCAGTGAAAGGATTCCCTTTTCTGCAAAATCTTTGAGAAGTTTTGCTCTAACTTACAACATCTTTTTTCTTACTGTACGATTTTATACTTGGAATTTCTAGCCTCCTTGATAGATGACTATTAGACAATGCCTAGTCTTCCCTAAAACCATACAAGAAATAAAATTATAAGTTTTCTGTGCACAGGTCCTATTCTCAGGGTGCAAGTTGGTGAGAAGGTCCAGGTTGTGTTTAAGAACAAAGCCACTATCCCCTATTCAGTTCACGCTCATGGAGTGAAGAGCAGTAATGCTCAACCTGTTTCTCCAGGTACACTACAGCCAAATACCGCTCTGATAACATTCTCTGATACCTGTGCTTGCATGTACGGGCAATGTGTTATACATGAAAAAAGAATGTACTTCTATTTGTGTGTTAGGTAACACAACAACGTATAACTGGACTATCAGTTCAGGTCCTGGACCCACTGAATCAAATTGCACAACCTATGCCTATTATTCATCAGTGAACTTTATGAAGGTAAAACACTTGAATTCAACATTGATCCACCTTTGATTTATGGTTTGAGTGTGTATAAAAACATGTAAGCTCATTTTCTTAAAGGGTGTGCACAGAGAGGATTGCACACTTGCACACTTATGTAATTTAGCTCACCTTTGATATACATATGTATGTATATTCACCGCAGATTTATACATCGACACTAAGAATGCCTGTAGTTTTTTGCTAACTTTTACCCAGTGTTGATGTTCTAAAAACAAGGCTGGCCTATAAATTTTGTGTGTGTGTGTGTGTGTGTGTGTGTGTGTGTGTGTGTGTGTGTGTGGCTCATGGATACACACGTAAATATTTATACTTTGAACTACAAAAGTATGTGGACACACCTGCTGATTACTGGGATCAGCTATTTGAGCCATTGAATAGAACAGGTGCATAGAATCAAGCATACAGCCATTCACTCTCCATATACAAACACTGGCAGTAGAAAGGGTCGTATTGAAGAGCTCAGTGACGTTCAACATGACACTGTAATAGGATGCCAACCAGTGAGTTCGTCAAAGTTTTTGCCCTGCTAGTGCTGCCCTGGTCAACTCTAAGTGCTCTTATTCTGAAGTGGAAGCATTTAGGAACAACAACAGGTCAGGCATGAAGTGGTACACAAGCTCATAGAACAGGAATATCCAGTGGAGAAGGAAAAAAATGCATGTCCTTGGTTGCAACACTCACTACCAAGTTCCAAACTGCCATCTCAAGAACTGTTCAGTGGTCTGTGATGACTGAATAATGGTCTGTGGCTGTTGTTCCTGGTTTAGGCTAGGCCCCCATAGTTCCAGTGAGCAGAACACTTAATGCTACAGCATACAAAGACATCCTAGACAATTGTGTCCTTTCAACTTTGTGGCAACAGTTTGAGGAAAGCCCTTTTCTGTTCCAGCATGACAATGCCCCGGGCACAAAGCAAAGTCCATAAAGAAATGGTTTGCCAAGGTTGGAGTGGAAGAACTTGAGTGGTCTGCACAGATCCCTGACCTCAACCTGACTGAACAACATTGGGATGAACTGAAATGCTGACTAATAAATCACTGCCCAACCTCACTAATGCTCTTGTGGCTGAATGAACACAAATCCCCACAGCGACTTCCAAAATCTACTAGAAACCTTTCCAGAAGAGTGCAGGTTATTAGAGCAGCAAAAGAGGGACTAAATCCAAATTAATGCCCATGATTTTGGAATGGGATTTTCAACATGCTTTATAGCTATATGGCTATAAAGAATCATTAGCACACTCAGAACTCTCATTTAAATATGGTTTCCTCCTCCTCCTTTTCACAACACCACTTATACGTCTATACTTTGTACATGTCTAATCTATTAATCTATTTATCTGTTTCCGGTGGTAGGATTTGGCAAGTGGCTTGGTCGGGCCATTGGTGGTGTGTCGTAAAGGGACTCTGAATGAAAGCAGACGGCGAAATGATGTGGATAAAGAATTTGCTCTGCTCTTCATGGTGTTCGATGAGAATGAATCGTGGTATCTGCAGAAAAATATAAAAACTTACCTGAACAAAGACACTGATACTTTTGACACGAATGATGGCGATTTTCTGGAGAGTAATATGATGCATGGTAAGCATAAACAGTTATAAACACAGTAATACTGAGTTGAAAATTTTGCGTTTAGTATTATAAGGAGCTAGCAATTTTAGGTAGAGAGCGCATGTGATGATGCCCTACCACTTACCGATAATCTTTAGGCTAATTGGTTTTGTTGGAAGGTAAGTTTTAATCTTAACACAGCCATCCATGAGAGCTTCACAAATAAACTCGACTCACTGACATTGAACAAATCTACACTTTATATTTTGTTATTGGCCATAGAAAGTGTATGTAATTGGATATATTTTTCAGAGAATATTTAAGGACACGTTATCAGCGCTTCATCAGTGCGATTTGCACCAGTGCAGATCTGATCATTAATAGTCAGAAATAATAAACAGTAAAGCAATCTATCGAGTAGGTTTTGAGACAATAAGAAATATAACATCATATTGATAATAAGTAAGACCTGCCCTGATTTTTCACTGTAATGCTTTCTCCATGTGCTGATCAGGTATTAATGGAAAGCTGTATGCTAACCTGCATGGTTTGAAGATGCAGGAGGGAGATCGGACTGAGTGGTATTTAATGGCTCTGGGGAATGACGGAGATATGCACACAGTACACATTCACAATCAGAGCTTCATATACAAGGTACATGTTTATTCAGTCATGTAGATACGTATACATAGACATGGACATTAACACTGACTTGTGTACCTACTATATCCCTCTTTCAGACGGATCACCCCCATAGAGCTGATGTGTATGCCTTGTTCCCTGGAACCTTTAAGACTGTTGAACTACAGGCAGGAGCTCCAGGAACGTGGCTCATCCATTGCCATGTGTCAGACCACATCGACGCCGGCATGGAGACAACCTTCACCATCGAAGGTTAGAATCAGAATGGTTTTGAATGTTAGATTGAGGATTTTCAATGCCAATATGATTCCTTTCTTGATTATACTGAACTGAGTTGTACTTTCATATACTAACATAAATCTGCATCAGAAACATTGTCTTGAGAAATGTGTATTATATAAAATATACAGTATTAGCCTGCCTGTATTTATGCTATGAGTCAAACTGGAGAAGAGTTACATACACAGAATTATTCGAGCCTAGAGACAAGAATTGAGAGGTTTCTTTTTTAGGAAACCGAAAAGAAAGCCATTTGTAACTTTATGAATATGTTTTAATCAAAATTGTGTTTTTTTCCTCTAAAGCAGCTGCAAAATCCAAAGCTTGGACAAATGGTAAGGCTCAGTTGTAAACGCTTTAAGAAATAAAGGTACCAAACTGCACTTTTCTTTGTTGTTGGGGTGTCACCATCAAGGGTACATCTTTACATTCCCTCCTCCCACCCCCACCCTCCAATCTGGTCACCTGCCAATTCCCACCATGAGCCAGTTCTCTCTTATCATAGGATAGCAACCATCCGGACATGTGTTTCCAGACAACTGCATCATTTCAAACTGATGTTACAGAGCGTCACGCACAACTGACAGTGGAGAGAGAGTAATGCCAACCCTTCCATCTCAGAGAACACGGCCAATTTTACATCCTTGGCTCCCAGCCACCGATGTCTATTGCAACCATCCCCTGTAAATAGCTTCAGTTAGACTACATTCACATTTCCAGGGGAAAGATACACACTCACACACAGACAGACAGACAGACAGACAGACAGATAGATAGATAGAAATGGTACAAAGCATGGCCCCTTGATGATATCACCATAACAACAAGGAAAAAGGTAGTTTGGTACCTTTTTTTCTGAGTGTGCATTAAATTTAAAATATCTATTTTTGCTTTTTCCTGAGATCCCCCAACAGATTTTCTCCTTTTTCAGGCATCGTGTTTCTGCAGTTGTTATGCCGAATACTGCTAGCCATCACACTCGCCTTCTGGCTCCATTAACTCAGCAGAGGATGTTTTCACTTAACCACTACCTGTAAAGTTCTATTTATTAAGTTTTATTTAGTTTTTATGCTGTAGTTATACACAAATGACACTGTAGGTTTACACTTTTTTTTATTAGGCTTATTAGGAGTCCAACTTGGCCACATGTGCCCTCGTCCCTCTCGGCAAATTTTCAACTGATCCAAAAATAATTTTAATAATGGCCACAATTGCACTACTGATATTTTTATCCATTAGGTTCACTACTGTGCAGAGTTGGAAATGGATTCAATTTCTTTGTGACCATTATAAAAAACTGTCATGTCAGGTTTTTTTGTCGGGCGGGGGTTGGGGTGGGAGGTGTCCTGGTTTTATTTTTGAGCATGCGTGGGGTTTACAGTACAGCAAAATTCAGATCACAGAAAATTTTATTCTTTATGCTTTCAAACATGTTTATTTCCAGATCTAGTTTTAGTTAGACTGGACAACATTTTTGCTCTCTAGGATGCTCCTGCGATCATCCCCAGTATGATGGTATCATCCCCAGTATGATGGTATCATCCCCGACTTCCAAACACTTACAGATTCATTTGAATAAAAGCACTTTTTAATTTCATATTTTCATGGTATCATCCTGGAAGTTTCCGAAGTCACCAGCCAATATTTTTGCCAAAGAATAATAAAATGAATAAAACTGGAATTACAAAGGAATTATTTACCACAGTGAAGTTGATTATTTTCCAGTAGCAGCATGTCCTGAAGTATTTTATTCCTCTTTACACCACATTTGCCAAGAACGACATTCTTTTTTTTTTCATTTATTAATTAACGACACATAGTACTTTTCAACATTTATAGTTACATTTAATACAGTGGAACATCTGCAAGACAGATTAGTTCCTGTTATCACTTAACAACAGTCATTCCCTCACTAGCCTCTCTCATTTTGTTAATAAGATAAGACATGCAGCTTGTCATGTTACAGAGAAACCAGAAACCGCAGTCTTCTGTCCTGTGACAGAAATGTAACTAGAAATTGTTAAAAAGTATTACACGTCATTCATTAATTATATTAAAACCAGCGAACACTGTTTACACTACATTAGACTCATCAGACTTGTTGGTGCAACTTCTAAGTGTACAGTTAGAGAGTAAAGGTTGTTTTTCCATGCACAGCGTGTGTTAATCAACTTCTACTCTTGATTAGTGTCAGTGTCTGACCATAACAACGCTCTTGGCTGGAGAGTTTTTGTTTGGCGAAATCTGCTCCAGCTGATAAACTCATATTACCATCTGCATGGCTTCTGCATAAAAGTTATGAAACCTATCGTGCTGTACATGTTCATGAACACTCCTCTTGTGCTATTGTGCTATTGTGCTGGGTAATGTTTACACGGCCAGCATCCTTTTCTCTTCCTCTTCAGAGAAACGAATGAGCTTCCGTTCACTGCTCAGTTCTTCAGGAGCTGCAAAAACGTCTGCATAAAAGAAGACTGGGGCAGTTGGAGGAACACGTTAGTTTATAGTTCATGAGCATGACATGAAGGAGCTACAAATCAAAAATTCTGCTTAAGTGCAAATCTGCCTCTTTTGCTTTCATTGAGCTCGAGGCTCAATTTACTAAAGTGTCTGAACTCCCAGGATTCAAACTAGATGAATAGACGGCTACATCACTCAGGAGATATGCCAGTTATTAAAAATAATAATAATAATAATAAATCAGTCATTTGTGCTGTACAGTAAGCAACAGTTACAATTTGTAATGACTTGTTATCTTTTTAATGATCTCATACAAAACTATTACAAAATACAAACAATATCTAAAAATATATATTTTTATTGAGTTATATTTTGCAGTTTCAAGCTTAACAGTCTTAAATAATTTGGTACTGCATAAAAATACTGATTCTTGGTCTGATTCTTGAAAATTGTTTTGATTTACCGAATTTTGTAATTCTGAATGATATGGCACAACTTATACATAATAATATTGTTACTACTACTACTAATAATAATAATAATAATGTCTGATTGATAAAGATAGCAGTTACACACTTTATTTAGTAAAATGTTTTATGTAACTACTTTTGGTAAATTTGCAAATAAGCATGTTTCCAATATTTTTTCAGCACAACTGCTTAACTTATCCCCTACAGTTTATTTTATTTAATTTGCTTTTGCAAAAAAAAGCATTATTAATGCAAAAATACAACTTGTAAATGAACCTGGCTTTGAATGTCTTGGGTGATGAAACCCTTACTGTCAGCCAGAGCCTGCTAGTTAACTACAAAACCAGACCAAAGCTAACCAAAGCTAACTGGTTTAATTAATAAAAGCATTATTACATTATTGCATTTATGTGTTTTTATCTGTAAAGCTATCTTGAATGAAACTATTGAAACTATTACTATGTTATTAAGTACAGGATTAAGATGTGATAATTGCAGAAGCAAGAAAGAGAAACTGAATGATGGCTTTGCTTGTAATGAAAAACTCTAGGAAATGTGTGTGTGCATAATAGCCTGTTCAGAGCTGTCTCAGTGTAATGGCCGACCTTAGTCAGTACCACCACCACCATCATCATCATCGCTTTGTTGTTCAGCAGGGAGCGGTCGCGTGTTATTGGCACGGATGCTGATCAGGTGAGGAGAGGCGGAGATCAGGTTGGCCACGCCCCCTGCAGTCACACCGGTACTGTCCAGATTTACCTGACTCAGTTTCATACCATGAAGAAACTTTAATCCTGGAAATGATACAATAAGATGAAGGGTGTTTTATTACACAGTATACGTGATACACTTTAAGCTGCTTTAACATTAGGTGTTTGTTTTTTTTTCCCTCCACAACTGACGGCACACGTTTTACAAGTAAGAACAGTTTGTCTTGTTAGTGAGCGAATATTAGGAGCCTTATGGCATTTGAGCTAAACTAAGTATTTATAAATACATGAAATCTTTGCTGTTGGTAAATCTAGACAGATAAGCCAGGTAATTAGCTGGTACAATCAATAGGGAGAAAGCTGAAGTAGCATTGCTATGGTACAGTGTATGCATCCTGTGAATTACTTTTTTAATATCAGCACAAAAGTCTCTCAGGCCAGCATCATTTTTGTTAAAAAAAACAGCTTGACACTCGATCTAGTCTTTTATAATGCAAGTAAAATCTTTAGTCATTGATCTCTAATCTGACATTACTACATCTACAATGTATATTTAATCTGTAAACACACACACACATATACATATAAATATATATATATATAAAAAATCTACAACCTGTAATCCATAATTTGTATATGTAATGTCTAATCTGCAAGTTGTAATCTGTAATTTATCTTTTACAACATGTAATATACAGTCTGTAATCTACAATCTATGATGTATAATCTATAATTGTATTTATTTATTTTTTTCGCTTTACCCCGATCAGTGATGCGCGTTTTGCTCAGGTTCAGTTTGATCAGTTCAGTGCAGCGAATTAAAGCTTTCAGTACCGAATCTCCCACCTGCGTGCAAGACAAACCTAGAACCTACACAAACACATAAAGACACACACACAAACTCTCTGAACACAAGAATAATGAAAATCACTCATTTTTCAAATTTTTTTTATAATTAAAATTGCCATATTTCATTTATATACGTATGTATGTATGTATGTATGTATGTATGTACAGGTGTGTGTGTACCTGTAGGTAAGGCAGGCGTGTGATGAACTCAGTTACTCCACGGCTCGTCACGGCTGTTCGGTTTAGACACACGTCCATCAGCAGAGTGAGAGTGGACAGAGCTGATAAGCCCACATCAGTGAGGGGAGTGTTACTCAGTGAAAGCTTCTTCAGCCTGGAGACAGAAAGACAGAGAGAGTGCTTTAAATGTGGATTAAAAAGTACATATTTTCTATCATTCATATTTACTGGACCAATTCACATATAGACTTATGTATAAACCATAACCACAATATGTTCAGGCATCTTATACCTGACTAAAACTCATCAAAACTGGGTCATGCACCATAACCTTCCTGGTTACACAAAACAGATTTGATAAACACGTTGGCCCCGATAACACCTGCAAAAATAAAGCTTACTTACTAAGACAGTCTGCAAAGGATTGCATCGTTCAAATGAGCAAAATAGTAAAATCCAGTTTTGTGTGTTGGCCTTTATGAACACGTAGTTTGGTGTGTTTAAAGTGAAAGATAGAGTTCAGGCAGTGCAAATTTAATACTGTAAAATTATTCATATTAATATTGCAGATGCAGTGTGATTAACTAAACCTGATGGTCACTTCACAAATAGTAACTGAGTGTGCAAATAAATATACCCGGAGGGCATGTATTAAATGTGCTGAAGTCTATTTCCACCAAAAAGAATTATGCTATTTATTAGGCTTTAATAATGACAAGGTTGATCATGATTATATGTCAAAAAAAAAGGAGCAAAACATTTCTTAAAATAACTTCATATTAGCAAGAACGTTGGCTTCATATTTTATTTTGCATGTAACTTATTTTACACAAATTTCTTTGTCAATCACATTAAACACGTACACAACCGGAATGGCTCTGTGCTAACAGCAAAACTAATAAACAGCACTTTATACCCTGGGCTTTTACTGACCCAAGAGACCATAACCCTGTTTCCTTTTTTATCAAATTCACAGGTCAAATTTCACCTAAATAAAGTCAGTATGGAGGGAAAGTAACCAATACTAGACGCAATGCAAGTCTTTCACATTTTGCATCTTTTTCCCTTCGGAGGTTTGGCTTTCTGCCTGGTGAATTTTATTCTCATTTGGTCTGACCACTGCATCAGTGGAAAAGGCAGAAAAGCAGAGTTTTCAGGTATCTCCAGTACTGCCATAGCAAGGGGGCAAAAACTGTAGCAACTCTGTATTTGGGATTTTAGTAAATCGAGGGCATTGTACTTTATATATTATGCTCTACACGTACCGAGTCAGTTTTCCCAAGTGTGTGATGCCCTGGTCAGTAATGTGTGTGTAGTCGCTAAGGTCGAGCTCAGACAGCAGAGTGTGTGCGCAGAGGAAGAGAAGCCCAGCGTTGGTCACTGAGTGACGACCAGGAAGTGTTAACTGAGTCAGATTCAGCCCTGCAATAAAAACAAATGCAAAATGAACACAAATATGTGACCAGTTGCAGTGTGAACGGTTTAAAATCTGCTCTTGATAGAAAGTGCTGGAAAACTTACAGACAGCGAGAGGACTGACCTGAGATGATCTCGAGTGTGTGATCACCGCTACTGACAGGAACACCGTGAAGACTGAGTGATGATAGATTGCGGCGCGCTGAAAGACACTGCAATGATTCTTCTTTAACCTGAGTGAAGTCAAGGTGAAGAGTCTGTAGATCGTGCAGATTGGCCAGAGCAGACACGTCACACACCTGAGAAACACAACCAAAGCAGAAATGTCACACAATAATAATAAAAATCGATATCAGTTATGTGTTTAATGAGGCATTTAAAAAGACCAGAACATACATTCGACATTTTTAATGATCTCTAACTCTTGGTTGGTCCCAGTCTTTAACGATTTCCTTTCTGGTTTGTTACAGGTCTTAGATGCTTTAACTTTTTGGTTAGTCAGGTCTTTAAGATGTTACCTAGTTGTTGCAGTCTTTACAGATTTGGGTTGGTCACAGACTAATTTTTCCCCTTCCTGATGAATCTCAGTCTTTTAAGCTTTAATTCTCAGTTAGTCCCAGAGCTAGGAAAGAGAGTGGCCAGGATGTGTGTGTGTGTGTGTGTGTGTGTGTGTGTTACCCTGGTGTGCGTGATGCTGAGCAGACGCAGCTGTGGTACACACACACACAGTGCAGTTAGCGTTTCCTCCGTAACAGCTGTTTGATT
>CM074966.1:13842409-13855648 GCA_037577455.1 Pangasius macronema | reverse complement strand
TTGGTTAGTCAGGTCTTTAAGATGTTACCTAGTTGTTGCAGTCTTTACAGATTTGGGTTGGTCACAGACTAATTTTTTCCCTTCCCGATTAATCTCAGTCTTTTAAGATTTAATTCTCGGTTAGTCCCAAAGCTAGGAAAGAGAGTGGCCAGGATGTATGTGTGTGTGTGTGTGTGTGTGTGTGTGTGTGTGTGTGTGTGTGTGTGTGTGTGTTACCCTGGTATGTCACTACGACTCGTCTGCGTCGACACCATGTGTGTGTGTGTCACGTCAATCGCAAAGGAGGCATTGTCGACAAACTAATAAACTCAGGTGAACAAGTGCAGGAGGAGATGACTGAAGGAAGACCAGCAGACCGGCATCACTCACTTTAGTGTGATCCAGAATCAACACACACAAGGACCTGAGAGCTAAACACACCCACACCCACACCCACACGTTAGAGCTGGATAAGAGAACACTTTAAATGAGCTGATGCTGCGTGTTAATACTGACTGAACGCGGTTATGACGGAGGACTATAACAGATGTGGTATAACTTACGTGTCATGTGGTGTAAACAGCCGTCAGTAAGTTTAGAGCAGGACGAGAGATTCAGATACTGCAGCTTCACCAATTTACACAGCACAGACAGCCCACAATCTGCCAGAGAGAAAATAAAAACAAACTTCCTTCACAGCTACATAACAGCACACTATCACTTAAGAGTTAACCTAATGGCCAGGTTTATATCTGCTGCTAATGTTATATATATGCATAAACACAAAGACACACACTCCCAGACGTACCAGTGATTAGGGGGGAGTTGACCAAGCTGAGGTGTGTGAGGTGTGTGAATGTGCTGAGTTGCTGCAGCAGTGTGTTGGTGGTGTATGGGTAGCTGTTTAATGTTAGCTTCCCAAGCGAGCAGCCAATGAAGAGCTGAAGAGTTCGAGGGTTCAGCAGGCGATCTGAGGTCATGTGACCCAACAAACGCTCAGCCAGCTCTGGGGTCAAACATGAAAAACTGCTGACGAACTGCATATAAGGAGCTGAGAGAGACACAGAAAGACGAAACCACACTGTAAAAATAAGAAGAAGAACAAGGAGCACATGTATGTTTATAATGTCTGTATGTTTCTGACCGCTGGTGAGGGAGATGGCGGCGCGTGTTGCCATGGTGACGAGTTTGGGCACACTGCAGGGTTTCTTGTGGGGAGCCAGAGACTCGGTGTGATGATGTTGCTGTTGATCATTTCGCTGTAAACGCTGTAATGCTGCCTCACCGGGTAAAACTCTGCCCTCTGCTGGATCTACTGAGACATCTGGATCCCTACACACACACACACACACACACACACACACACACACATACACATACACATACACACACATACACATAGACACACTCTTAATAATATGCTATGCTCCTAAATACTGATCATTGACTTGTAATGTAAAACTAAGGCTAAAATTATATGTAATATAATTAAAATATTCCCATTAATATAAAGCCATTATAAATATTCTTCAACGAGTAAAAAGATGTGTGTGCGCGTGTGTGCGTGTGTGTGTGTGTGTGTGTATATACCCAAGTCTGTTTCCTTGATTCGGCCAGTAATGCTGATCCTGATCTCTGAGCTCATTAAAGAAAGGAAGGCGAGGTACAGCTGAGATAAACACAGACAAGTTTATACTAAGAGATGGACTTGAGCCACAGTGAAGCTATTTATCACAAGCCAACAAATACCACTGTTACAGTATAAAGGTTCAGTACCATTAATATCCACCAGTGCCTGTTCTTCATCAGCACCAGCATCATCATCATCACCTTCTTCTCCTGCCACCAGTCTCTGTCCACGGCCTGCCAATGAGAAACGTCATTAAAGACAATTTAAACTGATATTAAAATGTAAATCTTTCGTTTTATTCTTTCTAAACTGGACGTCTGTGTCCAGACATGTAAGTACGTTAATAGGTTAGCCAGGTTGTACACGCAGCAATGCATAAAATCAAGTAGATACAAGTCCAGAGCTTTGGTTAATGCTCACATCAAACATCAAGGAAAATGGGGAAAAATGTGATTTCAGGGATTTTGACTGTGGCATGGTTTTTAGTGCCATGAAGGCTGATTTGTGTATTTCAGAATCTGATGATCTCCTGGGATTTTCACACACAACAGTCTCTAGAGTTTACACACCATGGTGCGGAAATAAAACTGAAAAACATATAGTGAATGGCAGTTCTGGTTCAAGCTGACACGAACTCAAATAACCACTCTTTATAACCATGGTGAGCAGAAAAGCATCTCACAACGCACAACAGGCTGAACCTTGAGGCAGACACCTCATTGGGTTCCAGTAAAGTTGGCACAGGCTCACCGAAACTGGGCAGGAAAATTGGAAAAAGACATTTGTCCAAACTTCAACAATCCAGTTTCGGTGATCTCATGCTGGATTTACATTTTCCTTGCTTCTCTCTGGATTAACAGTGACAACACATGAGTGAGGGAAGCCATATTAACATTGCCATAATGACAGCATCATGTTTTGTGCCTACTGCAAATAGTGTTGGCAACTGCACAAAAAAAAACCCAGCGTAAGTCTTGGGAAACTGTGCTCTGTGTGTGTGTGTGTATATATATATATATATATGTGTTTGTACCCCAGCGGTGACGAGGTTCAGCAATCCCAGCATGCACCATGTCTTCCCAGCGTAGTTGCTCAAACTGGGGTGGAGCTACAGGTTGGGGTAGCACATTTGCCCCCTGCTGGGCAGGAGGGTCACTGTGAGGTGGCTCAGGATCATCGACAGCGGCGGGGATGGAAGGATCAGGAGGAGTGATGGCCTGAAGGACGAGTGCAGCGTTCGGTGTTAAACCGAGAGAGCGCAGTGACAGTGACATGTCATCATCGCTGAAGCGCCGACGAGGAAAACCATGAAAAAGTGTGAATGAGGGAAGAGACGGATGGAGGGAAGTGACGTGGTCAACGACGTCCCGGAGAGGAGCATCTGCTGGAAAACACACACGCAAAGACTCACCGGAGGGGAGACGGATCTACAACACACACACACACACACAGACACACACAGAAAAGAACTGATATTAATACTAAATGTTAATTCAATCAAAAACAAAAATAAATGATACTGAAATTTTGGAACTTCCAGTTAAAAAAAGCAGAAATAATATTAAAAATTATAACAATTGTGCAGGTTGAATGGTGTGATTTATACCACACTACTGTTGAATTCTCAATTCTGAGTGGCGTTGATTAATTTTCTATAATGGAAGGTTTATATTAATGCGCTCTAATATGTTATTGTTTCTATAGTAACAATTTAAACAGGGACTTTTGTGGCCACATAAACTGAATGGAAAACATGAGTAATTGTTAATATGGTGATTAAAGGTTTATTTAGCATTTTGGAAGGAGTCTCCAGTGTCAGTGCAGGCAGGGGTAAAGCTGTAACTTTAAGTTGTTTATCTTTGGAGAACTTTGGGATTTCTCTCTGACATAACAAAGTGCCATTTTTGTCTTAGTACTTTCAAGAAAGAGAAAAAAAGAGATTATAGCTTTGACAGCTGCTATAACGTAAGCGATAACAGGAACTAACTTATTTCATGGACATTCCACAAAAGTTACCATACACAGATAAAATCTCCATTTGTACTTTATTAAATAAAAATGTAGTCATCGGCAAATTGCTGTGGTAGGAGAGGAATGAAACCACTTCTGGATGCGTTTTGAGTTTCAGTAGCTTCATCACACCATCCTGTCGCGCATCTCGGGAAGATTTATTTTACTCCTTAAATATCAAATCTCTCATTCTTATCACAATCCATATTCAGTGTGATAAAATCTTACCACTTAATGAAATCATGTCTGTGTGTGTGTGTGTGTGTGTGTGTGTGTGTGTGTGTGTGTGTGTGTGTGTGTTTGCATTCTTACCATTAGAATGCAATTGTTGTCCACGCCGCTCTGCACTCGTCCACTCGATTTCTCTCGTTCACTGACAGTTGGAGTGATGGTGTGTTTCTCCTGCTGAGCACGCCGATCTTCTGCTATCCTTTTCAAGATTAACTCTCGCTCCTGAGAACACACACACACACACACATTTACATGAGGCATACCAGAGGGAGGGACTGTCTCTAAACCAACAAACCAAAGTGGCACACAGTTGACAAAAATATTCTAGTTACTTATAGTGAGAGGTGGACTCTCGGAGGAATAAACAGAGAAAGATAGCCAGACAGGCATCAGGTAATCTCTGTTATAACCTTCTTCAGGTGGCATTAATTTTATATGGGGAGTAATTTGAGTGTTCCTCTCCCTCTGTGGCCACTGCACAACTGAATTAGTCAACACACACTAAAGAAAAAGAATGGCTTTCGGAAACCCGTAATGGCCTTAATAGTAGTATACACTGTAATGGCCTAAATACATTTTTTTTTTAAAAGTGTGTGTACCTGTGTATTTTGTCTCCTCTCGGCCCGGGCGTGTTCTGCTGCTCTCTGTCTCTCCTGAGCAAGAAAGTCATTGTTTTGCTTTATTCGAGACTTTACAGGTTCAGTTTCTGCTGCAGGACGATGCAGCACCAAATCAGCACCTTCAACACACACACACACAGAGTGAGGTTTATGAGTGTGAGATTCTTTAGTGTGAGGTTTGTTAGTGTGGTTTATTACTGGGAGGTTTATTAGTGTGAGGTTTACTAGTGTGAGGTTTGTTATGGTTAGGTTTGTTAGTCTGAGATTTATTAGTGTGAGGTTTGTCTGTGTGACATTTTGTTAGTGTGAGGTTTACTACTGTGAGGTTTATTAGTGTGTGGTTTGTTAGTGTGGGGTTCATTAACATGAGGGCGGTTAGTCTGAGGTTCATTAGGTTGAGGTTTGTGAGTGTGAAGTCTGTGAGTGTGAGGTTTATCAGTGTGCTGTTTGTGAGTGAGAGGTTTAAAGTCTAACACTTTATTAGTATAAGTTTTGTACCTTTTCCCTCTGTCTGAGATCCTTGAGCATCTTTAGGACGGTTAAAAGCAGTAATAGCATTTGTAACTGGTCCGGAATGTGGCATTAGTGTGTGTCTCGGACTGCCAGCCCGCACAATCCTGCACACACAGCATTGGAGAAAGAAACACAATGTTCAATCCTTTAAGGTGCTTTTCTGATAGAAAATTTTTAAATAAAAAAGGGACTTAATGCATGGGCAAGTGGGATAGTTGGGGGAATGAAAATAAACCTGTGCTTTATCTTTTTCTGAATTACCTCCTGATGCATAAAGCAGCACTGCTTAACTGGCTTAACAACCAAGAACAGAGAGTTCTAACGATTTATGCTGAATACAAAAAATTTGATTTAAAAATCAAATATTCAGCCAGGTCTTCCAATTTCTTCCCACAAGCCAAAAAATGCTGGCAGGTGGATTTGCTTTGCCGAACTGCCACTAGGTGTGAATGTGTGTGTGAATGTGTGTGTGAATGTGTGTGTGAATGGCACCCTGCAATGGACTGGCATCCCGTCCAGGGTGTATTCCTGTCTCACACCCAGTGTGCCTGGGATAAGCTCCAGACCCACCACGACACTGACAGGATAAAGCGCTTACTGAAGATGAACGAATAAATACATTTTTCATACAATGTATGATTCATGCATTTTTTTCCAATTTGTTTGTTGACAATCACTTTCAAATACAGTGTGAGTAAACAACTCCTGTCAACCAGACTACATAGTGTAAAAACATACATTTTATACTTAAACCAAACAGATTTAGCCAACAAGACATCTAAAAGTGTACATTCTCTGCCTAGCTGAGTCACTCTGGGACTGTGGTTATTGCAGATATAGTACTAACACAGATTTATTTTCACTCACCACAACCATTCATGCTTAAAATCAATACTAACATGTTACTATATTCAATATTTACTATACTATATTTACTATATTCAATCACTATAATGATTGAATATTTTGTGATATTAACTTAAGGTGTTAATTCATTAAGGATTAAAACACTGAATCGTGCTGCTATAGAAAGCTATTCTTCCTAAGTTGATTATTTTCCTATGACAGTCATCCTAAAAACCTTTATTCCTCTTATACCACAGAAATCTGTTTATCTGCTGTGGTATAAATAGTAATAAAGCAAAGAGCGTGATATTATTCACTGATTTTTACGAAGTCTTACCATTCAGCTGCTTCTGGTACAGAGAAACAGCCAGCCTGAACCGCAGCCTGAATCTGATGCTCAGTGAAACCCATTTCACTGAGAGAGCGCATGAACTCACCGAGCGTCTACACATGCGCGCACACACACACACACACACGCACACACACACGGGCATTGTGACAGGCCATTAAACCTTCCCAAAATTCCCCAAAAAGGACATGAATGTACACATTTACAAACAATTCCTCATGGCATTTCTATGCTACAAGACATGTAAAACAAAACATAGTTTTTTCAAAAATAAAAAATAAAAATTCCAGGAAAAACAACACAATATAGATATCACGATATCTCAGAAAACCATACTGTGAGACAATTTAACAAGATATCGATTACATTACATATCACCCAGCCCTAGTGGATGTATTAAAAATTAAGCAGTGTACACAATGTTTCCAGAGAAACAGGATGTTTCGGATCAAAGTCCTTCATTAGCTGTGCAAACAAAGTGTTTCTGAGGCTGAAGGAGATAAACGCAGTCCTTGAAGTGAGCAACTGTAAGGAAAAAGAGCTCATCATCTACACTCTCTGTTGCAACCCCATGGAATGAACGTCATCTTTTGACATCAGCACTAACCATTTTGAAAATCTCTGACTTGAAATGTACATTTATAGCATTTGGCAGACACTTACATTTAGACCCAGAGCAACTTACATTTATACAGCTAAGCAGTTGAGGGTTAAGGGCCTTGCTCAAGGGCCCAGCAGTGGCAGTTTGGTATTGAGGGGTTTTGAACTCATAACCTTCTGATCAGAACTCCAATGTCTTAACCACTGTGCTACCACCACCATGCTTCCACCACCAATATCTACTAGTTTCACTAGTTACACATCTGATGAAGGGCCTTTGTCTGAAACATCCTGTTTCTCTGGTAACTTTGTTTACTATATTATTGCCACCATTATTACTGAGATACACTGCAGTGAAAACCCTGGATTCTTTTTTAGATAATGTTTTGCAGCTTCAAATCAGTCACTTCATCAAGAATAGCAGATACCTATTTTTTAAAGGTCAAATATATATACATATATTGTTTGAAAGTTAATCATTTATAGACATGCAGGACAGTAACGTTCATGGAGTTTTAGGGGATTTTCTCTGGAGCACGGAACCGGAAACTGTTTTAAACCACTGTATACAAAGTGTGCATTAATGTGCAGGACTTATTCAGAGCTTCCGGTTGAGTTTACGACTCAGACAAAAAACATGAGTTTTCTACAACAACTAAAGTTAAGCATTTAGTCAGCAAGTTACTGGCTAATATATTTTTATACATTTGTTCAGCACTGTGGAAGGAAGTATATAACATTTCACTATGTTAATGTAGTCTGTCTAAACACTGGAACCTGAAAGTCAGACTGAAAGTCTAAGTGCAAGTTTAAGTGTTAAATCTCACCGCTGAAGACGCCATTAAAACTGCTTTAAACTGCTTAATCCGAATCCGTCATTTAATCCGAATTAAATAACTGTTAAATGTGCTCGCCAAGCTGCCAAAGCGTTTGTTACGAAAATAAATGTTATTTTTTAATTGTAAAAAAAAAAAGATTCAATCCTAACACGCTGACAGTAAACAGTGGGCGGGGCCAACGATCATCTGATTAACACTTCCGGGTTTTCTTTCTTCGTCTGTGGTATTAATGAGACTTGTAGCTGTATTGCTCGCCACCTGCTGGCAGTTCCTCATTACAGCAAATGAAAATAAATACAGAATCGATTTATGGCCAAGTCCAAGAACAAAGCAACTGCATTTCAGTTCCCTGAGTCTATACGTATGAACATACGAAAATATGTTTTTTCAAAAATAAAAATTATTTAAAAATAATTTTTAAAAAAATGTGAGAAATTATGTGCATAAAACACCCAGGGCTGCTGGGAATAAGAAGTTGTTTTTTTCAATCACAACAAATAACAATTCTCAGAAGAAATCCTGAACTTCTTCAGTTCCTCAACTAGAATTTATAACTGGAACTTTCTCAAGATTTCTAGAGTAAGCGAGCAGCTACCAACTATAAACTGCTGTTTATAGCTGACGGTAATACTTAATAATAATTTATCTGTCTATATTTAGTTTTGGGGTTTGTTACATTCCAGAAAGTTCAGAAATGTATGCTGAACATGTTATAAGTATCGACCATGGGACAAGTTGGGACACAGTGTTGCAATGAGTCAAACTGGTCAAACTCCTTTAAGCATTTCTAATACCCGCATGACTTTCCAGGAGGATTTTCTTTTTTTGTAGGGTCTTGTGGGATTCCAGTCCAGATGCACACCTCTAGTTTTGCCCTGTTAACCCTGAACTCATGACTTCCCAATAGTAACCACCACACATTCATTCATTCATTCATTCATTCATTCATTCATTCCAGTGTTGTTGTGGATTCGGAGCTTATCCTGTGAACACTCAGAGCAAATTCACATTAAATGGGGCACCAGTCCATCACAGGCCAACATGCACAAAACATTCACTCATCCATTCACACCTAGGGGAAATTCAAACTCACCAAACCACCTACTAGCATGTTGTTGAGAGCTGGAAACCGGAGAACCTGGAGGAAACCCATATGGACATGAGAAGAACATAATAAATTCTACATAGATATTATCCCAAGTTCAGGATCCAACCAAGGATCCTGTAGGTGTGAATTAAAGATGGTCTTCAGGGCTACTAGTCGGGTTCCTGTGTGTTGTCTGGGTGCTGGTGTGCAGCTGCTGGATCACACGAATCTCCTTATAGAAACTCCAGCAGCTGCTGTGATGTCTTCACCACGGACACGTTATTAAGATTCCATGTGACGTTCATCCTGAAGATCTCTCTCATCACTCCAGACCTCCTGAAGTTGATGATCAACTCTACTATGTTTAATACTTTATACTGAAGTAGTAGGTACAGTGTACTACTACTATTCTTCATAGAAGTGTGTATGTAGGATTTGTAAATGAGTATCATATATTTATCATCTGGGGGGCGTTTAGTATAAGTAATGTGCATACACATGTCCTTTGGAACACAAGAACAGTTTTTTTTTTATCAAAAACTGCAAAAACGCGGAAGGAAATAGCACACAGTGTACTTCTACATTTCGCATACCAAATCTTAAGCAAGATTTTGTAGGAGTGTGAGTGATAAAAGTTTGAGTAACAGCCCAGCACTGGCACTGATATCAGAGGTTCAGTGTAGTTACCAGCTTTTAAATCAGTTGACAACTCAACTCCCACTAATTTCTCATTCCTAAATACACTGTGGCCATTGTAGGCATTCTTACCTTCCCCTGTTTATTATACTCGAAGATCCTAAACTTTCTTCTTGAGTTCGGCAAAGCACAGCAAAGGATCAGTTAAAAAACATAGGATCAGTTTTGCACAGCAACATATATATATGTTAAAACAAAATAAAAAGGAAAAAAGAAAGAAAAAGCACATATATTATCAAGGTCCAGTGTCTTTAGGTGCAAAGCCTGATAAATATGTATGTAGCAGGAATGTACAAATTAAAAACCTTCAATAAAAAGGCACAGCAAATCAAACTCTGCCTAAATACTATAAGCTTGTTTGGTCCTGGTGGATTACACACGCCCAGTTGTCAGGATGGCTGAGCCAGATCATCTTCCCATAATCTTTGGAACTGGACTGGAAAAAATTCTTATTTTCACCAATTTTGAGTTCACACTGAAACTTTTAGATTCATCACCTGATACCAACAACCTGTCTATAAGCCAGGAACTTTCATTTGTCACTACATCCTGCGTAAACATAGAAGAAACATATGCATCAAAATGTGTATCACGGCTAGATGAGAGTTTATTAGTGAACCTTTTTGTGCATTATTGAAAAATAATGCACAAAAAATGCTCTCTCTCTCTCTCTCTCTCTCTCTCTCTCTCCCTCACACACACACACACACACACACACAAATTTGAGCTTCATTATTATTTTCTTTGGTGTGTCTGTGAGTTGCAGGTTTCAGTTCTCACACTGCGGGATGAAGAGACACTATTTGGTTATTGAGCAATATCTTTTATTACTTCTTCTTATTCATCATCATCTTCTTCTTCTACTTCTTCTTCTTCTTAATAATAATAATAATAATAATAATAATAATAATAATAAATTGTTGTTGTGTATAATAATTTGCACAACTGTATTAGCAGCTGTCTTTAAAAAAAATTGTGTGTGTGTGTGTGTGTGTGTGTGTGTGTGTGTGTGTGTGTGTGCAGGTGTGTGTGTAGTGAACGCATAACTACCTACTGACACAGCCATAAGCTGGTATGCGTTAGCGCTGAGTTTCGCACACAGCTGTAAGTTTTCACATTACAGTGTCTCTGTGTCTCAGCGTTCTGGTGAGAAACAGCCGCTCTGTCAAGCATCCAGGAAACAGAGCAGAATAAAATTAAAGAGGAACCCACTTTGCAAAGTGTCACATCAGCATCTGTGCCAGGTCACACAACAACAAGCAACCAAAAGAACTGCACTTAGAAGACCTGCAAACTACCTACCGTTATCCACATACCTGTTCACCATTAAAGCGAAATCGCTAAGTTGCCACCTCTGGACTTGACTGTATGTGGCCAGAGTTAAAGTTGGACATCACGTGTGTCCCAAAAATACAAAACATATTCATTTTAGTTACATTGCAACAGAGTAATATCAAAATGAAATGTTCAAATATTCAACCACATGTTGTAAATCTCCTCACTACTGACACATTTTTCATCAATTTGGCCCACAACTTCACAACAGCGTTCTGATTGGCTGTCACTTTTCTGACCTTTATTCAACTTGGAAGCATGTATACAAAAAAATGTATAGAGCGTCTTAAAAGCAGCTGCTTTCCACCTGACTTGACTTACAGCCACGTCCTATAGGATTATATGTAAAACTTGCTTGTGTTTGAGAAAAAAAAATGGCAAAAAGTGTGAAAGCACTTTTAGTGAACCTTATATTTGGCTGATTACTGCTTTGTCTAGCCAGCTTTCCTTTAGCCTCGCCCTCTCTGTCTGTTCACTGATTTCCTGAACTGGTGGCCGTAAATGAATTTTTTGGGGATTTCTCAATCCTTCTGGTTTCTTTATTATGACATCCTTTTTTAAAATAAAAGCTTTATATATATATATAAACCCAAACCTGTACATTTGTCCTCCTGTCCTGCAATTCATGACAAATTGTGTGCATAACAGGCCCAGCAAGATTTTAATCAAAGTCAAACAGAGCGTTTGTAAGAAAAATGCACCATTGGGGCGTACACCGCAGGATGTTTATCCTGATTGTATCACTGAATCGGAGCGGAGCCAAAGCCAAGTGTGGGCACAGATGATCCTGGGGTGTGAGAGGGTAAAGAAAAGTCAGTCGTAAATCATGCTTTATGCTTGGTCAGAAGTGCTTCTGGGAACAGTTTGGTCTTTCAAAATGGAAGGAGAATTATAGCTACTTGCGTGCTGTCCATGAAAATGGAAGGGGAGTGGTAATGACCAGGTGAAACTTTTTTTCATTTCATTGTTGTCTATTGTTAATTTGCCACAGTACTAAACTCTTCGCTACTGTATATAGCTATAAACATGTTAGTTCCATTAGTCTTGGAGCTTTAGACACCAAAAACAGTAAAGGGGAGTGACTTCATGATTCATAACATTCATGACAGCAGCTGCCCTAAACACATTAATGAATGTCTCTCAGATGAAGGCAAGAATGTGTGTGTGTGTGAATTGAACACATAGCTACCCACTGACTCGTAAACCTATCACAGTCAGACAAACACACACCCAATCACCCGCCCACACACACGTTCACACTGGTGTGTACAGTGTACCAACGGTATTTCCTTGAAAACTCAGGGAATTTTCTTCTTAGCTCATATTATTCTAATTATCTAATTATAATATTATAATTACCATTTTATTCTAATTATCATTCTAAAAATTATAATTAATTATTTATAACATTTTCATAAGAATACATAAATAGTCTTATAAAAATGTTATAAATTATAATTAATAATGTGTAACATTTTTATAAGAATATTTATGTATTCTTATAAACATATGTGTGTGTGTGTGTGTGTGTGTGTGTGTGTGTGTGTGTGTGTGTGTGTAGTCAACTTGTTATTGACCACATGACTCTTGGAGCTCCAGTGGAGGAAATTTGACCTGTTTGAGGAAAAACTGAAGTGTGTGTCTCTATACACACACACACACACACACACACACACACACACACACACACACACACACACACACACACCCTCTTCCTGTTCTTGCTTCCTCATTCACCCTTTCTCTCTGCACCCAGATGTGATCAGCAACTCCTCAGAGGAAAAGACACACACACACACACACACACACACACACACACACACACACACTCTGCGCTGACGCATACGTGCTGGTAAGTCACTCCTTCAATTTTTTTTCCTATAGACTATATTAAAGAGAAATCAACAGCTGGTGAACTAGTTGTATACTGATCAGAAGTGACACTGTGACTTTCTCACTTTATTTTCTTTATAAGTTTGATATAGTAATTAAAATACCACTACTGCCACTTTCTTAACACACTGACACTGAATACTGTCAAGTCTCAGAATGAGTCAGTTCCTCAGTCGGCCACCAGGGGAAGACACTGTTCCATTCCAGCTCATTAGGACTAAGTGGATTTATATTCACACACTTTTCACACTACAGCCTCAAATCACACACTACAGATATTCTTACACTAGACACTATGTATTGTTCTATTTATGAAACATGGAACAGCCTCCACTGGAACAACTTCTTCTGAAACTTGTCACTTCTTGCTTGTGTCTGCAACTTAGTGGCTCATTACATCTCCAATTTACAAAAAAAAAAATGGCTTCCTCTAACAACATATTCCTCATGAGTATATAGCATCTGTGACCGCTGCATGCAAAAAGTGTCTAGCTTTCCATGTGCACATTTCTCAGTTCTAGTGCATGTTCCTGGTATTACAACCCCTGGCAAAAATGATGGAATCACCACACTTAGAGGATGTTCACCCAGACTTTTTACTTTATAGCAAA
>CM074966.1:13810706-13833948 GCA_037577455.1 Pangasius macronema | reverse complement strand
CTCCCTAACTTTGTCCCCCAAACGTCCAACATGAGCTGTCCCTCTGATGTACTCGTTCCTAATCCTGTCCAACCTCTAGGATTCAACCCAATACAGTATTGGCGTTTCACTAATAGTCATATTCATCTATCCATGTCTAGAAAAAGGGCAATTCCAGCATCAGGGATGTGACATGTACTGTACACTCACAGCAGCTAAGTTTACATGCACATCAAATTCCATGTAAGGGTTGCAGCCATATTCCGAATATGATTTTTATATGTATCCAGGCATCAGAATATTCCTGTATACATGGATGTTGTAAGTAAGCCTGCGTTGCCACTCCTAAATACCTAGCCTACAGCTAAACATCTGTTAGCACCCACAATTCCTTACATAGCTATTTATCAGTGTTATGGGTGTGACATCAAACTATTGTAAGAGACTACACATTTTCTACAAATTAAATAAAAGGTAAAGATTGGAAATGAGTGGAAATGACATGCCTGAACAGGTACTCCATAAATTTGACATGTTTGGCATGTTTCTCTATAATTTGACCAGACAAGTTAAATACAGTGAAATATATGAATGAAAGGCATGAGTGAAATCCAAAAGTAGTTTTGTGTCTGTGCTCACAACTTTGTTTTTCCATGGTAAGTGCTGCGATGATGTGTACTACACTGTGATAATGTGTGGAACTGAATTTCCCAGCTCACCGTTTTGAGGACGTTCCTGGTGTGAGGAGACACCTAGTGAGGAAAAGCACCAAAACCGCCATAGTGCACATCAATAAAGATCATGCAGAGCCAAGCACACGCAGTCGCAAAGTTGACCGCACACCACACGAGGTAAGTCCACACACATTGATGAGTTCGTAACAGAAACCTGTCTACACTGGACACATTCTAAAATCATCACTGAGACCATGTGGTGTTTAGTTATTCCTCATTACTAAACTGGCACGTGATGCATTTGGCCAAGAGTGGCACCCGAGCAATGGCGGCCAAATGTATTAAGATCCAATGGGACTGTCGTTAGTATTTCAGGCTGCCCCATCCCATGGATTTTGATCTAGAATCAGTGAAAGGATGCAGAGATTTGATAAAGCCTGGTACACAAATAAATGTGTTAATTGCATCACACCCTGATGTGGTTCAGTACCCTTCCATTTGCACACCAGACACGTGTAAACTTTTTACATAAAACACTGGCATCACACAGAGCGACAATGTTTACATTTACATTTATGGCATTTGGCAGACACCCTTATCCAGAGCGACTTACATTTTATCTTATTTATACAACTGAGCAGTTGAGGGTTAAGGGCCTTGCTCAAGGGCCCAGCAGTGGCAGCTTGGTGGTGCTGGGGACCGAACTCATGACCTTCCGATCAGTAGTCCAACATCCTAACCACTGAGCTACCACTGCCCACAACCACAACCAATGTTGACGTGGCATAAAGCATATTTTTAGAAAGCATGGTCGATTGGAATTCTAGCTTGAAACACTACACACTACAGGGTTCATGCTACGTTTTGGAGTATTACTAGCCAGTCCTGGGCATCTGTGAGCTCACGTATGCGGAAGAGAGTAGATAGTGCTTTCCTCCGAATGTGTTACGCAGCCTTGTGATGCAGCACGAGCAGCATAAGACCAAACCAGGGAGAAAATGAGGGGAAATATATTACATATATTACAAGAGCTGTTATCTAGCTAGCTGTACCTTACAAAACAGTTACTAAGCATTAGTGCATGTGTTTAGCATAAACACTGGCAACTAATTTTCTTGTAATATCATCTGACCCATCAGAGACATATCGAGCACACACTCAATAGCCTCTATATTGGATTATTTGTCACGTGAAAGCCGAGTGAATAGCACCTAATTAAACATACATGACTGTCGCAGACCTGAGAGAGATCCGGTCACACACATACACACACACACACACACACACACACACACACACACACACAGGTAAAGTGTGTGTGAGTGCATTAATGAAACATGACTCTGTTTGTGTGTTTATGTGTTTGTGTGTGTGGTGTGTGTGTGCGTGTTCACTGCTCTCTCCTCTGAGTGCTGTTATTCGTGTTCTGCATCCCACTCACACACACACCATGGTCCTGTTAGATTTTTCTCAACGGCAGCAGGTTAGAGATGTTTCTGTACCATGTGTGTGTATGTGTGTGTGTGTGTGTGTGTGTGTGTGTCTGTGTGTGTGTGTGTGTGTGTGTGTGTGTGTGTGTGTGTGTGTGTGTGTGTGTGTGTGTGTGTATACGTGTGTGTGTGTGTGTGTGCATATTAGAGTGTGTTTGCTTTCAATCTAGCTGTTATGCTTATGTTAAAGCCTGTCATCTTGGTTTGAAATGTTTTACATTTTACATCTTACAGTTTTTTTTTTTTGTTTTTTGTTTTTTTGTACTGATTAGCATAAGATTGCTGTAAGTGGCACTACAACATCGCAGACGTGGCAGAGTTAATGCTTCTGAATTAAAATAAACATTATTTCCTCACATGCCAAATAATAAAAATGCAAAATATATGTGCTGAAAGTTACGTGCATGTAGCTTATGCGAGTCATGTAGCTTATGCAGCTGCCTGTCATGATTTTCCATGCTCCAGATGTTTCCTGAGAAGAAGTACCTGAGTTTTTTTAAGTAGTTTCTAGACCTCAGCCACAACTTTGAACACCTAATATCGTCTTGTCCACCTCAAACCATCCAGAAAACATCAGAACAAAATAGGAAATCTCTCACCTATAAAGGTTAACATCATCCCTCCATTTGTTTTGAAAGCAAAATGCACCACAGAAGCTGAAAATAAGGTGTCTCTAATAAAATTATTGAGTTATGAATATAAGAATTATATGAGTTATTAGCTCCTCATACTTGGATTACTACAATAAAAGTATATGGATTAGCTAAGAAGAATATATTGAAATATATACAGGCGTTCAGTTGTCATATCTTAAACTAGTCTTATATCTTAAAAGCCCTTCATAGGCAGCCTACTGAGTGTGTCTATGTGCTGTAGGTGTTTGTAGAGCTGAATGAGCTGATCGTAGATAAGAACCAGGAGCTGCAGTGGCGAGAGACAGCACGCTGGATTAAGTTTGAGGAAGACGTGGAGGAGGAAACACACCGCTGGGGGAAACCGCACATCGCCTCGCTCTCGTTCCGCAGTTTACTGGAGCTCCGTAAAACCATAGCACATGGTAATTATTATTATTATTACTACTACTACTACTACTACTACTACTGCTGTGTGCTAATACTACTACTACTACTAATAATAATAATAATAATAATAATAATAATTTGTGGTGTGTAGGCACAGTGCTGCTGGATTTGGATCAGAAAACGTTAGCTGGAATTGCTCACCAAGTCGTTGAGCAGATGATCATCACTGACCAGATCAGAGCTGAAGACAGAGCGAATGTACTAAGAGCACTACTGCTGAAACACAGGTATACACACACACACACACACACACACACACACACACACACACACACACACAAAAACACTTCCATTTCCCACCACACTTTCACTTATATCTCAATTTACAGACACTTGAATCAATCTACTATGACTTGGTGTGTTTGTTGCATGCTGTGTGTTTTAAAATAATTTCAACATGTCCCTGACCCTCATCACCCTATTCAAAAATGTGTGTTTGTGTGTGTGTGTGTGTGTGTGTGTTTTTTTTCATCTGTATATGTTCTCTCATTTAGTCACCCGTGTGATGAGAAAGATCACAGCTCATTCCCCAGAAACATCTCAACAGCCAGTCTGGGTTCATTAATCTCTCATCATCATCATCATCACCATCACCATCATCATCATCATCCTCATCAGACAGAGACGTCCGTCACCGAGCCGCTGATGGGGAACACAAACACAAAACACGACAACACACAGCACACACAACCTGATACAGCTGAGGTGAGAGTCATGGGAATCAGGGGTCTAACTAGTGGACCAGAATGTGAATGAAAAGAAAATAGGAATGAATCAAATTTAGAAAACTGGAAGAAAGGAACTGGACTTATAAATGATGAGGAACCAGGAGTCTGGAACTTGAGGGCTTGAAGTAGGGAACTTGGGAACTAAAAACACAAATAAATAGGAACTAGAAGAGAAGAAGAATGAGTGGCTAACAACTAGAGCACTGGAAGGAAAAGGAAATTGTGAACTAGGCAAATAGAAGGTTAAATGACAAGGAACCTGAAACAAGGAGGATGAAAGTAGGGAACTTTAGCTATGGAAATAGAAACAGGGTTAGGGTTAGGGGTAGGGGATTGGAAATAGAGAACTGGAGTTAGGAAAGTAGAAACAATAATGAATCTGCTTTAAGGTACTTTAACTAGGGGACGAGAAATTGAATGAGTAGGTACTAGGATATGGGAAACAGGAATGACAAGACACTACAAAACTGAAACTAGGGGACTGAACATATGAATGACTAGGACCCAGGACATTTGAAGTAAAGTACTGGACACATTAGCATTGACTAGGAACAAGGGGTCAGATTCTTGAGGACTAGAGGAAGAAGGGAACTAGCGAACTTGGAACATATACTAATAGACATGGGGAACTAGTAGCACAACTAACATGAATGGCTAGCAACTGGACCAAAGGAAGTGCAGTTACAGGACTGGAAATTGGGAACTGGAAGTAAGGAAGTGGACACAAGAAAAACGAGTAATTGTTAAAACAAACAGGTAAAAGGAATCAATCTTTATAAAGGAACACAGCCCCCCGTGCTGGACACCAGAGAAACCGTCTGGACAGAGACATCTGTGGATAAGTTATACTGAATGAGTTCCCTTCATTATAATATCAAATACATAGAACACACCTCAGTATGTGTGTGTGTGTGTGTGTGTGTGTGTGTGTGTGTGTGTGTGTGTGTGTGTGCATGTTCATCAGGCACTGTCCATTTACAGTGATATATATATTTTTTTAAATAGTCGCACACTCTGTAGGGTTTATTTTTGCATTTGTAATTAATACTAAATATTATTCAGTCATATCATAGCTATTTATCTAACTATATATTTTTGATGCACATCATATATATACTGTATGTACACACACACACACACACACACACACATATACACACACATTGAATTCTCTATTGCACGCTACTGTATATTATTTGAATCATTTGTATGCAGTATAATGTGTAATATATTGTGTATAATGTGTTTCTAGAAAGAACCAGCTGCAGCTGCTGGCATGCACAGATCTAAATCTAAACACGAGCTCAAACTGCTGGAGAAAATTCCAGAAAATGCAGAAGCCACTGTGGTGCTCGTGGGTAAGAACACATTCATTTTACTGAGGCAAACTCTATTGGCACACACTACACAAATATATTTGCTTGTTATTTCATTAGATAGTGTGAGATGCACAAGCTGAATAAATATTTGGATTTATTAGTGTTACAATGTGATCGTACTGTGTTCTTATTTACACATTGATAATAATATAGATCATATATCTGGGTCAGAGGTCAATCTGTTGGGGTACACAGGCAAGTCCACTAGAGTCAGTCAGCTAGAAACTGGAGTGACTGCAAATCATTGAACTGGAAGGAACTACAGAGCTCCAGAGCTAAAATTATGGAATTGGAAAAAGAAAACTAAAACTAGGCAACTAGTATGGAGGACTGGATCTGGATAGAACTGGGAAAAAAACTGTAACCAGGAAACCAGAACTAGGGAAATAGAAATTTTAGTAACTATCAAGTAGGGACCTGGAATCAGGTGACTGGGATTTGGGGATTAAAACTAAGAAACTTGAGCAAGTGAACTAGAAACATGAATGAATGCAAATAGGGCTCTAACTATAGGAAGTAAAACTATAAAAGGCTAAAACACACACACACACACACACACACAGGAAGCTAGAACTAGGGAAATAGTAAGTAACTAGTAAATAAAGAACTGGTACTAGCTAGGGCACTGGAACTATGAAAGGAGAATATGAATCAAAATAGCGCATATTAGTAATTGTAATAAACATCAGTAGAACTATGTATAGAGCTCTAGTTAGTCTGTAGAAGTCTCTATACATACATACCTCAATAATATGACATAATCACATGTTTATCTTCAGGTAGTGTTGATTTCCTGGACCAGCCCACCATGGCATTTGTGCGCTTGGAGGAAGCAGTGTTACTAGACTCAGTTCTGGAGGTTCCAGTTCCTGTGCGGTTCCTCTTCATCTTACTTGGACCAAACAACTCCAGCATGGACTACCACCAGATCGGACGCTCAATTTCCACGCTGATGTCTGATAAGGTCAGATGATCTAATAATGCTGGCTAGCTTTGAACAGCATTATAATGTGGAATCAGTTTTTCCACTCTTTGAAGGAGCTTCATCAGCATATGGTGGGAAAATCATTTAGGCAGCTTATAAAATAGCACTTGATCCAGCACATCCTTTTATTTTGCACTGACACTTACTCCTACTCACCATAATATTGGCCACAAATGGTGTTTGTGTGAATTTACAGCCCAAAATATACATTTCAGAGAGACATAATTATTCAATAAGGTATTAATGAATGCATTTATTCAATAATTCTTGTCTCTAGTCGTTCCATGAAGCTGCGTATCTGGCTGATGATCGTCAAGACCTTCTAAACGCCATCAACGCTTTCCTGGACTGCAGCATTGTTCTTCCTCCATCTGACTTTGGGGGTGAAGACCTGCTGCGCTCCATCACTCACTTCCAGAGGGATATGATCAAAAAACGAGAGGAACAGGAAATCAGCATGATGAGCAATGAACAAAAGAGCCCAGAGGAGAAAGGTCAGAGAACATCTGGAATAAATACATTATACATACAAAGACATACTGATATTATACAATATTTTATAGCTTTATGATGCAATTATAACAATAAAGAACTCAGTTCTATAGGTATGTCCAACAATACAGGTGACTTTTTGAAGTAGCTATTCAATGGATTATTTATGTATGTTAATTCTCATATATTCATTATTACATGAACTTCTAAAGACTAAAATGCTTTCAGATGAGATTTTTAATAGTGTTATTTTCATTTATTTTCATTTACATATATTTTTCACAGTTCAAGGACTTAAATATAAATCAGGAGATCTGGGTGATGTCTAAATTTAACATTTATTGAAAAATTAAATCAATCCATCAACCTGGCAAACTAACAGTTAAAAGAAGAAAAGACATTGTTATTAAAGTTAAACTAGAAATAGTATTTAAAAGCACAAGTAAGAATAACTGATACTGCGACCAGAAGGTGAGCACTAGCTTTTATCACAACGCTTCTTAAAAGTTAACAGTTTTAGGAACTTTTGGTTCCAAGAAGGTTTACAAGGATGTTTAGTCTATCCAGGTTTCTGGGATTTTCTGAGAACATTTTTACATAGCGTCTTTTTTACATACCAAAGTGTTGCTACAAGATTTTTACATTTTACTAGAATAACATTTTTAATGGTATTCTTGGGAACGTTGACAAAATATAAGCCGTTATTATGGCCGATGGTTTAGGACAATACAGAAACATTATTGCAGTAATGTGACTTACTGAAGATCGTCTGTTAGCACAGCAGAGGGTTCCTTTCACATACTGTCACACCATTTCAACATTAGCCAACATAAACATTCCAACATAGTTATCTCAGGGTGCTTCTTAAATGTGTTCATCGTTTTTTAGTATATTATTGTATGTAATCTGTGTTCTGCACAAATTCACGTAAGTAATAAAACACAACAGAGAATGTGTTGTAGGCAACTAATCAATGACAGGGGGTGTGATGTAGCCCTGTTATCACATACGTTATGGCAGCAATAAACAGTTGTTCCCTTACCATTCTTTTTCTTTCTCTTTCTCGAAGTTAATGAGACATAAAAATGTAGCTTGTCATGTTACAGAGATACCAGAAAGCACAATGACTTTCCTGTGGTGGAAAATTCCTTCCAAAAGTTAGTTTCTTGGAAACCATATCAACAATTTTTTAAAAATCCTGTATAAGTTGTTACTATGGAAACAACAGTGTATTAGAATGAGCTCATTAATATAAACCTGTGATGCACCACACAGGCAGACGTACAGAATTACTGTCCGATGCGTACCATTATGGAAAATTCGTCAATACCTTCGGACCAATCAGATTCAAGAATTCAACAAAACTGTGGTTTAAGCATTCTTAAAAAAATGTTGATGCCAATTTAACCTACGTTGGAGAAATGTTTAAAGCTTCCACACTCTTGCCTTGTAATAAATAATCAAAAAAAAGTTCTTAAGTTTATAATAACATGAATTTATGTCTCCTGTGCAGAATCTCTGTTGGCACGCCATGACCGTGGTGATGATGATGACCCCCTGAAGCGATCAGGTCGACCGTTTGGAGGTTTAGTCCGAGACGCACGACGTAGATACCCGAAATACATCAGTGACTTCACAGATGCTCTGAACCCGCAGTGCATGGCGGCCATTATATTTATTTATTTCGCTGCTCTTTCTCCTGCTATCACATTCGGAGGGCTGTTGGGTGAGTTACAACAAAGACTCTGGCTGATTTAATAATTACTACACATTTCCTGGCACATCACAAGATGATCACATCTTATATGATTTACAAACACGTACGTACGCAGTGACATAGTAAGTAATCTAGGAAGTGAGACAATACAAGCACAAGCTAACATCTGTGACTCATAATTTGTTATAGATCTTCAGTTTAAAAATGGGTTTTTGTGTGTTTGTGTATGTGTAGGTGAGAAGACAGAGGGTCTGATTGGTGTGTCAGAGCTCATCATTGCTACATGTATTCAGGGAGTGATATTTTGCCTGTTGGGAGCACAACCACTGCTGGTAGTCGGATTCTCCGGGCCGTTATTAGTGTTTGAGGAAGCCTTCTTTACCGTAAGTGTGAAATTATTCATTTAATAAAACACAATAAATGCTCTATCAGACTCATGACCTGACACATCACATGTAGGAGTTCGACTGTGTAAACTTTTATCATAATATTTCCAGCATTCTTATAGCACAGCGCTGTTGAATACTGAATTCTGATTGGTCAGAAGGTGTTGAAGTTACTATAGCAGCATGGTGCAGACAATATGTTGTTGGTTCTATAGTAACAACTTACATGGGGACTTGTATGACAGCCACTTCAGTGTTAAGAAAACAATTTAGATAGTGTTGATATGGAAACATTTTTCTGTGTATAGGTTTATTTAGCATTTTTGGAAGTAGTCCCCACTGTCAGTAGTTGTAACAGTTAAAGCCATTACTTTGTGTTTTTCCAACATGAAAAGTCTTCAAAGTCTTCAGGAAAAAGGAGTTTACAATTTGCAGTTTCTTGGTAACATGACGAGCTGCATTTTTTTTATTAACTAAAGCAGCATTGTTTTTAACTGCTAATGTAAATTATGTTCAACAACATTAAATCTAATTATAAATGGATAAAAAGTACAATGTTTCTTTCTACAGCAAATAAAATTGTTGTCAAATTGCTGTGGTAATTGGTGTAAGAAAAATAAAACTCTTTGTGGCATGCTGTTATAGGAAAATAATACATTTCGGGCTGTAAATGTCTCCACTGATATGAGATGTCTCCATCATTTGTCCACTCTGTCCCCCAATAGTTCTGTAAGAGTAATGATGTGGAGTACCTGGCGGGTCGGGTATGGATTGGGTTCTGGCTCATCATAATCGTGGTGCTCATGGTAGCATTTGAGGGAAGCTTCCTGGTTCGATTCGTCTCTCGTTTCACTCAGGAGATTTTCTCTTTCCTGATCTCACTCATCTTCATCTATGAGACCTTCTCCAAACTCATCAAGGTCAGTATGTAGAATAGTTTGCACTAAACTGAAGCGTTCCATGACGTAGCGCTAACCTTTTACACACCACTGTTCCAATTTGCCTTCATTGAATTCCCCTAGTAATGCTTACATGTGTAAATGCATTAATTAAAAAGGCATTGATCATTTTGGATCACTAACTTACTGGTTACAAGCTAGTGAGATACATAAACCCATAATGGAATAAGGTGAATGTTAACTAGTTTATTTGCTAACTAGCTAATGGAACAACCCATAAAGTTGGAACACACCTGGAATAAATAATTGTGTCAGGTTGAATCAGTGTCCATGGGTATGGCTGATTGCTGTTCAGTGTTACAATATACTGTATATAGTTTTTCTAGCATGCATTATTTTTCCTGCAGATATTTAAGGAACACCCACTGAAACGCTGCTCACTCCTCAACGACTCCATGTTTAACGACTCTGAGACCTCACTGGTAGAGAATTTCACATTGAACTCATTAGCATCAAACAGCAGTTCGGAGGTAAAGGAGAAGATTGTCGGAGAGCCGAACACAGCACTGCTTTCACTGGTTCTCATGGCCGGAACGTTCTTCATTGCGTTTTACCTGCGCAAATTCAAGAACAGTGCCTTCTTTCCAGGCAGGGTGAGACCAAGTCTTTATTAAACTTATATTTATTGATTTTTCAAGCTTGAACCAAAGTGACTCTTAGCTGAGGCTAAATCTGAGCAAAGAAACTCAGAACTCAGAAACTCAGAAAGTTGAGGGTAAATCCAAAACCAGGGCTAACCTAAATCAAGTCAAGACCGAGTCTTAAGTTGATCGAAGGAAGATGTCATGATGAAAGTCTCAGTCAAATCAAAGACCATATTTAGCAAGAAAAATGCCCAAGACTGAGAACAAGAACAAAGGCCAGGAACACAGAGACAAGTCAATACGGAAAATCTCTAAAGACCAGACTCAAGTCCTAAAACCTTGGTTAATGCTTAAGAACCCTAATAATACCACTCCTTGTACTACCACTATCACTTACAATGAAAAGGGGTTTTTCTCAAAGGTACAGCTTGGAATCAAACTTAAAACCTTTGTGTCACTTAGCACAGAACCGTAAAGCCATCAGTTTCATCTCACTGCAGTCACAGCAGGGGCAACTGGTATAAATGAGCTAGCAGGGCTAAGCCCACCACCCTGTCTCTCAAAGAAAAAAAAAATACCATCAATATAAGGATTCATGGTGGTATGATGGCTTGGTTGTTAGCACCTTTGCCTCTGGGGTTGGGGATTCAAATCCCATCTCTCTCCTGTGTGTGTGGAGTTTGCATGTTCTCCCCATACTTTGGGGGTTTCCTCCCCCAGTCCATAGACATGCGTATAGGCTGATTGGCATTTCCAAATTGTCCATAGTGTGTGTGTGTGTGTGTGTGCAAGTGTGCCCTGCCATGGGTTGGCACACCATCCAGGGTGTCCCTCACCTTGCTCCCTGGGATAGGCTGCAGGCTCCACTGCGACCATGTACAGGATAAGCCTTACAGAAAATGGACGGATAAGGCTTTATTTTTGGCAACCATGTCAAATTATTTGTTAACAAATATTGGATTATTTACCACTTTTCTGGAACCAAGCACAATAGCACCACCAACGGTTGTAAGAAAAGAAAAACAAAGAATGGTATGAAGGAGCAAGGATGGGGTTTGATTTCTTTCTAGCCCAGACTGTAGTTTTATGACAGTCATGTCAGGTGATTACACAATGTGAAACACAAAGAGATTTCCTCTGTGTGTGTGTGTGTGTGTGTGTGTGTGTGTGTGTGTGTGTGTGTGTGTGTGTGTGTGTGTGTGATATTTTGCCCAATATCATTCTTATCATGCCATTGTTGAGGCCTCATAATATAATTCATTGTCAAACTATTGATAGATTTTAGCCTTCCCATCTAATACCACTGTGTTGATACAAAATATGATAGAATGCTCCAAAGGTTTGGATTCTAATCTCAACTGTCTGATTTTTGTTCGCAGCTGAGGAGGGTGATTGGAGATTTCGGCGTTCCCATCGCCATCTTCATCATGGTGCTGGTGGATTACAGTGTTCAGGATACATTCACACAAGTAAGACAATCCACATCTGATGATCAATTATTACTGTTGATCTATTACAGTTTAGTAGCAGTGTGTAACAGTCACACTGTATAACATGATATTAAATAGTCATGCTGTAATAATAATAATAACAACTTATTGTTGGTGGTGTGTTTTGTGAGTGCAGAAGCTGAGTGTTCCTCGTGGTTTCTCTGTGACGAGCCCAAGTAAAAGAACCTGGATTGTGAACCCTCTCGGCTCTAACAACTCATTTCCTGTATGGATGATGGCAGCCAGTGTACTTCCTGCAGTCCTAGTGTTTATTCTCATTTTTATGGAGACACAAATCACCACGTGAGTGACTCGACCCGAAATGTAGCATCAAACCTACGGTGGAAGACTTGAGTTTGGCGTAGATGAAAAATACAGCAGTAGTTATGAGATCATCTGAATAGAAGAAAGTGATGTAATGTGGGCTATGAGGATGATTTCCAGAGAGTGTGAGGAAAAATACTATTATTTAAAAAATAAGATGCTGTGTGATTATTTGTTAGTGGTGGGGCAGATTCTTTGGTTATTTTAATATGAAAATAAGAATCATGTGGAACGTTATTATTCCACAATTCTCTTATTTTTCCCCAAAATGCTGCATAGTTTTGGAGACTTTGTAAACCTGTTCGTCTCAGAAATGTCATCATTAAATTGTGTCCTGTGTGTGTATGTGTCTCTGTGCAGGCTGATTGTGAGTAAAAAGGAGAGAATGCTGGTTAAAGGTTCAGGTTTTCATCTGGACCTTCTGTTGATTGTGTGTGTTGGTGGAACCTGCGCTTTGTTTGGCTTACCATGGATGGCGGCTGCGACTGTCAGGTCCGTCACGCACGTCAATGCGCTAACTGTGATGAGTAATGCCGTTGCCCCTGGTGATAAGCCCCGAATTCAAGAGGTCAAAGAGCAAAGAGTCACGGGACTGTTGGTGGCCGTGTTAGTGGGTGAGTTATTAATTTACATCATCATCATCACCATCATCATCATCATCATCATCACCATCATCTTACTAATGAAACTAAGGGAAACTAAGGGAAAGATTAAACAAAGAGAAAACAGGAGAACTATGGAAAGTAGAACTTGGAGAAACAAGTGAACTATGGTTACTTTGAGGTCAAAGAAAACTATGACAGCTGTGAGAAGACCTGGAGAACCAGGAAGATTAATAGTGTTCTGTTATTGAATATTGAGTTTGTACTGTGTGTGTGTGTGTGTGTGTGTGTGTGTGTAGGTCTCTCTATCGTGATTGGTGAAGTGTTGAGTCTGATTCCTCTCGCTGTGCTCTTTGGGATTTTCCTCTATATGGGTGTGATGTCACTCAATGGCATTCAACTCAGCGAAAGAATCAAACTGCTTCTAATGCCAACTAAATACCACCCCGATGAAATTTATGTCCGCAAGGTATACACACACATACACCACATCTCCATCTCTGAAGGTCCCATCTTCATCCCCTTCCTGTCCACACATCATCTCAATGCATTAAGGCATTTATTTTCTAAAAGATTATTTTCGCTCATAACTGTACTGATGTATAATGAAAATCAGTATATGCAGAACATAGATGACACTATTAGGGGTGTCAGAATTATAATAAACCTGTAAAAGATGTTTACTACGTGGCTGTAAATCTGTCACTGTGTGTTTAATCACTCGCACCCTCAGTGTGTTCATCATACTATTAATATTACACTGATTGACTCTGACCCAAGGAGCTGAGTGTGTTTATTTGTGTTTCAGGTGCGGACACTGCGCATGCATCTCTTCACTGGGGTGCAGTTGGTGTGTTTGGCCATTTTGTGGGTGGTCATGTCGACGGCAGCGTCACTCGCTTTCCCCTTCGTCCTCATTCTGACCGTCCCGCTAAGAATGTTCATCTTACCACGGATTTTCAACGCACGGGAGATGCAATGTGTGCGTACTGAGTTTTTTTGTTTTTTGCACCATGCTGTGTAAACTCTAGAGACTGTTGTCTCTAATCTCAGGAGATCAGCCATTTCTGAAATACTCAATCCAGCCCTTATGGTGCCAATATCCATGCGTCAATCAAAGTCACAGAGATCACACTTCTTCATTCTGATGTTTGACGTTAACCTTAACTGGCCAATATACTAGATTCCTGTTAGAGTTATTTTATGCTATCCTTCCGTGCTATCGTTATGCTATCCTTTTTTTATTTGATGTTACATTGTATTATATTTCACAGCAAAGGAAAAGAGATGCTATTTCATTCTACAGTCCACATTTTCTATCCCTGATTTTTTTTGGTGGGTTTAAAGGTCAGTGCTTGTGTTTAAAGCTAGTGGTCTAGATGATCTTGAAGAACTCTGCTTGGATTACCTAAGAAAAATTTGAACATGAACAGGTGATTTGCATTTGAATCGGAATTGTGCACCCATAAAATAGATTTCAGCAGCTGCATAACCCGTCTCTGAATACGCATAACTTTCTTTGCGTAAATATTACCATAACTTCTGGACTTAAGTTGCCGACTCTGAATAGGGCCCCTGAAGTCTAAGTTGGTTCAGGTCCCTAGACAGGATTGGAAAAGGGCTTAAATCGATCTGTGATCATGAGTTTGTTTATTATCTGTGTGTTTATTAGTTTAGACAGACAGACAGACAGACAGACAGACAGACAGATAGATAGATAGATAGATAGATAGATAGATAGATAGATAGATAGATAGATAGATAGAGCTGTTAGCCCAGTTGTCTCACTCTTGTCTCATATCTCTCTGCAGCTCGACGCAGACGATGCCGAGCCCACATTTGATGAGAAAGAGGGAGTGGACGAGTACACAGAGATGCACATGCCCGTGTGATACTCACCTACACTTATCACACTCATCTTCTCTCTGTCCATCCACCCATGGTGGGATTTCACTGCCGGGGGAAATCGGAGTGAAGAAAGCGCTGCTGTTCAGTTTTAAGCTCAAAGAGGCATTGCTGAGCACAAAACAACACACTTTTACACTGTGTTACCATGTGTCCATTTCAACTCCTGCTTTGTTGCCATGCTAACAATACATTTATTATATATTGAATTGAGAAATCAAGTGGACTAAAAAAACCACAACAAACGAGTCAGTGCACAAAAAGTATTACAATGTAATACATAAATATTAGCTATTGTGAAAATAATTAATGTATTTTAATATATTGCAATCTATTCAAATCTAATGTTATGATGATGTTGATTAAGGTTGTGTGTGTGTGTGTGTGTGTGTGTGTGTGTGTGTGTGTGTATACTTAAATCAGTAACTCTATCGATACAGATGAATAATGTGTGTGTACTTTATTCTGTTAGAAATATTTGCACCGTTGATGCCAAATTAGCTGCGTTACTCCTTTGTTGCCAATTATAGCAAAATTGTTAGCAGTTTGGTTTGTAAGTTAGCAAACAAATGAATGATAATGAATTAGCCGTAGACATAGTTTTGATGCAGGACCCCATCCCTCATCCGTCAGTAATATGTGACCAAAGTATCCCGGTGGTTTAATTATTTTTTTTTTTTAATATAGAGATTTTTAACAGAATTCAAGTTTATTTTAAAATTTGAAACAATTACGGTTTAATATATCGGTAGCTTGCCTAGAGTCAGTGATCTTTTTCATATAATGAATTTATTAGCAACATCTAGCATAGCATGCTAGTTTAGTCTAAGTTTCTTATCTAACTTAGGCTAAAATTAGTATTAAATAATAATGTGTAACAAGAGTGCCTCTGAAATAGTGTTGTGACGCTACATTATAGCTAGAAGCAAGGAGAAGTATTTAAAGTAATAATATTTTGCATACTGAGTTATTGGTATGTTCTTAATGTAACGAACCATGAGAAAAATTAACCTTATAGATAGTATTTGCTATAAAGCAATTCTAATGTCATGTGACTCATAGTATGATTCAAAAATTAAAAGAAGCCCACAACACTATGTTTTCTATGTAACTAGCGACTTGTCTAACACTGTGTTTGTAATCATTTATTAGCATAATGCTAATTAAAGCAGAACAGTATTCACCACTTCTGTTGTTTTCCGGGTAAATATTTCATGGAGCGAGAAAAAGCGAGTGAAGGTGCGTATGATAGTCAGCTGTGCTACATTGCACTGACTGAGGTGATTCCCACTGCTGAGCGGTTCTCCCGGATGTAATCCGAAAACCCTTTCCAACCCATTCAAGTTACAGTGTTAGCTGTCCCGGTTATGTAGCTATCATTTAGTTCTTACAATGATAGCCCTTCAATTTATTTAATACCTTACTTTATTTAATAGTTTACTTTACAGAGTGATACTAAGCTAGCTAGCTATTTAGTTGCTTATTTTTAACTCTCCACGAATCCCTTCGTTGTAACTCTAGCTAGCTTTTCAGGTCCACTAATCACACAAGATAAAAAAATTTATACTAAAAACAAGTATTGTTATTTTTGAATTTTTTTATTTATGCAAGGGAATCATGTTGGTGAAAGATAAGTATACAATTAATTTGTTTTAATAAATCTGTTTATTAACATAGAAGGTATTTTATTTTCTCTTGTCGGTTTTAGTAATAATATAATTTGTTGTGTTTTTTTTAATTATATAATGATGAAATGTACATTTCTTCCTGGTTTGTTTCTGTTATAAATAAATATATCATTCTTTTCGGTCTCATGCATTTTTAGGGAATGTATTAAAATCTTTAGACAGAATCAGTGCAAACACTGGCTTTTTTTGTATTTTTTTTTTCTCAAACTGATATAGTGATAAATGCATTTAATTAACACCCCCCAAATAAATAAATAAATAAATAACAGGTAAATGCAAATGACACTTATTTAGGCTAAATACACAGGGATGATCATAAGTAAATTAGACACTTACTTCTTCACTGATGTCATCTGCTCCTCTTGGGTATCTGTATGGAAATTGTAAAAGGCTTTTTACATCCATATAGCAGTATTATAAATGATAGCATGTTTTTTCTTGACCTGTTAGTCCCAACTTGTGCTGACCACATGGACCCCAGTAGCTATGGTAACAGCAACACTCACATTATACTAAGGTACTGCTGTTAGGTTTTACTGTTAACCCATAAAAGCACAGAAACAGACAACTTGTCTGACAGTCCATCATGCAGTCAAATAGTTAATCTAGTAGGTCATACTCCGGACCTGTCTCTGCACCATCACTTTTGAACTGGGATTTACTACTAATTAGCTAATAACTAGTAAGCAATAAGTAATAATAATTATAACTAATAACTAGTTTCTGAGGTTATCTGATGCATGATACAGTGTCAGCTAAACTAGGTAAGTAGGTTTCCATTTTAATATCAAGTCGTCTTGCAAGCTACAAAAAAGTCATAGCTAACATAACATTAGGCTACATCTTATAAAGTACGCTAGCATTGCAAATTCAATATCATTACCTAATGGTAGCTAATAACGAAAAAGACAAAATCCAATGTTATGCCTCCAAATAATGAATAGCCTTAATGTAAAATAAGTTTGATGTTTGCTCATCTGTTTGTTTGTTTGTTTGTTTGTACTCAGTGGGGTCAGGGAATGTGTTAGCTAGCTAAACATGCTTGTTCCTCCATGGTGTTACGCTCGCTGACAAACCGCACCATTAATGATGAAATTAGCTTTCAGATTTCCTAGAGATGTTGCAGGGGGCATTCGGTTATTCCATTACCATATGACATTCATAAATACACTGACAGTAATGATAATAATGTCTTACTAGGTTGGGGAGATGGTCTACCCCTTGGGTTCACCCATGTTTATTATCACAGTACAGTTTTGTTATTTTGTTGGCGAACAGAAGCTGGATGAGATGCCAGTCATTCTCAAGGCACCATGCACATGTATATTCATTTTCACACTCACAAGGGCAATGTCAGAGTCACCAGTTGACCTACCTAGCTGTGCATTTTTCTAGGTGGAAGGAAACCAGAGGACCAGGAGAAAACCCGTGCAGACAATGCAGACACAGGGAGACCATATAAAATTCCACACAGAGAGAAACCTGTGAGCTGTGAGGGTTAGAGGGTTCCACTACATTTTGGTGTGTGGCTGTGGGGATTTAGCCATTAGTAAGATCAGGCTTTGATGTTAGGTGAGGAGGCTTGGCACACAGTATGCACCCCAATTCAACCCAAAGGTGTTCAGTGGGGTTGAGTTCAGGGCTCTGTGCAGGCCACTCGAGTTCTTCCACACCAACCTTGACAAACCATGTCTTTATAAAGCTCGCATTTGCAATGGGTTATTGTCATACTGGAACAGGTTTGGGCGTCTTAGTTCCAGTTAAAGGAAATTGTAAAGCTACAGCATACAGAGACATCCTATACAATTGCATGCTTCCAAATTTGTGGCAACAATTTGGGGAAGGTCCACATATGGTGTGATGGCCAGGTGTCCACATCCTTTTGGCCATATAGTGTGAAACAGTGTATCAAAAGTGTATAATAAGTGTTTTATTGTCAATCTTCGATTGGCAAATCAATACTGCTATGACAGACTCTCTCATGCTCTACTGCTTAAATCAATGTTTTCTATCATATGTGCTTTCACTGCTTGGGCTCTTTGTTGACATGGCTAAAAGTTGACCCTTAAAGTTTGATCAAATCGGACCAAAGGCCAGTAGATTAACCAATCCAGGGTCAACAACAAATCTATGATTCTGGATGTTCTGTGTTAGCATTGTGTTAATGTGTAACCTGTTTTGATCTCAGAGCTTCACTTTTCTCTGAGTTCAGAGTGTGTGAAGAGTGTTTGAAGATGGCTGTGTTACCACATGTCATGTTTTTCCTTGCTGTTGTGTTATTTCATTTTTCTGAAGCCCAAAATGAATTCACAAAACTCCCAGAATCCTACAAGAAAGGAGTGAGACTCGCAGAGACTCAGGTTAACTCACATAATGGCGTGCAGCACCATTTCCTGTTCTTCAAAAGCCTGTCACAGTCCAGCATTGAGGTATCAATCCTTTTTTAAAAACCTGTTTCTTTTAGATTGCCAATGCTATTATTATGTAGGAGAATCTGGCACTTTATATCCATTTCACATGAGGCCACCAAGCTTCAGGGTGGGGATTGATCTTTTATTGTGATTAACAATGCATTTTAAATGAGTTTGTATCTAATAGTTCAATTTATTGTCTCATACAAGTTGTTCATTTTTCCTAAAGCCCGTTAGATCTGGTGCATAACTCAGTAAATCTTATATGTATCTGTGTCTTTTAATTCTGAATGACTTGCATCATCTCACCTGCACTTCATATATCGCCTTCTTTGAGTTCTCTAGTAACTTTATTAAAGAGACTAACATTCGAACTAGCATATAGTAGGTAAATTAAAGTTTCAAGATCAGCTGTGAATGTATTACTTAGTGTTGATACAGCAATGTTAATGTTCATTTAATGGCTGCTGTCATGAGCTAACACAAAAATTACCTTCTTAAGTAGAGTGATTTAACAGAAGATGGAACACACGTATCTCACACACACACGCACACACACACACACACACACACACACACACACACACACACACACACTTCATATGCTGTATATTACACAGGACAGAGGACCAGGACCAACAGCTGAAGTTTCTAATGTATTCATGCATTTATTCATGATTTATTATTATTATTATTATTATTATTATTATTATTATTATTATTATTATTTATGATTAATTAGCATGATAAGTAGTGTATACCTTCAAAAAAAATCAGTTGACACTTGAAATAATGTTGAAATAATTCAATATTAGATATTTAAATTAAGTTTCTCAGACTCAGTTCGAACATTTGAATTCTCAATACTAATTTTCTGAAATGTGTTGATTAATTTTCTAGAACAGCAGCTCTCACAGTAGTTCTGCAAGGCAAATCACAGTTTGTTTGTTATTTAAATCACTTGTTTTAATGTTATTCTTTCAGGAGTAGCAATTTTACAGGGTCTTTATATGGCAGATCTGTATGGCAGAAACTCCACATAATCGAATAATAATCTAAAGAATGATAATAAATGGATAAAACTATGTTGATAGAAAATGGATAGAAAAACATATAATAGTTGATATGGTGAAATTGTCTGTAAAGAAACATTTATTAATCATTTAAAGCTGTTCCAAGTTTTCCACCACAAGAAAATCTAGACACACTGAGCTTTGATGAAAACTATCTCTTTTTTTTTTTGTCCTATTAACTTCAAGAGAAAGAAAAGCTAGTGACTGGTGCTAGGATGTAAGCGATAAGAGAAACAAATGTTTTGAGGATGTTCAACATCAACAATGTAGCTATAAACTGATAAAAAAGTATGACTTTTGTTCTTTAATAAATAAATTGCTGATAAATTGCTTTGGTATAAGAGGATGTGCAGGATGTGTTGTTATAGGAATATAATCAACTTCGGCATAGTAACACATAGTTCTTACTTACTGAATGCATACATTCATTCTTATAGGTTTGACCTCAGTGAATCTCTAACTGACGTTTTATCTCTCTAGGCTGGATTTAACGTCAACTACTTTTACCATCACTTTCACCTGAAGGCCACTAAATGCAGCCGTGGAACTGAAAACGCAGACTCGAAGAAGTGTGCGTTCAGAAACGACCGTGTGAGTGAGAATACAGAGTCCATGTGTCAGCACTGGACTGAGTTGGGATTGAATAAACACCACCTACAGCAATATTTATTCTTCTAAAAATTCTTATCCAAATTTATAAGATAGAATTATTTATAAATTATAATCTAATTATGATGTAATTGCATATGAAGCACGAGATACATGACAACAACCTTTTTTGTCACACCAGCCTGTGATTGACTGTGCCGTCTGCTACAAGATGCTTGGTGACGAGATTCTGATGGAAATAAAACCGTACATACACTGCATCCCTAAACCCATGCTCACACAGGTTCTGATACATCCTTTATTTCTCTCAAATAAAATAAATTGGGTCATTCCTTGTATGCACACAATGCACAGTAGTCTCTAGAGTGTTACACAGAATAGTGTGAAAAACATCCAGGAGATGTTTTTTTCCAGTTTCGATGAGTCTGTGCCCACTTTAGCCTCAAATCGTCCTTGATGTGTGAGATGCTTTTCTGCTCACCACGCTTGTAAAGAGTGGTTATATGAGTTATCTTAGCCTTCTTTTCAGCTCGAACAAGTCTAGCCACAGAGCTGCTCTTCATTGGATGTTTTTTGTTTGTTTGCACACAATTGTCTGTAAACTCTACAGACTGTTGTGTGTAAGAATCCCAGGAGATCATCCATTTCAGAAATACTCAAACAATTGATGTCAACATTAAAAGCTCTTGACCTGTATCTGCATGATTTTGTGCATTGCACTGGATAACTACATGAATTAGGAGATATACAGGTATATAGAGGGGTGTATATATCAAGGGGGTACACATAACTTCCAGAAAAAATACATGTACAAGGAATGACCCAATTTTTAATAACGCCTCAGAAACATTGTGTCACACTCTAACTCTTTTTTTGTTTTGTTTTGTCTGAAGGAGATGGAGTCGTCTCGAATCGAACACTGCAACAATATGTCTTTCAGCAGTGGAGCTATGACTCTCCTGGCCTCAACTGGATCCGAGTAACAATTTGTGGCTGAAAATGTAATGCTCTTGAGCTGATCTGCTGACAGCTAGTTATAGTGGCATTATACGAAACAGGTTAACTACAAACTAGGAAACTAGTAGTAAACCAGCTAAATCACAAACTAGCATTAAAGTGAAGAGGCTAAACTACAAACTAGCATTAGAGTGAACAGACTAATCCACAAACAGGCATTATAGTGAAGAGGCTAAACTACAAACTTATATTATAGTATATAAGCTAAATCACAAACTAGCATTATAGTGAACAGGCTAAACTACATACTTGTATTATCTTAAATAAGATAAATCACAAACTAGCATTATAGTGAACAGGCTAAGCTACATACTTGTATTATCTTAAATAAGCTAAATCACAAACTAGCATTATAGTGAACAGACTAATCTACAAATAGGTATTACAGTGAACAGGCTAATTATGAGCTAACTTTTCAATAATGTAGCTTTTAAAATTAAGATGTGAATCAACAAAAAATACTTTTAATCGATATTGATTCAGCATTAAAAGGAACAGCTGATTTGTTGGATATTATAATAAGTTGACACAAAAATTAGTGCACCTGCACACACACACACACACACACACACACACACACACACACACACACACACACACACACTTCCTGTTCACAGTTTATATCCTGTACATTACCCCTGACAGAGGATAGCTATAGTTATATCACCTATTGGTTAATAATATTACAATATTACAATATTACATTACTGAAGCTAATGTTTATACCCCAGTGTTACACGTTGGTGTAATGTGCGTCATTATCACTACCAAACTCTGGCTTTGTGAGAATTATTTAGAGAAAGGCCAAACATGATCATATATAGTACACAGTATAATTCAAAATCTTTCTACTGACAAAAAGCTTCCATAAAAGCTATAGATTTTCCTATATGTTTACACATGGTATTAATTTAAGAGTTTTTATTTTTGCTCACTTTCAGGAAAGGTATCAATAACTGCACATACCATTTCTGAACCTTTGATAATTAAATGTCAACCTTGTTATGTACATTCACAGAGCTACCTCTAAAGCATTTTCATTACTTTACAGTGAAAAAATTATATTTCCACAAAGACATTGTGTATGGAGGGATATTTCAGACAATCAATCAATCTATAAATGAATAAATAAATACTGTAATGTGACAAAAATAATGAATAATTCTAAGACATATGTGCATAAATAATGCAATTTGTGTTTCATTAAGTCATTGTGTTTCTTTATTCTCAGTAATAAACAGAGCCTTTTATCCCCATTGTCCACAGGCCGATATTATTAATGCATCCTTCACTTTCAAACATGAGATGCAAATACAATCTGTCAACAGTAGATGGTGGTAACAGAGAGTAGGATGTAATTAATTCAAGAAGTGCTTGTATTTCTTGTGAAAGGACAAAGAGAATGACAGGAATGGATTGAGTGAGAGACAGACAGAAGGAGACAGGGAGAGGTGGACAATCTCAGTTGCAGAATGACACAGTCTGAGGGGACAGTGAGGGACAAACTCTCCTAGCCACATTTAGAGATGAACAAAATAGGTTTGTTCTGTTTTTTTGTGTGTGTATATGTGTATACATCAAGTCAAGTCAGGTCAAGTGGAGTTTATTGTCATTTCAGCCATATACAAGTACACAGTGAAACGAAACAACGTTTCTCCAGGACCAAGG
>CM074966.1:13795554-13810694 GCA_037577455.1 Pangasius macronema | reverse complement strand
TGCAAACAGCACAAGACAGAACAAGACAGTACATGACTATGACGCCGACCAATTACACAGTTCTGTTTGAAAGTGATAAAGTGACAGTAGTGCAAATATTACAGCTGAGGTAGTGGAAACAGTGTAAACAGTGTAAACATAGTAGTAGCAGCAATAAGACATGTGCAAAACACGTGCATAGGGGATGCTCAGTTGTGTGCATGTATATATATGCATGTGTGTGTGTGTGTTCCTTTGGACCAGTTCAGTTGTGTGTGTGTATCTGTGTGTGTGTGTGTGTGTTCCTTCAGTCCAGTTCTAGGTATTGAGGAGTCTGATGCAACATTCTTTCCAATAAATCACTGCTGAATTCAGAAAAGAAAAAGAAAAAATTTCAGCAATTCAGGAGATCAAGCGGTAAAGACACAAGGGGGAGGGGAGCTGTGTGTTTCCTGTTACATAAGCTCTTTCCTGTTTTTCTCCTCGACTCAGAGATTCCAAAGGAATTAATCTTCAGTTGATCAGCCCCATCTGCCTTTCTTTCTTTGTCTCTTTCGTTTCTCATTGGCTGCCACTCTGTGCCTCTGCTCCACTCCCTCAGGAGCAACAAAGACAGCAGATCAAACTTACTGATTTCACGGCATTACACTATAGAGAGTGCTTATAGAGCGTGTGTAAGATGGCAACACTGTTTTTGGTTGTGCTGTTCGGCTGTGTGTGGAGCGCTGGTGGTCAGGCTGAGCTGATGAAGCTCTCTGCTGGCTATAGGGCTGGAGCAGAGCTGGCAGTGGAGCAGGTTAACACACACCCAGGTGTGCAGCAGCACTTCTTGTTCTTCAAGAGCCTCAAGCAATCAGAAGTGGACGTGAGTGTGTATGCTTAACTTTCTTGGACCTGCTGATCTGTAACTGATTTCTAAATGATCTCTAACTGATATGTAAAAACTGGCAATGTAGCTGATCTGTGATTTATCTCGAACTGATTTCTCTTTGATCTGGAACTGATTTATAACTGATCACCCACGAATCTATAGCTGATCCATAAAATATATCTACCTGATCTGTAACTGACCTGTAACTGATTTGTTAGCAGATTAAAATGGATTTCGTTTAATAACAGATCTCATAGGCTGCGTTTATACTGCGGGCCTTTGGTGAACAATTCAGATATTTGAACAGGGATCCGTTGTTGTTTTTTTCTGCCTGATTACATATACATAAGACCAGACCCAATTCCTGTGTTTACATCAACATCCTGCCAAAATGAGGTAGACTTACTGAAAACAGAAAATTCCTGTAATTGAATCACTGTAGTTGAGGAAAGGAGGGGTGATTCTCATTTCCGTTGTGGTCTTCAGCTTCTTTGTATTTTGCTTTAAGGCCTTTAATTTTACATCGGCAGTGTATCCTTGCTCTACCAAGGCCTGAGAAATGTCCATGTAGATGACCCAGTTTCTGTAGCAACCCCTTAGTTGTTTTGTTGTTGTGGCTTTTGTTTAATGATTGTATTTATTTAATCTGGACTCCACTAATTATTATTCCTGTGTGTTATTTAAGAGCCAGATAATACATTTTGGCTTAGAAGATCATTGCAAAACAATGACACAATGACATTAACGTCATGATTAACAGGAAATCTAATGTGAGCATTTAGATGACCGGATATCAGCTATGTTTCGATTTAGAATGTTATTTGTACTTGGCTCATTTCATTGTGAAAAAAACAATCCAGTCTGATTTGTATACCTGTATGCTACAATATCCAATCTATAAATGAATTGGTTAGCAAGTAAATGCAGGCGTTATGACATGAAAATGATTTATTTTTGTGTTTTTTTTCTTTCTCTTTGTGTTGATGTCAGGCTGGATTTGGAGCAAAATACCTGTCTCATCACTTCTACCTGAAGCCCACCCGATGCGCTAAAGGTACTGCAGCTGCAGATTCAAGCAAGTGCACCTTCCGAAACGACAGAGTGAGTTGACCTTTCCTTGCTCACAGGCACAACCAGATGAGTATATTATATAAGCTGACAAAAATGTTTTTTTGAGTATAAACAGTGCTTGTGTTTTTCATTCCCCAGCCTCTGATAGACTGTATGGCCTGCTACAAGACGTTTGAAGATTCGATTGAAGAAAATCCAAAACCGTACATCCACTGCGTCCACAAACCAGCAGTCACAAAGGTCAACATAACATATATGCAAAATATGCAAAATAAGTTTGGTAGTTTTTGATACACTTGGTAGGACCATTTAATTTAATTTAATTCATTTTAAAGATTTGCAGTGATTTGGCACTTACACTTACTCATCTAGTTTAGTACAATTCAGTGAGTACAAGTACTAGGCCATTGCTAATTTAGTTTGGTGTTTATTGAGCTAATTTTCAGCCAGAACAATACCATTAAATCAGCTGTGTATATTTGAACACTGTATCAATGCTGATGGATAAATTAGATCATTTCAATGTAGATACATCTTCTTGTCTTCAGTTAAGTTCAACAGTAAATAAAGTTCAGCAGTAGCAGTTTATTAAGCTACTACATTTTTATTTTACTTACTTTTAAATTCTGTTCATGCTTAGTTAATGCTAATTTGTATAGCACAAGCTTGTGTTTAGTGCTAGTTTGAAAGTTAGCCTATGAATTAACAATAGTTTGTGGTTAGCATCTTTACCATAATGCTAAGCAGCAAAGTAGCAAAAAAATATTTCTCCATGAGCCTAAATGAGATAACAATTCAATCTTTTATGATCATAAGAATAACTGACTTACACTGTGTGTGTGTGTGTGTGTGTGTGTGTGTGTGTGTGTGTGTGTGTGTGTGTGTGTTTTTATTTCAGGACATGATGAAAGCGAGAAGGGATTATTGTGAAAAAATGAGCTATAGCACCGGCTCTGTTACACTGCTTGGCGTTAAGAGGAAAACATAAGAACACACAGCACAAGGCTACTGTCACGCATCTCTCCGTTAACTTCTTTTACCCTGGAATTAGTTACTACTGTCACTACAGGTTACTAGTGCTGACATTAGCTAATTAGCTAAGCTGTGCCATCTTGCGTTGTAAAACCTCTATTATTTTTGGCCTATGGATGTGTTATGTTTTTCTTTTAAATTTCAAGTTCACATTAATATCACCATATATCAACTAAGACATCACAGTTCACAATAAATTAAATGCTTAACATTAGCCTAACACTACAATAGCTAAAGGCCACTAGCACTTGTATTATCTGTCACTGTTACTATGTAGTCTTGAACAATAGATACAATGTTTTTTAGCGTCAACTCTGTACTAATCCTCACATACAATTTACAAGAGGATCCTTATAAACCCTCTTCCAAGTCATGGTGTTTAGCTGGCTAATAATGCTAGTTTCTTTGTGTCATGATTTTAAGTACCTTATTTTATTTCATACATTGTTTTACAGAATGACGCTAGCTAAACATGAAGCTAGCTGACAATTGTAGCTATGTTTATCTACTCCAATGACAACTCTTCAGTGAAATACTAGTCAGCTAGCTCTAGCTAGCTACCTATTAGCTGGGACGCCATTTATGTTTAGCTTATGTACTTCAATGACCACATTTCGTTGTAAAGCTAGTTAGATTGCTGAATTTCAATCTAACACAATCTATCTATCTTTAGCAAACTCTTAGCCAATTTTTTATTACAAATATTTTTGGATCATTTCAATCTGACACTCACTACACAGGCTAGCTCTACATTATTGCTTATGTATTATGTCTTTTAATAAACGTTTCAATTTCATTTTGTTAACATTTTTTGTGCATGTTTGTGTGTCATTTATCTCAGTCTGTCAGAAGTCAGAAGTTTGCCACATGCTTGCTAAATTTGATAAACTGTTAAAATTAAATTTAAATTAATTTTTTAAGTAAATTGTAAAATCCATCACTGGGTCTATTGTAATATACTGTACATTCACAGACAGAACCCTGGCCACTAGAGGGAGATCAATATACATAGATTTATACTCAATTATTAGACTGACTGGAGTTGGGCGGCACTGTTGCCTCGCACCTCTAGAGTTGGGGGCACAAATCCCGCGGGTTGTCCCCCGCCTTGTGCCCCAAGTCCCCTGGCATAGGCTCCTGGCTACCCCACGACCCTGTGTAGGATAAGTGGTACAGAAAACGAATGAATGGATTAGACTGATTGGCGATTATGCTCAATCACACACTACATCTATCAACCTAACAACCTAATAGTGCCTGACCTCACTATTGCTCTTGTGGCTGAATGAACACAAATCCCCACAGCTCCAAAATCTAGAGGAATGCCTTCTCAAAAGAGTGGTGGTTATTATAACAACAAAAGGAGGACTAAATCTGGAATGGGATGTTCAACAAGCATATGCGGGTGTGATGGTCAGGTGTCGTTGGGTTGCAGGGTGATACTAACACTGCTAACAACTGAAACAAGGACTAATCACCATTCCAAATTGTGCACTATGTACTGTATGCTTCCGCAATTCATTATGTATGTGATTTGAGACAGAGTTTATGACTCAAAACAACAGTTTAAAACTCTTTCCAATCACTTTAACCACTCAATGCACAAGGTCACATGTTTTCAACAAGGTTGTGTATCAGAGACTGGTGAATAAAAACCATCACAGCATCAAAGGTTTTGCCATCTTTTAGCACAATTGAGCAAAAGCGATGATCTGAGACAAGAACATTCTGACCCAAAACACAGTTCAGGTAAAGGTCCTGCTGATCCTTGATCTGTGATTGTGGGCTCCATGATGTCAACCTTAGAAAAATGAAAAATATACAGCATGTTAAGCATTTTATTTAATTATTTTTTGTTTGATTTCGTTTATATTTTTTTCATTTATATAACATATCTATTTTAGTTATAATATAGAATATGCTATGTAAAAAAAAATATCAAATGCTTCATCTGCATGCCTGCTGAACAGCGTCGCCAAGCCACCAGAGAGTGCTGCGGCACAATATTTTGAACATTTCCTTTATTGTTTCGATCTCTTGAAATCTTATAATAATCATGAAATATACACCTTCTGTCCATCTTATTAGGAACACCTGTACACCTGCTCATTTGTGCAGCTCATTATTTAATTACACAGCAGTAGCGCAATGCAAAAAATATGCATTCAGGTCAAGAGATTCAGTTAATGTTCACATCATACGTCACAATTATTTCAGAAACTGCTGATCTACTGGGATTTTCATACACAAGATCACTGAAACTTCAACTGCCCATTTGTTTCCCACTGTAACCTTAACTTCCGGATCCTGGCTGACAGGAGTGGAACCCAATGTGGTTTTTTTTTTGCTTTTGTAGCTTTTTTTGGCTATTTGAGTTACTGTAGCCTTTTTGTCAGTTACTCACTGGTTGTTTTTTTGTTTTTTTGTTTTTTTTCATATCATTTATTTCACACCAATTGTAAATAACTGTTGTAACGGCGTCAAAGATTTCAAGTGACAGACTGTAAAAACTACTGCCATGTGTACACAAAGCTTTTCAAGTTAGCTTGGTGTTTCAGTTTTAAAAGAAAAGTTCCAGTATATCACCAAAGCTATATATCATAACTGTGATTCTGTTATGTTTAAATGCTCAATTGAAAATTAATTGTATAAATGGGTTTCCAAATAGAAAAAAATGGCCTGTGAAATACACAGTAAGGCCACCTTTAAAAACAACAATTACAAAAGAGTGTATAAACATGAAGCTGCTGTATAAATCGCATAAATAATATTGTATACATTTAAATATATATTGAATTGCCACCCTTGAAATAAGCCTTGCCACTCCAATTGCCACCCTGACGAATCACATGTCTGAGAGGTGTGTTACTCCTATTTAATTAAAGTAAGCTTAAATAATAAATAATGTAACTGTAATGCAATCTCAGTTATGGTACTCTGCATAAGTATTCACCCCCATGAACTTTGTCTTAGGTTGTACTGTTGCAACCTAGAAATGAAATGCGGGAAAAATTTGGCAAACTTACTTCAAAATAAAAAACTGTAGATGGTGATTCCCTAAGTATTCACCCCCACTGCTATGAAGCCATTAAAGTAGTTCTGGACTAACCAGTTCTTATCGGAAGTCACATAACTTGTTTAATGAAGTCCAACAGCATGTAGTTAAAGTGTCACATGGTTTCAACATAAATGCATCTATTCCTGGAAGAACCTAGAGCTTGTTACAGAACATTTTTAAACAAAAATCAACTTTCTGGGAGTTCTGGAAAAGCACAAATCAGGATTTGGTATATATATACACCAAACATTGAATATTTTGCTGAGCATCATTAAATACATTATTTTAAAAATGGAAAGAATATAGCATAAACTTGACTTTACCTAGAGGAAGTAGTCCACCAAAGGTCAGTGACTAGCTGAGGAGGGAATTAGTTAGAGAAGCAACCAAGGAGTCAATCATATTTAGAAAGTAACGGCATTAAAATCATTCATTATTGTTATTTTTTCCACCATCATATTAGGAAATGTAATGTTTTGCAGCACGAGTGATACGAATGCTTGTGCTGTGTTGGTCTCTCCATAAATAGGTTGAGTTACTGGCAGTGATCAACAAAAAGTGCCATAGGCAAACAAAATTGATGTGATTGAATTGACGTGCCATTCAAGCTCCTTAGTAAACAGGTTCCTGCGATCAGTAACAACATTTTCCTCATTGTGCAAAGCTGTGCATGCCAGATCTTCAAGATCTTCAATATCATCCCAATCAATCATTAGATGTATATTATTTTACTTTACATTTAGTCTCTGTCACCTGTCTGCACCTTGTTGTGAGCACCATATTAAATAATTTTTATGCTGATATATTTGACAATAAGTGGCATCATAATTTGTTTACCTGTAATTACACTTTTCTATGGTACCATCTGTATTCAAACTTGTGTTCTCCCAGTTGGTGAGAGTGAATGCTTTTCTGTTCTGTCCTGTTTTCTAATGCAACAAACATATATACATTGTATAAAATATCTGGACACAAAGAACAGCACAGGAAGTTAGTTTTGGGCTGATTTGTATTTGGAAAGACTACAAATTTAAAAGCATGCGGTCAAAATCTTATCAGAAGACAATCAAGACCCAAGGTGTATGAAACAACTAGTTGAAAATGGGGTCTAAAATGCCATTTTATGCTACAACAAGAAAACCATCCATTCAAATGATATTAACTCTTTTTGTTGTTTAAGTCTTGGTAAACATTTGGTCATTTCTTAAAATTGTAATGCATAGCTGTTATCAATTTACCACTCTGAGCATTCATGGTTCATAACTCCATGGAGCTGAGGGAAAAAATCCAACCTAGCACTTATATTAGCAGTGCAAAAATAAGAATGAATCAGTGCACAAATTGGGCATAGTTCAATTTATTTTCTCTGCAAAAGGAATCAGAAATGGATTCTGCAGTATCCTATGTGGTGCCAGACCAATAACACAAACCAAACTCTCCACATTGTTTTAGCTACAACCTCAAAGTATTTCAGTTTGACCTAAATAAAAAATATTCATGCTCAGGTGACATTGTTATGTGAATTAACCAGGTCAGAATACATGAGCCTAGACAAATACTGCAGCTGCTATTCAAGGAAACTGTTTAAACTGCTTACTGTAACACATAATCCAGGTTGTATAACATGCAGACAGAAGTGAAAAGTGAAGAGTGAAGAGTATAATGGAGCACAGTAAACAAACTAGATGTTTGCAAACTTTGATATTGGCTAGACAAACCAAGGCTGAAAGTTTGAAAGACAGAAGGAAAGACAGACAGCTACTGGTAGAAAGATGACAAAGATGACAAATCTATAAGAAAAAAAATCATGCTGTCTGATCAGTCTGAACAGATGAACAGTCTGAAATTCTCAATGAAAGTCAATGAGAATTTTGACCCCTTTGAGCTCCCTTAATGGGAAAACCGTAAGTCAGAGCACACTAAACAGTATATAGAGCACTCAGAACAGGCTAGAGATCTATAGCGAGTTTGGTGCAGGTAGCTTAAAAGGTTTGGGAGGAGTAGCGTCTAGAAATATTGGGTCTCAGAAGAAGAAGAAGAAGAAGAAGCTTAAACAGCAGAAGAATGTTACAAAGAATGTTTCTTCATACAAAGAATGTAAGACAACGTACTGATTATAAAATCGCACAGCCTGTTATTCATTCCATTCATTCATCTTAAGTAACCACTTTATCCTGGAAACATTGGGTACAAAGTAGGAATTCACCGGAGGGCACCAGTGCACACACATCATTTGCACATTTGCATATAGGAGCAGTTTAGAGTTGCCAGTATACTGTGCCTATCAGCATGTTTTGGAAAGAAACCACTCACATGGACACAAGGAGAACAAGTTACTCCACACTGACAGTGGACAAGCCTATGGAGAGCTTTGGAAACTATTTTTTACTTTTATAAGTAGCCAACTTAATTTGAGTAGTCGCCAATAAGACCACATTTCTAACCACTGATTGCTTTATATAACCTTTTACAACATGGGGAAATGTTAGGAAGATAGCAGGCTCACTGATTGGAGACAACAACAACAACAACAGAAATCTTTAAAATGTTACCATTGTTTGAGCACTATCAAGTCTTGGCTAACACTAGGTCACTAGTAAAGTACTGTAAAAAAACATTTACAGTAAACAGCTGTAAACATATTTACAGTAATGTACTGTAATATGTTGCATAGTATAAAACACATACAGTGTAACATTCTACAAACTACATATAACATATAATCCAGTATATTTCCTCATTTGGCTGATGCTTTTAAAAAGAGTGACTTACAATTGAGGCAGAATTCAACTGAGCTGAAAGTTAAAGGTCTTGCTCAAGGGCCCAACCAGGGCAGTTTGGTGGCACTGGAATTTGAACACATCACCATCTGATGAACTCAAAGCCTTTACCACTGAATCACCAAAACTAGCTAAAGAACCGTATGTTGGTTCAATTCAGTCTTTTAGTGTGAGTTATTTCAGTGGTACAAGTGGTTGAATCAGTGGCAACTAGATGAGCTGTTTGTTTGAGGCTCAGTGGTTAAAACTTTGAATTACAGATCAGAAGGTTGTGTGTTCAAATCCTGTGTGGGTCCTTGAGGAAAACCCTTCCATTGCATCCTGCATCAATTGCAATATTTTTTTAAGGATTATGTGCTATCTTGTACTATGTAAGATATTGCAGTACTATGTACATAGTACAGTGAACTATGTACTCAAGTACTGTAACAAGAGAACATGTAGGGTTACTTTCCATCCCTTAAGTTATTAATTAACTTTTTGTATTGAGTAGTCTCCAATTAGACCATAGGTTAGCATCTCTAACCATTGGTTGCATTATATAATTTTTTAAAACATGGAGAAATATTACGAAGATGCTAACAAAAGCTGTAGTTGCCTTCAAGCACAAGTACTTTTACAGTTTTGATTTTGCAAATGGGAAATAGCTTCAGTTTACATTTGCTAACACTTTAGCACTCAAGAAAAACATTTCCACAATGGAAATACCACACATTACTTGTTTCAGCCATAACATCTTAGCATCATGCAGTTCCTTTCGGCTGCTCCTGTTAGTGGTTGCCACAAATATGGTCTGCATATTTGATTTGGCACAGTTTTTACGNCCTGATGCAACCCTCCCCAATTTTTCCAGGCTTGGGACCGGCACTGAGAGCGCACTGTTGCACGCAACCCCAGTGGCGGGGGGTGGTTCCCTGGCCGGGAATCGAACCCGGGCCAAAGCGGTGAGAGTGCGGTGGCCTAACCACTAGTCCACTTAACCAGCCATCATTGCATTGCATGGGCTTAAATGTTTTCCTGTTATTTCCTGTTNTTATTATTATTATTATTATTATTATTATTATTATTATTATTCAAAATGACTTACAATTGAGCTGAGCAAATAAGGTTTATGGGCGCTGCTCAAGGACCCAACCGTGGCACCTTGGAATGCAGATTATGATCTTTGTGAGCTAATCAGGTTAACAAGCTCAGAATATATTAGCCTTGAAAAATACTGATTAAGAGATACTGTTTAAAGGAAACAAACTTCCTCATACTTAACTTTACAATCACTCATAAAGGTACACAAATATCATGTAATGGAACACAGTTGTAGTCATGGAAACTAAACATAAGCTAAACTAATGACTGTGAGACACACCAGGACCCTTCACAATCTGTTCTACACTTCATTCATCTTCAGTAACCTCAGTGGTTACGGCTTTGGGTGACCAGTCAGAAGGATGTGACTTCTAATTCCAGCACTGCCAAGCTACAAGGGTTGGGTACTAGAGCAAGACCATTAATTCTCAACTGCTTGGTTGTATAATGTCCCAAATGTAATTATCTTTGGATAAAAGTGTCAGCCAAGCTGCGTAATTTCACTTCTATATTAATCCAATTTTGTCAAAAGACTTATAAATGTACCTTTGGAAATACACTATATGGCCAAAATTATTTGGAGACCTGATCATCACACCCATATTTGGTTCTTCCCCTAACTGTTGCCACAAGGTTGGAGGCAGAGAATTGTATCCGGTGTCTTTGTATGCTGTGGCATTACAATTTCCCTTCAATGGAGCCAAGAGATCCGAACCTGTTCCAGCATGAAAATTCACCCCTGTGCACAAAGCAAAGTCCATGAAGACATTTTTTGCCAAGGTTGGAGTTGAAGAACTGGAGAGTCCTGCACAGAACCCTGACCTCGACCCCACTGAACACCTTTGGGATGAACCGGAAGACCGATTGTGCCCCAGACCTCCTCGCCTAACAATCAGTGCCTGACTTCTGAATGAGCACAAATCCCCACAGCCACACTCCAAAATCTAGGTTAAAGCCTTCCCAGAAGAGTGGAGGTTATTATAACAGCAAAATGGGGACTAAATCTGGAATGGGATGTTCAACAAGTACATAAGGGTGTGATGGTCAGGTCCACAAAATTTGGGCCATGTAGTGTTCAAGATACAGAGCAAGAAGAACCAATGTAAAAAGGAAATTTACACAGTGGGTCAAAATAGCAGTGAACTAAATCATGCATGCAGATATGAGGAAACATTCATGTTCAAGGAAGACACATAAACTCATATGACCTTGGTGTGTCCTACTTACCCTTACGAGAATCATTATAGTTTAGCTATACTATTCACAATGTCTGTTTACCTTGCTTTCAAAAAGGAAACAGTTTTTCATTTTATTGGTTTTACATGGCATGCACTAAAATAGGAAATTAATTCTGTTTTTTTCATAAACCTTTTTTTATAAATAAAATATCAACTTGTTTTAATTTTCTACTTGTTTCACCACACGAAGCCTAAAAATGCCTACTGCAGAACATTTCAGTATGAAGTACAAGGAAACTATTTGACAGGCTTTTCTCTGGTAAAAATGTGTACTCTGGAAATTTGTTCTGTTTTTATAAAATATATAATAAGCAACGTATGCAGAAATACATTTTGGGTGATTGAAATATTTTTAAAAAGCCTGTAGTGATCCATATTAGTAGTTAATGCCTTCTTCTAGTTAGCAGCTACGCAGTAATTGATGATACACATCCGGGTCCTTCATTCATCTTAACCCCAAAATGATTTTGAAATGATGCACAAGCAAAGGGGAAATATGAAAACCTTTTGTAATATAATCCAAAAAAAGCTGTTTAAACATCTCTTTGCATGTTTTTTTCATTCATGCAACACACGTGGGCTATTTTCACTTATCGTCACACTTGCATAAGTGAAATGTAAATGTTTCTATGGTAACAGAAGGTTAAAGGCAAAGTTATGTGCAGAAAATAAGGCATGAAAATAAAGGGAAACCAGCATAATGACGGGACTACAAATCTGCTAATTGGTTCCTTGTTTGCGTCTTCTTTATATAAGCATTGTCCTCTTTCTGCTTCTCGTGTCACACCAATAGAGAGACAGCAACAGCAGAAGACCACCAGCTATCTGCTGTCGTCTCTCATCAACAAATTTTTGTGTATATGCTTTTTTTTCCAAGCTTTGGGTATGCAGAATTTTTGATGTTATTCCTAAGTAAATCTGCTTCCGTGAGATACAAAGAAAACTGATAGTGTGAGTCACAACAGTAAGCACAAACCCATATACACAGCAGCATAAATTATGCTAAAAATGTTTTCCTTTGTGGGTTGGTGAGGACAGTACACACCTGGCTACAGGAATGTGGACCAGAACGATGCTTTATCATTAAAAAAAAATTGCTAAAGTATTGTTATAACACATCCGTTTTTATAAGTGTAAACCAGAGTGCTGTTGCATTCTTGAATCATTGAAGGCATTGATTCATTTGCTAGAACAGCATGGCTCTGATAGCACAAGTCTGTTAGTCTGATAGCACAAGCCTATTAAGGTTTATACTAATAAGCTTGTTCTTCTACATTATCGTTTCTATTGTAACAGCTTCCAAATGACTCCAAATTTAAGCCTAATAACAAAAGGTGTTTTGATGTTTAACAAAGAAAAACAGATAAACATTGATGTGGTTGAGTCTGCTGTTAAGTCTCACTGCTTTGTACCCACATTAGAAATTCTTCAGGATTATCCAGTTTCTTGGTAGCATGAAAAGCTGTGGGTTTTTTGTCTGTTTAACTTCAAGGGAGAGAAAAAAGTGAGGCTGGTGAGGGAACGACAGTGTATAGCTGCCATTATGTAAGTGATTGTGGCGCAGATGTTCCACAACATTAAATGTAACATAGTTAAAAAGTGTGCCGTGTTCAATGCCTGGAACCTGATGTGGTCTTCTGCTGTTGTAGGCCATCCACCTCAAGGTTCAATGTGTTTTGTGAATGCTGAGATGCTTTTCTGCTCACCACATTTGTAAAGAGTGGTTATTCTTATTATTCTTCCCTTGACAGTGTGAGGACAGCATTTTAATATGTGCGAATTTGATTCGTGTTTCCATCTTCAATCCAGAAATTTGTTGATCCCTTTCGGCTTCTCAACAAGTCCTGTGTATTAATTTAAAGTAATTATGAGCCAAGATTCTTTCTTGGTTGTTTTCTTTTACAGTGGCTGGCTTTTTTTTTGCCTGGGTTTCCCGTAATAAACCTAAGGCAAGTAAGAATTACGCAATCCCCCCCCCCCCCCCCCAGCCTCCCGCACAGTACAGTAATGCAGAAAACAAGAAAAGAGATTCACACTGTGAGTCACACCACCAAAGAAGAACCCATGTGTATGACTTTGTAGGCTAGTCAGGTCAGTATACACGCCCAGCTGCACGAATGTGAAAGTTTATCATCAAAGGATTGAAGATTTGTTTTAGAAGTACCGTTGAATTCGAACTTATTCTACCAATGGAGAGAAAAAAGTGAGGCTGGTGAGGGAACGACAGTGTATAGCTGCCATTATGTAAGTGATAACAGGAGCTAACTTGTGGCGCAGATGTTCCACAACATTAAATGTAACATAGTTAAACAGTGTGACGTGTTCAATGCCTGGAACCTGATGTGGTCTTCTGCTGTTGTAGGCCATCCACCTCAAGGTTCAATGTGTTTTGTGCATGCTGAGATGCTTTTCTGCTCACCACGTTTGTGAAGAGTGGTTATTTGAGTTATCAGAGCTTATCTGTCAGCTCAAACCATTCTGGCCATTCTCCTCAGACCTCTCTTATCAACAAGGCATTTCAGCTCACTGAATGTATTTCGTACCATTCTGTGTAAACTCTAGAGACTGTTGTGTATTCTGTAATATGCTGGTTAGTAAAATGCTGCCACATTTTTAGATAATATACAGCTACTGATCTGACACTTTAGCACAATAGAACAAAATATCACATACTGTTTTTATATGAATTATAATCAAATTTCACAGAGCTCAAAAAATGAGATGGAATGGACATGCCTGAGGATTAATGCAGAATAAAGTTAAGGTATCTGAGAATTGCAGTGTCAGAATAAACACGCTGCCTTTGAAATGCCTTCTGTGTGTGTAGAAAGGCATTAAGTGGAAAGAAGTGAACTTCACTAGATAACTAATCATGTGTGATAAGGAATTAATTTTTATTCCATTTTTGGAAACATTTATTTTCAGGCAAACAAAACATTTCACAAAATATTTATTAATTTGGCTAATATATATTCTTTTGTGACTTGTGAGTCGTGTGTCTTTCATTTTAAAACTAAATGAATATTAATTTAGACAATTTTACCTCCAGCTGCCTGCAATCACATCAGCCCTGCCCGTTAATAATAATTACTATAATTCTAGTGCTAAAGTGTGGTGCAACATGACACGGGATGACATGACAAATAAGGATATAGGTAATTAAGTCAGGTTTCATTAAAAAAAAGAACTGGAAGTGAAAATAAAAGCTACAACTTAATGTAGATGATCTCATCTGACCAACCCAATTGTTCATTTTGAAACTAGACATCTATAAATATAAAAGGTATTTTGAATAACACTTACTAGGGAAGCTTTTTTTTTAATGAATGAGGTGCCATGGCTCCAGAAATTACAGAGCAAAGGAGGTGACATGCTCTTGATACCCTTCATTACTGTGCTTTTACAGCAGAGGTGTCCAGTCTTACCCAGAAAGGGCTGGTGTGGTTTTCATTCCAACCAGGTAAATTAACTGACTGGAATTGATTGGAATGAAGACCTGCACACCCCACAAGCTCTTTGTGAATAAGGATAAGATTGGTTTTCCCCTGTTTTACAGTAATTGAAAGGACATAACACCTGATATGTCACACTGGTGAGGCATCAAAAAGGATCTGTGAGCTATTGTTCATTCTGACCCTCTTGTGGATAGACCTCAAAACGGAGGAAATTTCCCATCTCTCTCTTTCAGGTTAACCCTTGTGGTAGGACCTCATAGGAAGGAAACTCACATCTCTCTTTGATCTGACTCTCTCTGTGGACAGGCCTCAAAAAGTAGATAATGGTTATTAGTTGAAAGTCAACCAATTCCACTCAGCAACAACATATTTGTTAATCAATCCCTCTTTTGTGCAAGTTTCTCTACTTTTGCTTTAAACCTTCAAATGGTGGCCAGACCCACCCTAGTTATAAAGCAGACTGAGCTCAACTTGCTCCTGGCAGGCCTACCTCTATGTTCCATGCAACTCCTGTAATGTATCAGCTGCGTGACTTGTTTTCAACTTTCACAAGTTCTCCCACACCACCCCATT
>CM074966.1:13771296-13783849 GCA_037577455.1 Pangasius macronema | reverse complement strand
GATTTTTAGTGTGGCATGGCGCTGAAAGAGGCCACTGCCATTAGGCAAAACCATTACCATAAAGGGGTGTACTTGGTATTTGTATACCATCTTGATTTAAAGCTTTTAAAGATTTAAAGGAGGTGAAAAAATCCTATAAAGAACTTTAAACTCCAATAAAACAAGAAATTGAGCCATAGTCTGTTGAGACATTATTGAAACATTTAATAAAACACCAACATTTTTACAGTGGTCTACACAAATAAACAGAATTTACCGATAAATGCAATTTATTTATTGCTCATCTGTATCTATGCAAACATTTTCATTAACTATATCTTCATAACACTGCAGTAAAAGTAATGCATTTTAATAAATACACAGTACTTCAAATAAATATACATCTTAGCTTTGTTACACATGTTAAGATTTTTAATATGTCCTAATCTGAGCTCTCAGAAGACATCTCCACGATGCTGTCGTATTGCCTGTTTTCTTTGTGCATCAGGTTGCAGATCTTCATCCGTGCCATACTGTCTTTCTGTGCACGAATGCGGAACATGGGACAAACCGAGTGCTTGAACTGGGCAATAAATGAGTGCAGAATGATGCCTGTATTGACATTGAAGAACTTCAGTCGCCTGTTATCGTAATCCAGGAAGACGCCAAGGGTTTGAATATCGCTCTCCTTGACTCTGCTGATGTCGTTGTTGTGCAGCACTGAGAGCTCGCCACCATCGCACTCCAGAATCCACATATTCTTTTCCTGGCTCGCAGCCTGAGTTTGGAAGCCTTTAACCTGGCTTTGTTCCACTACTCCCACCGCCCAGCTCTCACAGCCTCCTACTGCTACCTCCCAGTAATGCAGGCCTTCACTGAAGCTCTGAGATGCCCGCATGGTCCACCACGATGAGCGAGCAGTAAGGCCCAGACTGTCTGAAGGGCTCATTAACATCTCCATCTTGTCCTCTGAGATCTGGACATTGCCTTTATTTGTACTCGGATCCAAAGTGATGGTCTCTGTGACTGTCAGAAATTAAAAAAAAACTTTATTAGACCTTCATTATCAACTTTAACCCATATGAACAAATGGCTCAGTGGTTAAAGGTGCCACTGTTGGGCCCTTGAGCAAGGCCCTTAACCCTATATGCATAAGGGGCACCATATCAAGGCTGACCCTGCGCTCTGACCCCTAATTCCTTACAAGCTGGAATATGCGATGAAAACAATTTCACTGTACTGTAGTGTACTGTATATGTGACAAGTAAAGGCTTCTTCTTCTACCCCTTGATCCCTGTTCCCTCCTTAGTGCCCTAATTAAATCCCTACACCCTTGTATTATTATCATACCACAGGCATGTCTCATGTAGCTATTTAACTAGCTTTTATGTTCATCTTTTTTTATTATCTCTATTATAATTAAAAATATCCGAAGGCACTTACATTCCCACGGCCGTGGCAGAAGCTCTTTGTTTTTGTCCACGATTTTCTTAATGGAGTTTTCCAGAGCTTTCAGTCTTGTGTCATCGACTTTCAGCTTCTCGTCCACAGAAGAGTAAAACTCGTTCATCGTGTGCAAGCTGTGAGAGAACCACAATTTCTTTCAATCTCAGACTCCAAGGTTCTGGGCTAGCTCAGTTTTATGAGCTGACCATCTGATAAGTGAATAAATAGGATGTTAGTGAGAGTGTGTGGGACTCACCTGGTCTCAAGGGCGCTGATCTCTCCCTGCACAGAAAGCAAGTAAAATCAGAGATTAGTATTGTTCTGAAGTGTTACTCTTACAGTAGAGCCAAACTTATTGAGCTAATTGAGNTTTACCAGCAGGCTGGCTGGGTTCTCGCTCTCCTCTCTGCTACTGAGCTGTTTTATGTCCTCGTTCATGGCTTTGGACTTGCTCTGGTAGTTCTGTGCGTCCTCGTGCAGCTGCTGGAGTTGCCGCTTTAATGTTTCCTTCTGCGCTTTCAGGATGGAAAAGGCCTGCTGCTCATTCTGCTCGATCAAACTCCTCAGGGTACTGTACTCCTTCTGAAGCAGCTCCTGTGTCCGGCTGCATATCTCCTGAACACCGCAGGACGTTTATGTGAGTAATCATAAAAGCAGGCATAATAGGTATAGTTTATGTATTTCTTTCATTTCTGGCACCAGTTATCTTTCCTTTTCTGAAACATTTTCCTCAAATTGCTTTTTAATTAAAAAAAGAAACTTTATAAACTTTCTGTTCAGCTTTGTTGCTGTTTTTAATGTGCATCATAAAGCCAAAATGAAGTAAACATTAAATGCAAATATAAATACAATGTTTCTTAATGAACAGAATAGGTAGATTTTAATGCATCATATAATAATAATAATAATAATAATAATAATAATAATAATAATAATAATTCTGGGAATCCTGCAAATATATTATTATTATTATTATTATTATTATTATTATTATTATTATTATTATAGTATTTATTGGATGTGTCTCTCTCTGTAATCACATTACTGGTTTTGAATTTGTAAATAATCTACCTAAACAGAACCTTACCATTACCTGGATTTTTTTTTAAAAAAATGTATTAATTATTATTATTATTTTTTAACTACACTCATCCTGTTAAATCTCACCTCGAGCTCGCGCTCTGCTGCTTCAATCTTTGGTGTGAGGTCGCCAAACCTCTTTTCTTTGGATGACAGGTTCCCGTAAAGGTCATTTAATTTTTTCTGTGACACAGTAAATAAAGATGAATAAACACCATGATGCATTATCATTCATAAACACAAAGATTCCTTATCGTTGCTGATCACTGCGACCTGTGGTGCGTAATAAGCTATTCATGTCTGATTGATCAGATCAGTATTTATGCATAGACAGTGTGAGTGTGGGGGAAAAAACCAAACAGCTCTCACCACTTGATGGTGCACGGCGTCCTTCAGATCCTTCAGCCGGTGGTCCTGGTGCGCGCGGCTAATGACGCAGCGGCTGCTGAGCGGCTGATCGCACGTGACGCAGTAAAGTACCGCGGGACCCGCAATCACCGGACAGTTAGCGCTGGACCTCCTCCGAGGCGTCGACACGGAGGTGCGTTTGGGTAAAAGCAAGCGCATTCTGGCTGGATGAGGCAGACAGCAGAAACCTGAGTGTGCGTGCGTGCGTGTGCGTGCGTGTGTGTGTGTGTGTGTCTCTGCGTGTGTGATCTGAATGATTCAGTTGAAGCTGCTGCTCTTTTATAGAAAGCCTCAGAGGGCGGAGCGTGTTTAAATGTGCAGAGTTATGCAAAAAATGCAACAAAAAAACAGAAACTATACAACAGCGCCAACTCCCTCACACACTTCAACAACCCAAGCACGTATTTGTCAAATAAAAGTTTTACTAACCTCCTCTCTGCTTTTTTTTTCTGCATTTAAAAAAACATGAAATGTGCAAAGTCCACATATTTGTCCATTTGATCTCTACAAACAGCATGTGTGCAAATAGGCAGGTTATGAGTAAAAAGCATTATCATCGTGTGTGTTCATTTTCTTGTCTCAGTAGTGAAGTCATGAGAGTGGGACTGTATGTCGGGAGGAATATAATTTCTGAAGTTAATTGCAGAAAGAATGAGGGTGGTGACGTAACGACTGACAACACAACAAACACCTGCAGTCACACCTTAATTAACATCACCCATGTTAATGATTACAGTATTATGCTGTGTGTGACTTGCGTCATTTTATTTGTTCTAATCATAAAAATAGGTTTATTCTAATCATTCTGTTCAAGGTTGGACAAGTTATCTGAATGTTCAGGTTTTTCTACATCATTATGCGACTATATAAAGTTTCAGCTAAATGGTACTGCGCACTATTATTTAATGCGGATGCAGTACAATATACCCAGATCAGCCATAACATTACAATCACCTGCCTCTTATTGTGTAGGTCCTCCTTGAGCCGCCAACACAACTGACACATCGAGGCGTGGACTCCACAAAACCTCTGAAGGTGTGCTTTGGTATCTGCCACCTAGACGTTAGCAGCAGATCCAAGTCCTGTAAGTTGTTAAGTGGGGCCTCCATGGATCGGGATTGTTTGTTCAGCACATCCTACAGATGCTCGATTGGATTGAGGTCTGGGGAATGTTCCTCGAACCATTCCTGATCAGATTTTTAGTGTGGCATGGCGCTGAAAGAGGCCACTGCCATTAGGCAAAACCATTACCATAAAGGGGTGTACTTGGTCTGCAACAGTGTTTAGGTGGGTGGTACATGCCAAAGTAACATCCACATGAAGGCCAGGAGCCAAAGTTCCCAGCAGAACATTGCCCAGAGTGTCACAATGCCTCTGCTGGTTTCCCTTCTTCCCATAGTGCATCCTGGTGCCATCTCTTCCTCAGCTACGCAATGCACACACACCCGGCCATCCATATGATGTAAAAGAAAATGCGATTCATTAGACCAGACCACCTTCTTCCATCGCTCCATGGTCCAGTTCTGATGCTCATGTGCCCATTGTAGATGCGTTCTGCGGTGGACAGAGGTCAGCATGGGCATTGACCGCCCTGCGGCTACACAGCCCAATATGCAGCAAGCTGCGTTGCACTTTTTCCTTTTTTTTTTTTTTTTTTTTTTTGCTTCCAACCCATCAACTTAGAGAACTGACTGTTTACTTATGGCCTAATTTATCCCACCCCCTGACAGGTGCAATGAGATAATCAATGTTATTCACGTCTCCTGGCAGCCGTTTTAACGTTATGGCTGATCGATGTATATCTGCAGTACAATATATAAGTCTGCATCTAACATTATTTAAAGAAAAATATAAGTGCACAATTTGCTCGCATACTTATGATTGTGCAGATCGTAATTAGCTCGGTGTACCAAATATGGCCCTAAACCCTATTTTCTGTCCACAGTGATTTTGTGTTTGTTATAATTTTGCACTCTCAGAAATACAAGTACTTTTGTGTGTTGCTGAAGTGGTACCATTGAAGGGTAGATCTTTTGTACCTATAGGAAGGCATTCGTAGTGTGGTATATCTTTAACAATCTTTTTTGAGTAAAGCTTTAATGGTATGAATGGTCATTAAGGTCCAGTTATTGACCTTAATCTATTTTACACTGGAGCACCACAGAGAACCACAGGGAATTGTGCTATCCCCCTTCCTCTTCACTCTGTACACCACAGACGTCCAGTATAAGACAGACTTCTAACACCTGCAGAAATTCTCAGGTGACTCTGCAGTGGTTGGGTGCTTCAGGGATGGCCAGGAAGAGGAGCATAGGGACATAGTAGACAAATTTGTTGAGTGATGAGGAAAGAACCATCTAATCCTCAATGTAGAGATGTGGGTGGTTGACTTCAGAAGGAAATGGACCACAACCATAACAATAAACTTCATGGGATAGGATGTTGAGCTGGTAGATAGCTACAAATATCTTGTTGTACACCTTCACAACAGGTTGGACTGGAAGGTCAACACAGGCATTGTGTACAGGAAAGGATTAAGTAGAGTCTATTTTCTGAGGAAGCGCAGAACTTTCTGAGGAAGGAGATCATAGCCTGTTGTTGCAGGTGTTGTCTCCTTTGCAGCAATATGCTGGGAGTGGAGGCACCATTAGATTCAGAGAAGCAAGAAAGCTCAAAATAACTGAAAAAGAAGGCTGGCTCTGTCCTGGGCCGCTCCATGGACAGTTTTGTTTTGTTCATGGAAAAGGATGACACTAAACAAACTAGTGTCCATCCTGGACAATGTATCAGATCCTCTCCATGACTTATTGGTCAAACAGCACAGCACCTTCAGCAACAGGCTCATTCAGCTCCACTGTAGCAAGGAACAGTACAGGAGGTCTTTTTTTTTTTACCAACAGCGATCACCCTGTAGAACAGTTCATCACTGTGCTGGATCGGATCGGATCGGATTTCATCTCTAACCTGGTTGTTTCTTTAGACAAAACATTAATTGTTGGAGACTTTAATATTCATTTTGATAATCCAGAAGGCCCTCCGAGAACAGCACTGTGTCCATTCTAGGTTCAGTAGAGGGTAATCAGAATGTAATAGGACCCACTCATAGTGATGATCACACTCTTCATATAAAAAAAATTCCACAGTCTGAAGCTATCTCAGATGATTATCTCATCTCATTTAAAACGTGTCTTAATCATAATATATGCACCTTGCCCAGACTATGTTTGGATCACCGCCTGACCCCAATGAACTTGATCAGGCAACTGAATGCTTAGAGTCCACTACATGCTAGATAAGGTAGCTCCACTTAAAAGAAAAACAGACCACTCAAAAATTAGAACGTAAAAATGGTGTCAAACTAAACTGGTAGTATTTCAAACAGCTTGGAAGGAGAGCCTCCTGAGTTATAGAAAAGCTCTTAATGCTGCTAGATCAATGTATCTCTCCACCCTAATTGAAGATAATAAAAGGTTCTCATCAATTGGAAATCACTGACTGCTGCTGAGGATGGTTCCACATGGACAGCCTGAATATCAGTGAGATTACTGAGGATGGTACCACTTAAAAACCATGAAGATGGCTTTGGACCACAGTTATGCTATGATGCCTTAGGACTACAATTTCCATTGTTAAAAGTGCTATACAGATACAATTGAATTGAACTGTGCCCAGAGATTACTGTGCATTAGAGTCTGTTCCTTAAGTTCATAAGATATCAGCTTGCATTTTTGCACTTGGTGGCATTCTGTTTACTGCAATGCTGCTAACTCCCTGTATAACTGCACTATACAACTTATTGTGGATGCTCTGCTGATCTTTGCTGCATATCTGTTGGTACTGCTTTTTACAGTTTTATTTACTTTTTATTTTTACTACTATTTGTAATCTTACTGAATACTTTTATTTTATTATTCCTGATTATTTCTTACAACAAACACTATTTTTTTTGCTGCTGCTGCTGCTGCTGCTGTAATATATGAATTTCCCTCTGGGATTAATAAAGTGATCTATCTATCTAAAGATATACTAGATTAGTTACATATTAAAAATGTACAAAACATGCATGAGCGTGTTCACATATTTATATTGTGAGTATTCTGCAAAACAGAATAGTCATGTCTTGAGAATTTCTGCTGAAAATCTTCTAGGTATAGTTCTACACCAGGAAATAAACACTTGATGAAAAACCCCATGAGCTTATACATATGTATGAAAAAGAGTAAGTGACATGAAAAAGGAACTGAATGATCTGAATTCCTGACGTTGAAATGAGAGATAAATAATATCACTAATCCAACAAACATGCCCCTATTGGGCTCTCACTGGTTTAATGTGGGCAAGATTGCTAGGAATTTGCATATTTAATCATAAAATCTAGTCAAGAATGTAAAGTGTAAATTCTCTTCCTCCTCCTTTTCTTCTCTGGTTTTATAGTGTGTGATGTTAATGCTGGAAGAGATCCAATTTGTTCAAGACAAGAATGGATTACCAAACAGGCCTACTGGGCACAGGCCCAGAGACCCAAGTAGTCAGGGGACCCAAAGCCAGAGCCTCCATGTAAAGTTGCTCTTATTAACTAGGTGAATCCTAGGTTCAAAAGTCTCCTTGGAAAACTGAAGAAATGGTCTTCCAGACCAGGATACAACTGTATTATTACCTGACCATAGAGTTACACTTATATTTATAGCATTTGGCAGACACCCTCTAGGGCGACTTGCATTTTATCTTATTTATACAACTGAGCAGTTGAGGGTTAAGGGCCCAACAGTGGCAGCTTGGTGGTGCTGGGGATCGAACTCATGACCTTCCGATCATTAGCCCAACGTCCTAACCATGGAGCTACCACTGCCCTGAGTTAATTTTTGTGGGGTAGTGTGCACCACTAGAGGTGCTGCAAGTGCTGCTTGTTAGAGCGTTTTGTGAAATATAATATTGTTAAGCCTTATTATCATCTTTTTAGAAAAGGAGGCTTGTATGGGCTATAGATATGTAGGGTGCCAGGTTTGTGAGGGGATGGACCTTTTGCGCATCCATACCCAGGGCACATTATCTCATAATCCGTCCCTGGTTTAAGAACAATAATTATAATCTCTGCTCGTCTGAATAGCTGAATCATTATAGAACCAGAGACCTATAGCTTTACACCTCATGACCACGTCACGGTTGTGTCACGGTTCATGTGTTCATCAGCCTCTTCTGGCAGCTCTCTGTACTACCGTTGATTAGTTCACTAGTTTCAGCTGCTACTCATTTACTGCTCTATTTAAGCCTCAGTGTTTGTCTTCTCTTTGCCAGATCGTTGTTTCATGTCTGTGTTCTGTGCAGCACCTGTGGTTAGCTCTGTTTCCTGGTTCTCTGCTCTCTGCTGGATTACTGTCATTCAGTTTTGGATTATTGGACTGTTTATCTTCCGTTGCAGCCTAGAGCTACCTAGCAAGCCTGCCCTCACCGCACTCACGACTTCCCGTCCACAGTAATCCTGTTTTGTCTGGTTCACACCACTTCTCACATAATTCTCACACAGAACCATGTCCCAAAGAAATATGAACAAACATCCTTTTAATATCAATTGATTTTTAATGAAAGCAATCAATAACATTATATTTGTTTAAAACTAAAGTATTCATTAATAAACTGTTGATAAACAGTTTAAAAAATGGACAATTCCTCTTATTTACACTGATTCACATAGATTTACTGTAATATTAAGATAAGACAAGATAAAGTATTAAGAAGAATTAAATCAGAACTTAAAATATTGTATGCAATAAAAATGTTACTGAAATTAAATGTTCTGTGGGAAAAACAGATTATTACTGCTATTTAACAATAATTTTAACTGTTTTTTCAATACTACACTGTAAATTTTGCCATTATATTAGAAAGAAATCAGTAAAAATGAGTAAAGACAAATTTTGAAAAATGTATTTTTGTTTATGTTTACTCTGTAATCAAACAGCTTACCTATAATTAGGCAGTTTTGCAGAAGTACAGATTAATTCATGCATTAAGTTAATTTCTGTTAAATATTCCATTAACAACAAACAAACAAACAAACCACTTTCATATTCCTTTAAGGACACTATTTGCATAGACAACTAGAAAACCCCAAACACAACCAGAAGTGTTCCAGCACGACACGCGTGTGGGGAATTCCAAGAGCTGAGCTCATAAAACTCAGGTTTATTTGAAATGAAGAGACTGCGATAACCAGAAACTATCAGACATAATTACAGAATTATGAACGAGGAAATCTCTTGAGCGTTAACAGATCCATAGAAGCTGTCTCAAAGAAACAGTTGAAAGGAAAACATAAAATATAGCTTAACACTTATATACTCTACTTTACTAAGCACTCTGAAACATATTATTTAAAAATAATTAAATAATTATATCCTAATATGTTAATGATTTTAGGCTACACAGTGCATAAAGTAATTATATATGTGCTAGGTATGATTGATGTCATGTGACTTGTCAGTATATAGAGTATACAGTAAGTTGCCATAGTAACTACTCAGGGTTTGAGATCAGCTTTCTTCATGGAAAGAAATTAGTCAACTCATTTCGTGGGATACCTCCATTGACTACTGAAAATATATTTTTAGTAGAGAATTAAAAATAGAACAGTAAAATACTGCAGTCTGATATGTACATGTGTATTTTCAAAAAGTGAGAAAAAACAGACAATGGGACTCATTTTAGTAAAGGGGTTTAAATGTTTGCTGTAAGCCAAACCTAACTAACATGTTCTGACAGATTTACAAAAATTTCAGAAGCTTGCATACTCACATGAGTATGTTGCTCACCTGTCAAGCGTACAGACAGCTGGGAGCACATAACTAATGATCAGAGGAAAGGCTGAAAGACTGAAATGAAGTTTATTTTGGCTCACTTCAATGTCAGTAAAAGTATTTCATAAAATATAATACCACTACTACTCCTACTACTACTACTACTACTAATAATAAACATCTTCTGTCAGCTGAGGCATTTATTAATGACCTACAGCTATGTGCAGACCGGCCCAGCTTTTATTTTGTCATAATTAAATGATCAGTTTATTAGAGATTTATTATAGATTATTTGACTCAAATTACGGGTTTGTGTTGACTTGCTTTCTGTATTATTTTCATATTCTTTAACCCTTTACTGCATGGCGTTGCCATATGGAAACTATTAATTTATCTCCATTTTTTTTGTATAGACAATAATAANGAAAAACAAGACATTATGATACTTTCCACCACTGCACATTGTTGCCATATGGCAACAATTTACAAACTACCCCCCTAGAATTTTTTTTAACTTTTTTTTTGAATAGATTTGTATTTTTTGAACTAATTAAAGTAAAAAAATCCATAAAAATATTTTTATGTAAATATAATAATTCATGCAGTAGAGGGTTAACAGGTGATTTGGTTTTCACATGAATTTTTCACATGTAGGGCGTGTGGTATCTTTTTGGGTCTTTTTGGTTTTTTTTTTCTTTTTTTTTGGGGTGCGCAGACTAAATTATAATGTAACCATTGGATGCTTATTGTCACATTTCCCTGCCCTTAATTAACATGAAACCTAATTACGGACAGAATTACACAACTGATCCTAAAATGACCAAAATTAAAGCCCTGATTATGGGGCAGGTATTCGGGTATTACAGTTAATTAACCTCCTTCTACTTAGCTATTAATTCCATTGATTCAAATCAGTTTAATTTGGAATGATGCAGAGGTGAAAATGGCGAGGAAAAACTCTCTGAGATGACATGAGGGTACGAAGAAATCATGCCGCGAGGCTCTTCTCTGTTCTAGTGCCGAAGTAGTGGAATGAACTTCCTCTAGATGTTCCAAAAGCACTCACTGGTTGTCTTCAGATGACAACTAAAGATCTACCTCTTCATGAAGTCATGACGTACTTCAATTAGCATTTAAAAAAAAAAAAAATTCATGTCTTGTGTTTTTTTTTTCATACTATACTAACCTCCTCTATAAGGTTTATAGACTGATGGTACTCATACCCTGTAGTTTATAGACTGATGGTACTCATACCATGTAGTTTATAGACTGATGGTACTCATACCATGTACTTTATAGACTGATGGTACTCATACCATGTACTTTATAGACTGATGGTACTCATACCATGAAGATGTAGTTATTGATAGAGATTTCAATGCACTTCTGTAAGTCACTCTGGAGAAGGGCGTTGGCCAAGTGCTAAAAAATAAGTAAACGTAAATGTAAATGCATGAGAAAGAAACCTTGAGAGGAACCAGACTCACCATCTTTCTAGTGACGCCAGATTATAAATCATTAAAGTATACAAGTGTTGAAGAGTAAAGACAAACTAAGGATTCTCAGTAGGAGCATATTATGTTGGTGTTCTGTGATAGCGACCAGAAGGTTGTGAGGGACACACAGTTGGGCCCCTGTGCAAGACCCATTTACACTGTTTTTTTTATTTTTAGAATAGACTTTCCTGTAATATATAGTAACAAATAAAACTATTATCAGATTAAAAAGAAAAATGTCATTGTGGGTATTGTGGAAAACTGATAAGAGATCACCTTTGTAAGAGATGAGATGGATGGATTTCATTGTAAAAAAAACAGGTCAGGTTCAGCAGTAACAAAGAGTGCAGGTTTTAGACATGAAAAAAGAACAAAGGAAAACGAAACACACTGAGTTAACGATATTCAAATGATCCAGACCGTGAGGTTTACTGCTTTTTATAGACAGAGCTTTTCAGTTTAGTGTTGAAAAGGTATTCAGAACACACCCTGGCTGTGATTCTATTTTAGACCAGTCAGACAGTTTTAGAGCAGACAGTCAGGGCCAGGATCAGAACCGGGTTCAAAACACTGACAATAACCTTTGCAGAAATGTGTCCTAATTAATGTAGCACATTGCCACATATGCAGCCTACTAAACCAACTGATACATTTTAATCTGTTATGTTATCCTCTCATTTTGATCAACTGCTCTGACTCCAGTTAGTTGGTTTGCAGGACAGCCTAAATTACCTGTTGATTTCAGCCTCCAAAATGAGCTGATTTCACAATATCTTTCTCTGAACTTTGCTTTAGGAATTCTTAATAACGACACAGTGAATTGACTTCATCTTAAAGGATATCCTGTGCAAGAATATACTGTTCTTCTCAAAAGTGTAGTCATATCACTATTTATTACAGAGCATTAATTATTTCACATTAATTGTGAAATTATAATGTCACCATAAGACTTTTTGTCACATGTCCCTGCTCTTAAGTAATATGAAACCGAACTACAGAGAGGATTACACAACTGATCCTAAAATGACAAAAATTAAACACCTGATTATGGTGAAGGTATTCAGGTATTACAGTTAATTAACCTCCTTCTACTTTGTTATGAAAGATGTTGTTTATTTGTATAGCACTTTTAACAGTAGACATTGTCACAAAGCAGCTTTACAGACTCTAATGTCAGGGGTAGCTCAGTGGTTAAGACATGGGACTACTGATTGGAAGGTCATGAGTTCAATCCCCAGCACCGCCAAGCTGCCACTGCTGGGCCGTTGAGCAAGGGGCAGTCGTGGTCTAATGGTCTGAGAGTCGGACTTGTAACCCGAAGGTGAACCTGAAGGTCGTGGGTTCGAGTCT
>CM074966.1:13732367-13763964 GCA_037577455.1 Pangasius macronema | reverse complement strand
ATGTTAATCAGTACACTATAGAGTGCATCATATATCATTTTACAGTATATCATTATATATCATTATATTACATGAATGCCGTGAACGCAAACCTGTCCAGTGTAGATGAATTTCTCGTCAGTCTGATAGTTGAAAAACATCATGTTGATGAAGATGAGGAGGATACTGCTGTCACACTGCACGCCCATGCACCACTTGAAGAGGATGAGGAAGACGAGATAACCGAAGAGAGACAGCAAGAAGACGAGCTCTGGCACGAAGCTCAGCAAAACGTTCCGGACATTTCTGAAATGTCTGGATAATAGGCAAAAATATCTGTGTTATAGGACTACAGCAGCACTAATCAACAGAACTATTCCAATTTATGGCATCTGATTGCATGAATACACACATGTAGTTGACTACACTGAGCGTCAGACCGAAGGTCATGTGACAAACTCCAACTATAACTGCCATCTTCATCTTATAGGAGTTTAGGAAGGAGAGTTTATTCGATGCAATATTCCACACCTATAAGTAAAAATACTATATGTAAAAAAAAAATGAGAGTAAGAGACACACACACTTGCTGCTTGAATAAACGTTATCATTTTTCACATCTTTTTGTCACACCAGTCCTGACAATTAAATGCAATTTGTGCAATTTGATTCAATATCAATTGCATTATAAATACACTATATGGCCAAAAGTTTGTGGACACCTAATCATCACACCCATATGTGGTTCTTCCACAAACTATTCCACAAACTATACAATATAGTGCATCACAGATATAAATATCCTGAGCATTAATATGAACAGACATGAAGTGCCATGCCTTGTGTAAGTATTCACTCGCTTGAATTTTTCCACATTTTGTAGTGTTACAACCTTTTACATGAAATAGCACTTTTTTATAACCTGTTTTGATAGCTCCTTCGTCTTCATGACGCTGTTTGTTTCAGCAGTGTTTGCTCAGGGATAGGTGTTACTATATACTATATGCACAGTGTTAGTATATACTGAGCTCACATGACACTTTAATAGCACACAATAGGACTCCACTCAACTTATTATGTGATGGCAATTGGTTACATCAGAACTAATTCAGGGCTTTCACAGCAACAGAGCTGGATATGTACGCAATCACTTCATTTACATTTTTATTTGTAAACAATTTTGCAAACTATATAGATTTTTCCCACATAATTCAATATTATGAGCTGTTTTGTGTACATACATTACATATACTAACAATTAAATCCATTTCAGTTCCAGGTTGTAACACTACAAGATAGTGGAATATATATATATATATGATTTATCTTCAGCCCAATTATCAGGAGTGAAGAAAATTCTGATAATTTAAAGCCACCAAATTGGATTGAGACAATGATTTGACATTGCATAACCAAAATGACCCAGTATAGGAATGTGATGATATATCAAGATGATATGATGTCCTGTATAATGTATTTGAGTGTTGTATGCACTGACTGGGTCGATGCCAAACATGTAAGGAGTTCCAGAGTAAACTCCTGGCACTGCAGGATCCAAATGGAGATGACCAGAACTGTGCAGGGTTTGATTACTGAAGAACAGAAAAGAAAAATACAAAATAGATTGTGATCATGACAATATATATCAGTGATTTGGCTTTGTGTAGTTCACAAAGAGTTATTTCTGCTATCTGACATACACATATTAATTACTTAATGCTCAGATAAATATATATATATATATATATACACACATTTTAATCTTTCATTACTTACTCAAGATACATAGAAACCTAGTTAGTTAGTGAGCAAACTGTTTAAATCTCTTAAGCTACATCATTCTTTCTGTTTGCCAGTGTGCACTCCTGTGGTGTAGTTCACGGGTAAAGGTGGAAAATGGGGTGATAAAAGCAGAACTGAAACTGAGCCTGTTCTCTCAGCGTCTCAGTGTCTCACTTCCAGGGTCCACTGGGCCAGAACATGGCTCTGACGCTCCATGACGAGTCGAAGATGTTGAAGGATTTGGAGAAGCAGTCATTATAAATGAGACCAGTGTAGATGGAGAAAAGGCCCATCAGCAGGATGATGTAGCGCCCACCCACCAGCATGGACACGATCTGGAGGGAAAGAGTTACTAAAACTCTGGAAAGAGGAGATGAGGAGAAGTGTTCTGCAAAAAAAAACTGTATGCAGAATCAGGTCGTTGTTCGTGATGTTAACTAACATTAGTGCACGTTGATCGTAGATGGAAGTGTTCGCCAGTTAAACTACTCTTCACAGATCACAAATCTGCAATGCTAATATCTGGCTGAATGTACGCTGCACCTGTTTTAACTAAGCTCCTATTCTTTTACTGTTAAATGACTGAGGACTGGTTTGTGCATCAAGGGGCAGAGCTGATCAGCTGAGTGTATTTCTAGACTGGAAAAATGTAAACAGAAGCCTGAAACAGAAAAACCTAGTGCATTACATTACATTGCATTGTAGGGCAATATTGCAAATCACAGTCTTCTACGGAATTATTATAACATTATATGACTATACTGATCATGAACACTTTTACTATTTACTCACTGCACCTTGAGCTCATCCTGGCCTCATCTCTGGTTTATGTTATTATAGATCATGATCTCACTATTGAGACTCATGGAGTTCAAGATATCTCTTAGTGCCACCCAGTGGACATGACCTGTAGAGGCTACTTTAACACAAGCGCTCGTACCTCATTCTTCTGCTGGTTTAATTTCTGTTCATTCATGATGATCCAGCCAGCGATCAGCGTCATTACGAGTCCGTGACCACAGTCACCGAACATCACAGCGAACAGAAACGGGAATGTCACTATGGTATATGGAGCTAAGACAGAATGAAAAAGAAAGAACGTTTTACTTAACAGCATTTCATTGCTCCAACTCTCTCTTTAGACTTCACAGCAATACCACTGTTAAAACCTTGATACAATGGCTGAAAACATTTGGGTTAGCAAGAGACACAAGTTTCTGATCTAAGCCAGACCAGACCCCAAGTGCCCCAATTGGTCGTGCAGGCTCATTAGCTATTGCTGTCTCCTGTCCTGCAATACACAGCAAATAATAAGCCCAAAAGGGACTCGAGATTTTCGGACAATTTTTTTAGCACACATAAATAAATAAAACACTGGCATTACTTAATCTAGTCACTATTTCATGTTACAAAATCTTTCAGCAAAGATTGTGGCCCTGTCTGTCTTTTTGGCTGCAATCTTCTGTCTGGAATAACAAGCACTTTGTCAGGGTTCTTCTTCTTCTTCCAAAGCTGCTTCAGATACATTTTGTGCTGACGCTGAAAGCATTTGAAGATCTTATCTCACATCTTCACATCAGTGTGGAGTGTGGAGCGCTGGCTGGCACAGTCACCATCCCAGATATTCCTTGTGCTCCTTTTCAACCTACATACATTCCTTCCGAAAGTATTGGAACGCCAAAGCCAATTCTATTCAAGAATTGGCCTTGCCGTTCCAGTACTTTCGTAGGGGACTATACTTGTTGTTTTGACAGCCCATAAACTCTGTGCTCAGTGACAAGCACTTCAGGTATACTATGTGCTGCAAGACAAAAGAGATGCCAAAGTGACTCTTGTGAATTAGAACTCTAAAAAACGAACACGCTATAGGAAATAACCCAACCTCTTAAGCTTTGTGTTGGAAAAATAATCAATTCATTTTTCAGTACCAGTTTAGATTTAGTAAATATTTAAAAAACGGATCTGTGGGATTACTGAAAGACAGCCGGTATCACCTGGATTAATCTCCTGATAACTGTTCACACCGTATGTATCGACAATGTGCTGAAAGCCTGCAGTGAAACGGTTCATCCTGTTATATGTGGGCGGCGTTTCAGGGCTCTGGATGCGGTTTAGGACAGGTCTGACACTGGAACCAGCGTGCTCCTGCACACACACACAAACATACACACGATAAGACACTCAACAGTTTTGCACTGATGTTCGTCGTGTAACTCTGTTCATGATGCGTATCTCGCAATGATCTTTGCTCACGGCAGCTTTAGTGAGCGCATGCTGGACGTGGCCGAGATCTAACACCGGACACCATATCTCTGCGATGGTGAGTCTGTGTGTGATATCAATGTTGCACAGGTTGAGTGTGTGATAGATGGACTTCATCTTGTGCACTTGGATGGACCAGTCTGTAACTCTGTTTGCTGCTTTATTCAAAACTGCAGTGCAGAATTCTTCACACTGGCGCAAAATCTGTAGACAGGTGACATGACAGTATTAGAGGTTAATCTAATGGCATGATTATTTTATACAGTAGTATAAATATTCTCTACTTGAATTTCTGTAAACAGTCTGTTGGACATTGTGTACACTGAACGAAATCATTATAACCACATGAGCATATGATTGAGGTGTAACTCAATGAGTTTAAATTACAATCTGGCATTCAAGGCAGATTATAACCTGTTATTATATATAAAGTACAAGCATTCAGAAGTAGATGCTTGCACGCACACGCGCACACACACACACACACACACACACACACACACACACACACACACACACACACAGCTACTAAGTGCAATTCATGTCTCTTTATAAAAATCACTGCATTGCTAAAGTATTACAAAATGTTTTACCATTTGCAGTTCCTCGATGCGTGTCTGTATGTTACACTTCATCTCCTCTTGGGCGTGTAAAGTGTTCGGGCACGGGCACAAACTGACACTAAACCTTCAACACAAAAATTATACGTATAACAGAACTCCATCCTTTTCTCTCTGAACCAGGTGTGCAACAGCAGTCAGTAAACAGCAGCCCACAGGCCAAACCTGAACAAGATTATTTGCCTTTTCTTTTCTCATGTGACATTACAAATATTTCAGAACAGCCATCATATATTATGCATGCTGAAATTCAATTTTAAACTCTCCTCCAGAAAGTGCACATGCAATTTCTCTCACCCTTCGCATACTTTTCGGATTTTTCCCTGCACCTTCTCGCCCTGCACACAGATAATGAAGGCGTCTTTCTTCACTGTGCTGTCCTGTAAGAAAGAGAAAATGCTGTATATATAGATACAGTTGATACATGATCAATTAAGAGTAATAGACAGGAGCTGCAAGGATTATGTAGCTTACAAGTATAAGCTTATAGCCCCCAGTTTAGACTTAACCACCACACACTCTCTCCTCAAAAGACTTCCTTTAGCTCAGTAACACAATTTATAAGGAAACAAGCTCATGAACTAATAAGATTATTAAAATTACATGTATTAAAAATTAATAAGACAATCATGTCCATTTTTATAAATGACAGTGAGTTCTACAGTACACTGAGATGCACTGAAGAACTAAAACAAGCCAACACTTCGCACACTAAACATGTCTCGGGTGATTGAATGGAAAACATGAGCAGGAAGGGAACCAGTTAGGGTAAATTTGCTTTAACCCCTGACCTCTGGGTGCTGCTGAATCTCTGCACGGCGCAGCAGGAAATTCTCATGAAAAAGACGCCACAGGACTTTCTCAAATGCAGGAAACCGGTCGTGTTTAATCACACCGGCAATAAACCTGAGAATGACGTCAAAATACAAAAAACGGAGAAGAGAAAAAGAAAAAAGTGTTTGTGTTATTTTTAATATGATAATTATACCATGTGGTAGTAACTGACTCGTGATGAGTTTATACGTGTGTCTAAGTATGTGTGTCTGTATTCATATCTTCATCGGGACTGACATACACCTGCCTCCTGGGGAAAAAAATCTGGGTCTCTATAAGTAAAATGTATAGAGGACACAGTACAGAGGAGATAAGACTTGGTACTACCATTAATTAGAGTTCAATTTATGTCTCAATATCTTACCATTAATAGCAGGTAATAGCATTACATAATTAGGCATAATTGTTCCTAGTAATATTCAGAGTAACTATACAATCACATCAAATAATTTAAGTTGTTTCTGGAACCGTAAAATAGTAAATTGGGTCTGTTCCAATTTAGTGACATTGAACTTCTTCTGTAAACCAAATTATATGAAATTAAAGAAATCTATATGAGATAAATGTTAATTTAATATCTAGCTGTTAGTTATTATTAATTTAGGATTACTTTATAATTAGGGTTTCATAACATCATATAGGTAAATGCCTACACATTTCACTGTAGTTAGTCAATAATATGCTTTAAGATGAATAACTGTATAACAAGCTGATAATAACTTATAATAACTTCGAATGGTTTAGTATCTATTCCAGCCCAGTCTCACAGACAAAATGTTTGCATTAATTTTAGACATTAATATTGTTTACGGGGTTTTAAATAACAGAGTGCGTGCTGGATAAAACGTCTCAGTATTGGATTTTCACATTTTTTAAAAAGTGAAGCTCTTCCTGTCATTCAGTTTTAGAAATTCAAATTAGCGAAGGCTCTCATTTTAGTCCATTATGAACAGTTCAGTCTGAGTGTGTGTGTGTGTGTGGGTGTGTGTGTGTGTGTGTGTGTGTGTGTTACCTCAGTTTGGGAGCTGTGATGGTGCTGATGCTGTTTCGGCGGTGAGTGATGTGCGGTCCGTCGGACTGAAGATCAGTGCAGGACAGCTGCATCTCACCCTGAGGGTTTAATCACAGAAATGAAATTGAAATGATGTAACGACAATTCATTTTGAATTTTTTTTTATTTTATTTTTACCTCCTGGAAGAAGTCGTGGATGACGTTGAGCAGTGCACTGATCTCTAGCAGCTCTGTCAGGTTCCTCTTCAGAGTTGTATGATTACAGTTGATCTCCTTCAGCTCCTGTTCCAGAGCTTTTACCTCACACTGTACACACGACATGACAATACACACAATCAGTACACAGGACAAGCTGTCTGACTGACAGGTTCACTGTTTACTCCTTACAAACAGTAAGATTTCCAATTAATGTTCTTTAATATTTCCACTACAACTGAAAAAAACTGTGAGTATTGTGATTATTTCATATGAATCATTGACTAATAATCTTTGATACTCTTGAGTTAAGGAACCACACCATAAAATTAATTTCTGTAACTGTGATCTCACCTCAAGCTCCAATGTGTCTCTGCTACAATGGGTTTCTTTGCTGTGTGATCCAGTAGCGATAGGAATATTACATCGCAATATTTCACCTTCAAAAAACTCTGGAAATTTGAAATAATACAATATTAGAGAAATAACTAAATTAAAATCTTGCATAAAGTATTCCTAACTTGTCCAAAGTGAATGACTTACTGATGATTTTCTCAATTTCCTCACACTTCCTCACCTCGTTTACAAATCTCCTCTGAGACAAACTCATCTCTGGGTTTAGCTGCAATAATAATAATAATAATAATAATAATAATAATAATAATAATAATAACTGTGTAATAAAAATCAGCAGTAATCTTGTGAAGAGTGACAAGTGACATCCAGGTGAAAGAGGACACACACACACACACACACACACACACACACACACACACACAGAGTTTTACTCACATCTCTGAACTCGACAAGTCCCAGAAGGCCAAGCTCATTAATACAGCCGAGTGCTGATTCGGTTTGAAAGAAGAGCTGCAGTAAACACATCTCCTCACTGCGGAACAGCAAACCCATACTGCTGCTGCTTTTCACTTCAACTTTTAAAAAATTCACAATAAAAATGCACCATCTGCCTTCAGACACTCGGTTCCTGCTCACTTCTCTCAGTCTTTGTTTTAAATGTGTGTGTGTGTGTGAGAGAGGAGAGATTTTACAGTATTGTGTGTTTCAATCAATACAGACGATCAATTAAAACCCTGATCGATACGGACGCTGATCGATACAGACACTCATTAACAGCGACACAACCATTGCTGAGGTCCTGTATCTAAGATACCATGAGAACAATGAGCAAATCTATTCTCGAATCATTTATGAAGTGATCGTTTGATAAAGATAATGATTCGGTATTTGATGTACCTAATGATTCATTGGGTGTGATTCAAATGATTCACTTGTTCTACTTATAATTTAAAAGAAGATGAGCGTTGCTAGTACACACGTGCATCTCTTCGCTTGAATGTGCACTAAATGATTTCCGGTCAATCAAATCCAGTTTTAATAAATTTGATCATTTTTAGATCATATTAAAATCATTTAGAACATATAATAAATGATTATATAATATATCTATATAACAAATTTATCATTTTTATTTCAACAAAGGGATGTTACACACACACGCACACACACACACACACACACACACACACACACACACCCTTCCAACCACATGACACGTGAACACTCAAACACACAAGCAAGTTCACATGTGATTCTGACACAATGACATCTCCACCCTGTGGGTGAGACGCTACTGCTAATTAAGGACAGAGTCGATCTGATACTGTTCAGCCAACTATATTACATCTCTCTCACACACACACACACACACACACACAGGCTCATTTGAGAAATGTTTATACTGCGCTATACAGTAAATCTTTCAACACTAGTTACCAGGTAGACAAACAAATTGTAATTTTTAGCCGTGCTCATTGGCATTTTGTCAGGTACACACACTCTTTGGCCTGCTACCAGTTTGTTCGTGTTTAAACTTCATGCTCAGATCATCACACACTTGCCTTGAAAGGCATTATTTGTCTCAGTCAAACTGAAACTAAACATACAATTCTACAATAAAGGAAATTATTACAGCTTCAAGATCTGTACTATTGTTTTTTTGTTTTGTTTTTGTTTTGCAAACAGTCAGAAGTCTCAGTGTCTGAAAGCATTTTAACAAGGTTAAGATACTGAACAACTAGACAAAGCAGACTGAATTGAGTGTGTGATGTTTAATTTCCATGATGCCTTAAAGGAGCGCTAAGCTTCCATCATTTATTAGCTACATTAGCCTTGTAGCTACAGTGCAAAACTAAAGAAGCAAACTCCAGACACACCAGACAAACACGTCTTGGCTGACTGCTGACGTTCAGAATTGGGGGAACTCTGTATATGTTTCATTTCTGGCCGAGAAACGCTTTTATTGTCTTTTCTATTAACCAGCAGATCGTACGATTAGGGTTCGTGCCTCCTGTTCTTCTTGAATTCTTTGATCTTCTCTTGGCGAACTGTTTTCTCCTGCATGGTGGACATTTCCAGAAGTCTCTGGATGAATGACGCTGAAGCTCCCAACACCGGATCGGCATACGACTGGGCTACACACAAAGTAACACACACACCTGGTTAAACAAGGAAGCTCTATGTTCAACTCCAAAGATCTGAGTGCACAACAGAGCAAGAATCAGAATCAGAATTACTCAGAATCTATTATTCCCAATGGACACATAATCTCTAGACCACCATCAAACAAGAAACACTATAAACAAGGAAACAAGGGGAAAAGGGACCTGTAAAACACGCACCCTCAAAACTAAGGAAGACGGTGAATAAGTAAAGTATAGAGCTGTAAGCTAAGGACGCAAGAATGTACAGAAGAGTGGAAATTAGAGAGCACCTGTAAACCAGATACACTAGAAACAAGTGAATGAGAAAATAAATGACATGGGAATACTGAAAACCAGAGGTGAATAAAACTAGGAAACACCTGCAGACCAGAAATAAGGGCTGAGAAAACTGGATCCAGGGAGCTTGGAAACTAGGGAAGAAGGACATTGAGGAGCATTGTAAATGAGAAACACGTGAAGAAGGAAACAAGAGGCTTGTAAATTAGAGACAATGGAAACACTCCTTAGATTCCTGATCATTTCATGAGACTTTTTTTTCCCTTATATACCACTTATGTATTGTACATTGTGCTCTTCACGTATAGCTTACATAAGTTTACATATAACATATAGTATTAAATTTCTCATCAAAATGTGATTTCATTTAAACAGGGTTCTAATTACTAATTTGAGCTGTATAGAATGTTAATAATATCAATTCACATAGTATTAATGCGTTCAAATTACACTAGAAAAATCTCCCGAGGATGTTGGCGCTGATGGGAAGAAACAGCTACAGCATTAAATTAATGTAGGTAATGTAGGTGATGTTGCTGCCTCACAATGCCAGCAGCCTGGGCTCTATCCTGAGAATACATGAAAATTGAATATACATGAGAATACATGATAATTGAAAATACATGATCAAATCAAGGACCTACATACTTTTGTTTGACACAATTACGTCGAGTTAAGTAAATGTACCTTGAGTACATGCGTATACTTAGTTTAAAATTCAGAGTATGAACATAGTGACTAATGTCCTGGAAAGGAAGAAAGAGGGAAATTAGGGAACACCCATGCCCATTAAAAACCTGTTGTGATAAAATGTTACATGATTATTTGGATTTGAAAAACATATGCCAGCAGATGTCTGGCATCACTTCAGTTTCAAACGGCTTTGAAATGAACACTATGTGTAAAAATGATGCACTTACCAGTGGTGGTGAATTTAAGAGTGGAGGGATTACACACTCTGCTCTTTATCCTCCTGCACAAACACACCCACAGACAGGCTGACACCTGAAATACTAAACCACTTGTCTAAGGAGTTTATTTATACTGCTCTGTTTTTGATGTGTGTTACTCACCTGTTTTTGGAGATGCTGCGTGCGCTGGTGGGTGCCGCTGTAATCGATGCCGCATTAAGTCTGCACCCGTCTTCTGGGCTGAGATCAAAACACAGAGCGCATCCATGGGACGCATCGACACTGGTATCAGGTATCGGTCTGGTACTGTGCTCATTTGATCGCGCTCGTAAAGAATGTTCAGATCCCAACATCCGATACGACGTGATACTACGTGAAGTAAACATAGTGCACGCTGACGTGCTAATAACCAGACAACACAAAATGACAGCGATCTGGATGTATTTCATGGTTCATGATCAAAGCAAAGCAGCTCTGCGAAATCATCAGGAGGAGAAACTACGGCATCTTCTTACGTAATTATTGAATAGAGAGCGCAGCCCGTCGACCGGACTCACACGTCGCTGGCACCAGAAATTTTTACTCACGTTCCACGGTACTTAACGTGTGTGTGTGTCACAGCTGTGTTTGTGAGTCTGCACCAGTGAAGCGAGCATGCACAGGAGAGTACGTCAGTTCTGCGAGCACTGAGACACACCGGGGTCTACACTTTGCTTTGCGAGTCAGTGTGCAATTGCGCTCATTTATAAAGTCTATGCTCATTGATGCTGCTCTGTGCACTCCGGGCAGCTGCCCTTGCTCTCTCTGTTAAAAATACCATTGAAAGAGCATAAGTAGAATCTGTATTTTGAGTCGTGTTTCTCGAGTAACGATCGTATTTGTCTCGATTTGTTTTACGAGATAGTGCGGGCTGATTCGGCAATGCTGGGTAGGTTATCAGTATTGACGATCAGCAAAAAACATCTACTTGTACTTGTGCTCAGTCTAAAAAATGGCATCGAAGCCATTTGCAATAAATGTGATGATTATTCCATTATTATCATACTTACACTAAAGTACAGGACTTTGTAACTGTGAAGGGCGATTCCTTCCTGTTTACACTGCATGTTGGATTGGAAACTGGAGGTAAAAGAGTTGCGTGTTTGAAGAACAGATCTTCATCTGTTTGGGGAGATAGCCAGGTCATAACCAGTCATAATCAATTACAGTTATTCCCAATATCCAAGTAATCAATCAACCTATTTATCTATCCATCCATCCATCTACAGACGTGTGACAAATTAAAGGAAAAACTGACCATGAGTTTGGGTGAGATGAAGAAATAAACACACCTTTCGAATGCTGATGAGTGTTGGAGTAAATCCCATTTTCCCATCTCGGATCAAACAGAAAATGTCGCCCAAAGCCATGACACTGAGTGTTTTCTGAGCTCAAACTCAGCATGGGTGCATGGACGTCAGGACTATTTGTTCTTACATGTGTTCCCGTCCTTAATCAGGTTATACATTATTGGAGGGATTTGATAAAATTATAGGCGATTTGAAACAGGATCTCAGAGGGATGTTGTGTAGAAATGCTGGACTGATTCAAGATATACCACACTCCCGCTGAATCTAAACAAACTTGACAAAGCTAAATACAGAGAACTAATGAGGACAGTGCATAAAGACAGAACTGCGTTCTTGGTCAACCTGAGGAAGACATAACGGAGCCTCAAGTTGGTAAAACAGACCCCCGAAAGGTTCCTGTCACATAAACACTGACTTGCACCAATTACAACCTCTTAGATATGAAAAAACTCTGATCATTTTGTAAGCTCAAGCTCCAACTGATGGTTGTAAAAGGAGATGTGTAGGAAGATGCACAGCCAAATGCACTGACCAGTCATGTTTGCTGCTAATGAGCTGCCATTTTAGAGCAAGACACAGCCCCAGGGGCGGGACATATACGTCCTAGAGAGTATTTAATTGGACAAACACAAAACTAGCATACGATGAGTCATAAAAAATTATCATTTTCCCAGAAGTGACAAACTATAGAATTTAAATCTCCAAAACAAATCTTTTTTCACCTCTATATATATTCTAGATAGAGTTGTCCATAACGCTAAAGGACAGATACAGAAAGCAGTGAAACACCAATTTTAATAATAACCTTTATTTAACCAGGTAAGTCAATTTACAAACTGCTGGACCGTTTCTCCGTCGTAAAACAAAAGGTCTCGAGATTTGGACACGACTCCCCTGTACCACCGAATCACCTTCGCACTGTTGCCTCGCACCTACGGGGTGGGGGTTTGAATCCCGCTTCCGCCCTGTGTGTGCGGAGTTTGCATGTTCTCCCCATGCTTCGGGGTTTCCTCTGGGTACTCCGGTCTCCTCCCCAGTCCAAAGACATGCATTGTAGGTTGATTGGCATCTCTAAATTGTCTGTAGAGTGTGAATGGGTTTGCGATTGTGCCCTGAGGATGGGTCCAGGGTGTCCCCTGCCTTGTGCCCCGAGTCCCCTGGGAGAGGCCCCAGGGAACCCCACGACCCAGTGTAGGATACGCGGTATGGAAAATGGATGGATGGAGCTGAGCTGAATGAGGCAGTGAGAGTCATTTAATAATTAGCAGATTAGACGCATTGTGTGTAACCTTTTTTTAATTTTATTTTTAACAACTTATAGCCTGAGTTTCCTCTTATGTGTCTATAATTAAAATCAGACTAATTCAAACAAGGTTCAGAATAAAGGTTCGTTGAAATATCCATGTATTGATGATGCTGAAGTATTTGAGTCTGGTAATAGCCTTAATAGTTAATGATGTAAATAACAGCCTAAACACAAGGCTACATCAGGAGTAGCGTTAGCGTTAGCGTTAGCATGTCCAACCCTGAAGCTCTCTCTCTCTCCTCCTCTGAGTAACTGTACTCACTTCTGAGGCTGTTCGGCTGCTGTTTTTTCGACGAAATAACATTAATTTTTACTCCTTCAGCCGTGTCCTCGACGGGTAATAATCTAAAACAGGAAAGTTTGCTGTTTGTAATGTTTTTCCGAAGGTACTGGACGCCGTTTGGGTTTTTAGTGCAGTCCCTCTCAGGGATATGTGCCACTCTACTGACGGCTTCTCTCAGTTCAGGAGAAAAAGGTGGTCGCATTTCAGTCACTGATATTCTCTTAGCCTGATATGTTGACATTAAAACATCTAAATCTGTATTCCCACTCGCTCGGAAAGCCATTTTTGACGTTAATTTGATCATTATTTAACTTAGCTAAATAGTACCATTACGTTAATTATCCTCACGGGAAAGCGTTTTCTGTCACCTCATTTTGAGTATACGCTACTATAGTTACCGCATCCCATAATAAGTACACTCATGCGTTACTATGGTACCCGTGGCCGGATGCCAGCAAATTCTTCACCAGGGTTCACGCATGCGCAGTTTTTCTGGAGCAACGTATTAAAGAAAGAACAAAGTTTAAGAAACAAAGAAGGAAAGTTGTCTATACAGTATAGCAATTATTTTCTTCGCATACAGGTCATTTTTTAGCATAGTGGGGTAGAAGGATGACCGTTATTAAATGTAAATATTGTCAGAGCGCAGTATCACCGCGGACCACAAGATGGCGCTCTTACACAGTCAGAAATTTAACTGACGCTCAATGGGACAGTTCTTACTGTAGGATTCTAAACTTTTGGATCATATAAACAGACCTTTTCTTAGATTTATTAAAGTGCATTTGGATTCAGATTTACATTAGGCCTATTTATAGTAGTCTTAAAAGTGACTGAGCTCTAAATTATGGAATTTAGTGTGACTTTCAATGAGGTTTATAATTCAGTTAAATAATAACTAATAATTGTAGCTGAACGTGATCATACTTGTCACACATCAACCATTTTAAAACATGATATTAAATGCACTTGTATGTTAGTTTACTTAGTTTCATCTTCGGTTTCTTTGTAAATAAATTCTACCTGATAAGTTCTACCTGATAAATATAATTAAAGTCTTGTGTTAATGAAGTATTTGACAGACCCTGACCCCAATCAGTCTTGTATTGGACCAGAGGAGTGCAATATGCTTTCGAAGCGGATAAACCAAACCCTGATGTGCGAGATGAATAAGATAAGCCGTTACAAATCACAGTATTACGAGATCGTTACGTCTCAGATTTACGTGCGCGCTGAATCTTTCCAGTCAGGCACTGACGCGGCCAGCCCGCGGGGGGTCCTCGCCGCAGCGCTGGGCGGGTTTAAATGGGGCTCGCGCGCATGATGTAGCGAACAGCAGCTGGAAGTGGCGCTCGGAGGCTCACGCGCGCGCACTCACTCATTCACTCATACACACACAGACGCACGCGCACACCGCCGCGAGACAGGCAGCTATCGCACCTAACACACCGGACCGCTCAGCGCGAGACTCCGCAGGTTCAGGAGTTTATTCGATTTAAAAGCGATTTGACTCGGCTTTTATCTGTTTCTGAAAAGAAAAGGTTTTATTTTATTTTTTTATTGTTCTGGGGTTAAAGCTAGTTTTCTCGTCAGTTAGTCTGAAGTTCTCAGAGACCGGAATGTTTCAACCGAACTAACAGATCCGTCTCATTAGCTATCGGTGCTAATTCGTTTGTTTTTTAAAAAATAATAATATTTACTTTAATTTTTTTTCTGGTTAATTTATGTTAGAATTTAATACCAAATTATTATTTTAATTAGGTTCCACTGACAGGTACAGATTTGGTTATATAAATTTTTTAATGAAAGAAAGAACTGTTTAGGATAATTTGTATATTTTGAGTATTTTATATAGTCGTTAAATTCGGTTTATTTATGCTAGACTTGAAACGTTTTGCCATTTAGAGCAGGTTTTATATTTACTGTGTGTGTATATATATATATATATATATAAACCCCTGAGGGTCTGAGTGTACAGTGATGATGCTCGGCTTGGTGCTGGAGTTCATGCTCGTGCTGATGAAGGTCATGTGGGCGATCGCGCTCGCGGCGCTCCGTTGGGTCGCGCGGCCCCGCGAGAAGAGCGTGGCGGGCCAGGTGTGCGTGATCACGGGCGCGGGCGGTCAGCTGGGCCGCCTGTTCGCGCAGGAGTTCGCGCGCCGCCGCGCTGTGCTCGTGCTGTGGGACATTAACAGCCAGAGCAACGAGGAAACCGCAGAGCTCGTGAGACAGATCTACCGGGAACAGGAGACGCACGCGGACAGAGAGGGTAAAAAAAAACACAGTGTGTGTGTGTGTGTGTGTGCATGTGCATGTGTGTGTTATAATTATGTTCATTAACACTTGCATGAGAGAATGAGACTGCTGCAGTTACAGGATCACTAAATGCTCCCTGTTTAGAGATGTGCATGTAAACAGTTAAGAAACAACTGTTGGGGTGTAACGGTTTAAAGTTCTCACGGTATGATAACCCAGTCTTAATATCATGGTCTCACGGTGGTATCACGGTATCAATGAACTATTTAAAAGCACAAACCAGGGGTGAAGTCCCCTAATTGTTTATATATTTTAGGAAGATATTTTTGAAAGTGCTTTCTCTATAAAATCTCATTACCTTGTCCTCATAAGCTGATGAAGTCACTGCGATGAAGAAGCGTTGCAGTGTGCAGCACTGCTAAGCCAAAAGCAGGCAGATGTTTTGTTTAGTTTTGGTCAGCAGTACTGTGATGGTTGATAAAGATACGTGTGTGCTAGGAGGCAGCAGAGCTGGGGCTTTCAGTGCACTGAGACGTGACAGAGACCGTGACTTAGTGCGAGCCCATCACACGGTAACAGCTCTGCTACACTGTGATATTCATCACACACCTTAGTGCCATTGTGGACGACTTCAATTATCGACGTTCAGGAAGATCACCATCACTGACACAACATCGCGTTACTATTGTAAACCATTCGAAAATGTGATCTTCAAGCGTGCCTGTTTGAGAGAAAGTAACTAATGTATCATTTGTTGACTGTTTTTTGTGTGTGTGCGTGCGTGTGTGTGTGCGTGTGTCGAGCAGGCGGTGTGGAGGAGGTGCAGCCGTTCAAGCCGCAGGTCTACACATACGTGTGTGACGTGGGGAAGCGCGAGAACGTGTACTCGACGGCCGAGCGTGTGAGACGCGAGGTGGGCGACGTGGACCTGCTGATCAACAATGCGGGCGTGGTCTCTGGGCAGCACCTGCTGGAGTGTCCAGACGAGCTCATCGAGAGGACCATGGTGGTCAACTGCCACGCGCACTTCTGGGTGAGCCAAACTTCATCTGCGTGATCGGTTACATCCCAAACCACATCATATTTAACATATAGTCTCGAACCAGGGGGCCGTAGCCCACGGTCGTGTGTGTTTAGAGCAAAGTGTGACGCAGAGAGTTACTCCTCTTTAGAGGGGTAGATGATGGAAACACATAACCAGTCCCACTTCTTTTAACACTTCGGCTTTACATTTGGTTGGAAATAGTGCTACCGTTTCAGTGTTACTGTTTATCACGCAGTCTCTGACCCTTTGTGAGTCACGTCTCGTTCCTTTTATTTGTGGTATTTGTGCTTACCTCTTGAAAGCATGTTTGCCTTTTGTTGCCACAGAGACCAAACGGCTGAACCTAATTCCCTTTGTCCATTTGCAAAAGAGCAAAGACGATCCCTCTCACGGCCACATCACAGAGAGATCAAAATGTCGATGGACAACAGAGCGTTTCTCAGCGCATAGCCTCTCTCCATCAGCGTTCGCTCCTAATAAGCAACTTCAACGTATCTCATAAGCCATGATGTAGAAAAGTGAGTTATTCGTATGCATGTACGGCTTCCTCAGTGATGAGATCATAATATTAAGCAAAGTATTCATGACAGTCGTATTATTCATCATCACGCGGCCGTATACGTGCATGAATACACTTATGCTCTTTTCCCCTTTTTTCTTATCAACATCCACACCAGCTTATCTGCATCTTAAAAGAGTATGAGTCGGTTTATTTGCAGGGAGATGCACCTTAACTGTTGTAGGTCAGGAGTTTTTGGTTCTACACATATGATTAATACTATCAAGATTATATCGCGTAGCCTTTTTCCACCAGCAAGGTTCTGGTGCTCATGTAAAAATCCTACACAACAATGTTTAGTTTTAAAACGCCCACATACGATAACGTAAGCGTTTCTCTCTTTGCTGCTTTCCTGCACAAGCACTATGTAGAAGAGATCGTTCCATTACGTTGCATTAATCAAATCACATTAAACCCTTTGTTTGGAGCCAAAAGCACATTTCTAACAAGGCTGGATGTGCAGGGTGTGTGATGGGTGTTTATTTGTGCTTTTTTTTTTTTTTTTCCGTCTCAGACGTCCTCTGTGTCCTGTTCGGGAGGAGGCCGCCCAGGTCTCTCTTTGTTGTGGATGTTAGGTGGTGCACTATTTATCTATTACGGTATTGTTCTGTTTGGGACATGGCCCATGACTTTAGGTGTAAACGTTGTGGTGTGGATTAAGGCCAGGATGGAAACAGCATTTGGAATAAACGATGACATATAACAGTACGCCATTTCTGTAACTGGCATAGTACCATATTAAACAGTACGTGTGACATGTGTGTGATTGGTTATTCATAGTACTGTGTGATTGGCTACGTCCCAAACTGCAAACGGTATGTCAAAATAGTGCGCTGCGTGTGATTGGCCAAATCCCAAACCTAATAAAAACTCCCAGATTGCATAGCGCGTTAGGCGATCGCGTTGATTTTAATGTTTTTATATCACCACATGCCTGTGAGGATGAAGTTCAGCAATCAGTGGAGAGTGAGCGCAGTGCAGCAGCTCCGAGGGACCTCCATTCCCACTCTGCAGAGACACAAAAGGCCGGCCGGTCGGCGTCTCACAGGAACTTTCCTTGCTTTGTTAATTAAAAGCCCACTGATGGGGCCATTTGGAGGTGGCTTTTTTCTCCCTAATTGAGCTGGTGTTGGTAAACGAGTGTGCTTTCTCCCCCGCAGCGCCCTGTGGAGGGGGCAGTTTGTGCAGCACCATGCTGGGCTGCGCTCACACGTTCACAGGGAGGATCTGTTTGTTTATCTGCCTGACAGAGCTATTGATGGGCCAGTGGAGAGGAGTGTGAAGGTTCACAGAGTGCCAGACACACACACACACACACACACACACACACACACACACACACACACACACAGAAGTCTCTACACCTCTGCCAAGTGATCTGAATTAATTGAGTGATGTTGATTGCTTGGTACACTGACTGCTGTAGTTGTGCTTCCTGTTTTATTTAATGAGCTGTCTCAAATCACATCCTGTTTTTTACTTCTAGTTTACAGCGAGTAACTCAAAGAAACGCAGTCGATCTGTGTCCCCTTTAGCAGTACAATGGTTTTGCACTAATCTCTCCCATTAGACACCTTGTACTTAGCTGGGCAACGTGATTATGGATGTCTGTGAGGGCAATAAGAAAAGTTCCTGTGCAGAGTTAATGCTAACGAACTGTAAAATACTGTAAAAGCTGTAAAAGTAGCCTTTTAGATTTCAAATGCAGTATTTGAGCATGGATTAGAACATTTGCTTATATTTTCTTAAGCACTGAAGTGCTACATTTTAATATTATTATTATTTTACTTACACATTAAATGAAGTGTCCACAGTCAGTTTTTTTGGGAGCACAGACCCTGAGAGGATATTTTGCAATGAAGGAAAATGACAGATGAAATTATTTGAAAGGAATTAAAATGAAGAAATCACGGAGGAAGAAGGGCACTGCACTGCAGACACAAATTAGGAACAAAAACATTTATTGCAGACATTTTGACTTTAACATGGGCAGTTGTTCCTGTAAAGGCCAAATTCTGGTCAAACTATATGAACTATTGAACAGCACTTTGTCATTTCTGGTTAATTTGAGTCACTGTCTTCTCACAAACCAAATGTGAGATCTCATCTTGTTTTAAAGACCACAATAGTAATATGACTGTATAGCAGTCACTTCTGTTCATACCTTTATTCAGATACACTGACTGTGCGTATGTTTTTTGTTGGTCAGCTGATGGTCGTAAATGGCGCTAAAATCATTTTCAGATTATAAGTACTGCGTGTGTGTGTGTGTGTGTGTAGTTTGGACCCTCGTTAAGGTTCTGCTTGTGTTTTCTTAAGCACTTTGTGTTGTGGTTGTGAGATGAAAGCTTTGTGATGAATGGAGACGTGAACAGGCCACATTAGAGGATGTGGTTCGTTAATACCACAAAACCAGAAGTGCTTTCCCTCACACACACACACACACACACACACACACACACACACACACACACACACTTGTAGTGGTATTTAGTCACTACAAGTGTATAGGGTTTTTTATAGTTTGTTAGATTTGGGTTTTTTTTGTGCTTTAATGGAACTTGCCGTTTTTAAGTAACCATGTAAGCACTACATTTGCTCAAAAATTACTACTGGCTCTTGGATTAATTACAGATGCCTGACATTATTTAGGATTTTTACATTTAAGTAGAGAACATCGGATTTAATAAGATCGAGTTTCTTGATAAACAGATTCTTGAATTGATTGATACTGTAAGATAAATTGCTTTGTTACAGCAGTTACACAAAACACTGTGCACTAAAGAATATGAATATTAGAAGGTGACAGAGAGTAGATGATTAGGTATAGAGGTAGAGTGTGTAAATAAATACATCAGGTGTATAGATCAGTAAATACAGGAACCAAATGCACAGTAACTGAAGATTCATTGTAATTCATTGTATTAGATTTCACTTGTTTTATGTCCAGAGTCCTGAAACGCCTTGTACGGTCTGATCGCAGTCAGCAGCACTCCTTACTACACTGTGGTTGGATCAGTCTGGTACTGAAGGAAATCCTCGAATCGAGAAGTACTCCATGAAAGTGATAGAAGGCATTGGCAGTGGTGGTTATCAATTTAAACACATTCATTATTTCATCAAAAACAGCTATCAGGCATGATTAACGAGAAATGTGTGGCTTTGGATCGGAGAACTGAGAATGATTAACAAAACTTTAACAAAGAACTGGAAAATTTGAACCTTGTAAAATGAAATCTTGTAAATCTTATATACATTATGTCCATAAACAGCTATGCAGAGAGCGAGAAGCAACATGGCGACCTTACGGCGCTGTGCATCAGATATCTAAGTTTCCGATATGGAGATTAAAAGCAATCTGAGAGCGATGTAGCGTATCAGCCTGATATTGACCCGATACCGGTACAAAGTGTCAGATCTGCACATTCCTAGTTTTGGGTTTCAGTTCCTACCATCCTCAGTCTGAATAACGAGCCGCCTGGCTCTGCAGCTCCCAGCCTCCGCATTTGAAACAGCAAAGGCGAGACAAGCCCGTTTCCAGATGGAGCTCGTCTTTACTACCTTATGGGAATGGAGCAAGGGCCAAAAGGAAGTGATGTCATTATGTGAGCGCCCTGAGGAGGCCCCCACACTCTTCACAGACTCTAAACGCAGCTGCACAGGAGAATCACAGCCAGCATACACACACACACACACACACACACCCCAGAAAGAAAAGTGGTAAGAAAAGAATTGTGTGTGTGTGTTTTCCATCCATCTGGTTTTACGTGAATGTCCAATTTGTGCAGAAGAAAACCAGAACAAAAACAAAGGATGTGTTAGGCTATGCCGTGTCCCAAACCGCATACTAACCTACTACATAGTGCATCAGAATAGCACCTTGGCTGTGCTATTGTCCGTGTCCCAAACAGCTATATGACTAACTTATGGTGCTGTATGAAACACTATCCCAAAATTCTACAGTAGTATATAGAGCGTTACGTCATTGCCCCACAAACACGTACACTTGTGCAGGTGAAGTTACTTGTATGAGCCATGAATTGTGGATGTGCAACCTGGAGTGTAACAGCGAGTCAGTATTGTATACCATGAAGAATTTTTAGGATGAATTTACCCAGAGAAAAGCATCATGGGAAATTGGGTGCTGTGTTGAGCTGGGCTGTAATGGCGAGCTGCTGTCTGACCCACTTCCATCACAATCGCTTATTGTTCGAGATTAGTTTGACGAGATGCCAAGCGACAGGAGCCAAATTCTCCAAGCGGCGCTCTCACTGAAAAAAGATCCGGCCAGGCACAAGAGTCGCGCTCAGCGCTCTTCAGCTCCCGCACCTGTGTGTGTGTGTGTGTGTGTGTGTGTGTGTTTGTATTTGTGTAATATGGCTTAAAATGCTCACAGTGAAGTTCATTTGAGTGTGACTGTCAGGGTTGCCTGTTGTGGTTACCAGTACTTATTACTTCATTTTGTAGATAATTAGTCTGGGCTCGCTGTGGATTTTTTTTTTTACCCCACAGCACTGTTATCATTTCTGCAGTAGCAGTTCATACACAGGGACTTGTATTCCAGACTCTCCACATAATTAGCCTCATAATAAACAGATTAAAAAACATGCTGTCATTTAACAAAGAGTAACGTGTAATTGTGAAGGTGATGAGGCGTTTATTTTCAGGTTTCGGGTGTCAGAGGAGTTTTCAAGTTGTAGTTTCTCTAACATGACAAGTGTGGGTTTTTTTTTTGTCTTTTGAAAAAAATGGAGGCTGGTGAGACTGTTTAGAAGTAATTTAATGTAAGTGATAACATGAACTTACTTGTCTTGTAGATGTATGAATGAAGTGTCATATATCAGTAAATTAAACCATGTTAGTTGTTGGTTCATTGCTGTGGTATAAGAGGAATAAAACACTTCAGGATGTGCTGTTATAGGAGGCTGGTCCACTTTGGGCTGGTAACACACCACCCCATCACCACAGTCAAACGCTTTCAAACTGTTAAGCTCTTCAGAGCTTTTTACAGTTTTACATTTCTTTCCTCATTACACGTCCAACATTTCTTTTTACAATCTTCTTTTCAGCACAGTTTTGTTTATCTAAGGACAGAACAAACACCCGTCTTTTTTCCTTTTTCTGAAAAATGGCACGCACACACACACACACTGTACGCATGATGTTCAGCACACACAACATTGTTAGCAAAGATGCACCAGATTATCGTCACTGCATTTCTAGTTATTCATTCGTCTCCTGTAACAGTTTTATCTTGGTCAGGGTTTCGGTGGATCCGGAGCCTATCCCAGGAATTGCTTAAGTTGGCTTTATCAGACTTCTCTTTGTCTCTCAAAAATGTTACACACAGCCTGGTTTTTCTACAGCAAACTTATTCTTACCTTTATATATAGAGAGCAGCTGATAGATGACTAATAGATATTTGAGGGAGGGAAAGTGTGTGTGTGTGTGTGTGTGTGTGTGTGTGTGTGTGTGTGTGTGTGTGTGTTAAATTAAAGAAATTCCAGTTGTGAGATTGATGTTTTTAAAGGCTGTGTGAGCTCGTACCATCCCAAACGCGTTTATAAACACTGACATCACTGAAGCGCTTGCTCTGCTCTTCTTCACTCCACTGCTCTCTGCCTCCATAAATCCACTGATGCACGGCTCTAGCCAACACACCGTAAACTGATTTTTAATGCTTTCTGTCAGCGCTGTGCAGGCCCGCCTTGTCTATTCCCACTAACTGAGCACGTACCCCTCGAAAGATTTTGAGCTCTGTGACATTTAATTGCGATTTATTTTCACATCATTGCGTGTGATCATTTAGTTGCGATGAAAACGAAGTGGTTTTTTTATTACTGTGGAAGTTCATGTTAACTATGAATTCCTTCAAATCAGAAAGTGATTTGAGTTATTTTAAAAAATGTACTGAATGCCAAAAAATCTTTATTTAAAGATATTTCAGTCAACGAATAGTGCTGCAGACCTCTTAACTAGGCTTAATTAAATTTCAGGTCACAAACTATAATGCAATGTTACTGACCTTTATCACATAATCTATCATGGCATGAGAATATTATAAACTTTTTCAAATCAAACACACAAGCTAACAGAGTCACAATGTTCTGTACGTTTTTGTACTAGCTCTGCACACTTGTTTGCAAATATGTCAGCGTGCCCAGTGGATTAATGGTGTCAGTCACTGCGAGAAGGTCTTACCCGATTTGTTCAATTCCAAGTCAAATTCAAAGGAAAGGCCGATATCCACTGGCTGCCACACTAACTGAAACTAAATGAAGTTTGATTGCCGGTTTTTGCATGAGGCGACACTTTTTCAGTGTCTAGAATTGACTCCAAAGCTTTGAGGTTTCCAATTCCTCAAATCAGGCAAAGGACTCATTTTGGGATCGACTCCCAGAACTGAATGCAGGATGATGACTTGTTGACTTCACAGAAATATATTACGTGATGTACGTTAAGAAAATGAAACAATGTTAACATAGGAATGTTTGTCAATAGAAAAAAGAAATGGTTGAACTTTGTGTGAAGTTGTGTGAAGTGATGTAGTGCACCCCACACCATGCTTCATAAATACACACCAACTAAGTGATAATGGAATTCATTACCGACTATTTTTACTGGACTGTGACCCCCATGGCTAGATTTTTACAGGCAGATTTTATTGATTTTGCAAATCCGATCTCGCAGCGCTACACTGAAACACCATCCATCTCCATTGATTTGAAATTTCTGGAATTCTTCCATGGAGGAAGACTTGATAACGACGCCCTCGCATACACTGACGCAGAGTGACCTTTCAGTTCACTACACAGCTACACACATGCAAATCACGCACAGAGTACACAAAGTATGAACAACAACGTTTAAAATGTTAGGTATACAAGGCGTAAAAATACAATAAATCTTCGCCAAACGTGTAGTGTAAATCCAGATTATTTGAAGGAAATAGCATGAGGAGTCTGAAAAATGGTTAACATTATTATTATCATAAATAAATGGCACTTTTTCAATTTAGTTTACACCAGAGATGTCCTTTTGTCTGTTTTTGTAGACAACAGGGTCACATAGACACTGTATCAGAAACCTCAAAAAAAAAAAAAAAAAAAAAAGTATGGAAAGCATGCACGCAGTCAACGCTATACGTACTTGTGTTACTACATTGGCGCTACTTTAGACTAGTAACACTAGTGCACAACTACAGAGGTTTCACACACCAGTGTGTATACTGTGTAGAGGACATCGTGGTTATTTTCATTTTTGATGGAACTGTCACTTTAAGTGTTCATAAAGGGGAATGTCCTTCTTAAGACATAGCTTGGATGTTTGCCTGCGTGTGTGTGTGTGTGTGTGTGTGTGTTGTGTGTGTGTTGTGTGTGTGTTGTGTGTGTGTGTGTGTGTGTGTGTGTGTGTGTGAGAGAGAGAGAGACTGAGCTATGTTGTGAGAGGGCGGTGAATGAGAGTTGCTCTCTTGGCTGAAACGTTATCCTGCAAATGGGATTGGTGTGTGTTTGTGTGTGTGTGTGTGTGTGTGTTTTTGTGTGTGGAAAGAGGAAACGCTGGACAAACCAGAACGTTTCTTTCACTCATGTTTCATTTCCAAGTTAAACCCCGCTAATACGTGTCGAGGTTGTTTTCCACATACGTGTAAACGAATCTCTCGGGTGCGTGCGAGAGCAGAGCGGTCACTAACGGTTGTCACTCTCTCACTCCCTCCGTAGGGCGAGTATTGTTTAGACTCGGTGAATTATTATAAGAGGGAGGGCAGAAAAACACGTGGGGATCAAAGCACTTTGGCAGAGATGAAGAATGCAAGGAGAATAACCCCATCTAATAATCCCCCCCCTCCTCATCTTCCTCCCCCCTTCCCCTCATCTTTCTGCCCCCACAACCACCCCCTCTTGTCCTCTTTCAGACCACCAAGGCTTTTCTTCCCAGGATGTTGGAGATGAATCACGGCCACATTGTGACGGTCGCCAGCTCGCTGGGCCTCTTCAGCACGGCAGGGGTCGAGGTCAGTGCGCACACACACACACACACACACACACACACACACACACACACAGAATACAACACAGCAGCTAATAATAATAATAATGAAGGGGTTCACACAGGATCAGTAGGTTCATCTGCAATCAAACGTTTTTTTTTTTATACGTACAACGCGAGAGGGCTTCATACAGAAGTATGTTTACATTTCACCACTCCATCTGTCTCTCTTTCTGTCTTACTCTCTGTATCTCTTTCTGTGTGCACTGAAGCTGAGAAACATACTGATTCATTTCATCTACGTCTATACATCTTCCGTCTGTCTGTTCACCTCCGACTTTCTCTCTGTCTCCCTTGTGTCAGTCCTTCGCTGTCTCATCTTTTTTGTGTCCCTCACATATTGTCACTCTGTCTCTGCTTTAATGTCCCTCTGTCTTTCTCTGTTTCTATTTCTGTCATTTTCTATCTTTCAGTCTTCTTTCTTTCTTTCTCTGTTTCAGTGCCTGTCTGTCTGTTTCTGTATTTTTGTCTCTCTCTCTCTCTCTCTCTCACTCTCTTCATCTTTCTCCCTGCGTCTTTGCACCTCTGTCTTCTTTTCATATTCCCTCTTTGTCTGTGATTCAGTGCCTCTTTCTCTTTTTCTTTCTGTATTTCTGTCCCACTCTCTCTTCTTTTTTCTGTCTCTTTTATTCTTTTTCAATTTCCCTTTTTATGTATTTCTGTCTTCCTCTTTCTCCCTGCATCTTTCCATCTTATTTTTGCCTGTTTCTCTAATATTCTCTCTTTCTCTTTGTGTTTCAGTGTCCCTCTCTGTATTTCTTTCTGCCTGTCTCTTGCTCTTTCTCACTGTCTGTCTTTGCCTCAGGGGTATTTGGGCCTCACTGTATAGAACTGAAACACACACACACACACACACACACACACACACACACACACACACACACACAGACATACAGTAAGCTGTTTGTCTACACTATGAAAGCTTCCTATTCTGTCATGTACATTCATGAGCTGTCCTTTCATTCATTCATTCATTCATGCTCTGATCCTCCTCTCCACTTTCCCTGCGCTGTCACCGATTCATGCCGAGCGGGTTACGCTGTGTTAATGAAAAGGCCTGGCTGTGTTAATGTGTGCTGGTGTGTTCGGCTCCTCAGCTCTGCAGCTTGGTGTTGGTTTTCCTCTCCTTCAGGGAAGCTCTGCTCCTTTGTTGCGTTTTTACACTCAGCTTCTTTTTTCCTACTTCAAAGGCAGTGTTTTATTGTTTTTTATGGCCCGGCATTAATGCAGTGACTCAGAGCTGCCGTCGATCTGTGTGTGTGTGTGTGTGTGTGTGTGTGTGTGTGTGTGTGGACACACTCCAGGCTCTTTATCCCCCGTGTGTTTATCTACATGCATCTGTGTTTGGCCGAGCTGCTTTCTGAAGAGCAAACCACATCAAAACCGTCCCTGCGGCCGTGCACAGCGAAGAATGCTAATGAAACTGTACACGTCCCGCCGTGTCATCACACACACACACACACACACACACACACACACACACACACACACACACACACACACACAGCCTAAAGGCATTCAGTGCTGTACACTTTTTTTTTGGGACACAGCCCATTATTGTGTAAGGAGATGTGATAAAGGGGGATGGAAATAAAGTGGAAATTGGAATTACTGATGACTTGGCTATGTCCCAAATTGCAAGCTATCTGTGTGATCAGCTATATCACAAACTGCATACCACTGCACCTTTTATGGCAATATGTAGGAAGCATGGTGGAGTACAACAGTGTGAGGTTTGGCACACAACCATGCGAAACTGAAAACACTTCGCTCAGCTAAATAGAAGGTGGCTACTTGGCTAACTAGCTAAACATTTAGCATCTCGTTCAAAACCTGCACTAAAACAGTGTAGCGACACATCACATAGTAACCTGTGGCGTAACTGCTTTGACTTACTGAAAAGTGCACTAGTGCTGGGTTGGTTTTTTAAAGGTTTTTGTTTGTTTAATTCACAATGGCAGGATTACTGTGCAAGCAAGTTCGGAGCTATCGGCTTCCACGAGTCACTCAGCCACGAGATCAAGGCTTCAGAGAAAGACGGCATCAAGATGACGCTGGTGTGTCCGTATCTGGTGGACACAGGCATGTTCAGAGGCTGCAGGATACGGTAAATATCCAAACTGTTCCTTCACAACTCAACGTGTGACGTTGCTCTGCAAGCCGACGGTGTTGCAATAGTAAACATTTAGAAGGAGATTATTTTAATATAGAATTCTTCAACCAAACTATTTATATGGGTTGAAATTGCTACAAATCTGAATGTTAACAGTGTAGCGTAAAGTTGATTCTGCTAGCTAGAAGAGACATACTGTTTTATTGAACTGATGCTGTAGTTGGTTAGATGATAGGTCAAGCATTTTCAATCAGCTATCAAATGCAAGCCAGAGGCAAGGCATATTAATGTCCTGCTGTATGTGTAAAAGTGGGAACTTCCATCTGCTGTCTCCATCTGCAGTGGTAAGCACTATTCAGAGCATATGACATTTGCTGGAAATGAGACGTCATTAACATTCGCATGTATTCTGTGAAAGGATTTGTCACTTAGAAACTGTCAACAGTTTTAGTGGCTAAAGGTCATGGGTCAGAACGAGCACAGATTTTCTTGAATGGGGCTCTCACCTCTCCCGTCTGTCTCTGTTAGTAAGGAGATCGAGCCATTCCTGCCCCCGCTGAAGCCTGAGTTCTGTATAAAGCAGTCAATGAAGGCCATCCTGACCGACCAGCCCATGATCTGTACGCCACGCATCGTCTACATGGTCAACTTCATGAAGAGGTGAGCATATGACTGCATAGAAGTGATGCTAATATTGTCCTCAGGCCAAAAAGTCAGAAAATAGCTGTGTGTATATTGTATAATCAGTTATACCATATAGACCGTTGTAATTCTATCATTAGCACGGCTACTAGCGAGCTAATTAGTACGGCTGTTAATGAGCCTCATATATCAATCTTTTAGTAAAGTTGTGTAAATGTTTTTGTAGGCCAAACCAAATGAAAAATTCTAGCCAGATTTACACAAAACTTCTTCGTACTCACGTGTGTGCAATGACCAAGCATGTTCACGGCACAGATTCACAGTTAGCGACTCCACAAAACAAGAACGCCTTCTACGTGCATCGTGTGCCAATTCTTCCACTAATGCAGCTCAGCCACTGCAACGTGTCGGCTGCCACACACACTAACTCCCCCTCCATTTGTAAGGTTCCATTACAATTCTTTTGTCCTAATTGAACGGCTAGTCTTATTTCTCTTAATTTCTTGACTGGTTTTGGACTGATTTCTTTCAAGTCATTAAGATCAAACAACTGAGTGACAGTGAATATATAAAACTGCATAGAAAACAAATTTGCACTAACTCAAGCTACTCACAAGATTTGAAGCTGATCAGTCGAGGTTCACGTTATCCATAAATTTACATAAACGTGAGCTCGCATAGGGTAAACATTTTCTGAATTTTCATGAATACCACATTTGTTGTGTAAATACAAAATCCTACCGTTCTCTCTCATTTGTGTTTTAGCATCTTGCCGTTCGAGGCCATTGTGTGTATGTACCGGTTCCTGGGCGCGGACAAGTGCATGTATCCATTCCTGGCTCAGAGGAAAGAGGCCATGAACAACAACGAGGCGAAAAATGGGATCTAAACAACATGCTTCATGAAACAACGAGAGGATACGACCACTGAGAGAGAGAGGGAGAGAGAGAGAGAGGGAGAGACTGAGTTTAGACTGGTGCACTTGCATTGAGCAGATGCAAACGTTTACCATATTGTTCCTCTGGAACTAAGAGCGCTGTGGACTACGCTGAGGATTTCCTCTTTGTGTTTGTCTTTCGTTTAGTTCGTCTGAAAGCAAAGCGAGCTTCTATATACCGCGTCAATAGGTCTGAAATCATACGTGAGGTATTCAGTAATTATTTACATCATGTAGTCACCAGCATTATCTAGCGTCTTTTTGCGAAATATACAGTATGTTACTGTACGGGCAGTAAGAAACCCCCCCTTTGTCACTTTGTGTTTTGTAGACATGCACTGTAATTACGTAATTTCTCTACACTGCCATTATCGTTGTGATTAGCCAAAACCGCTGCACCACCTCAATTCCCGGAGCAACGCCTCATCTCTTGGACGCATGGATTAAACTCAGACGCACACAGCTGAGGCCTGCGGGGAGGTCTGAGAACGTATTGGCCCTTTAGCGTCCATCACAATAGCACAGACTGTAATTCGTCACTTTGTGGCTGCTGATGCAAAGATTCCTGTATATATATTATATATATGTGTGTGTGTTTATTTTATTTTTCTCCTCACAAAATCTTCAAACAAAAGCAGACTGATCTTCCAGATTCATCCTTCAGTTGTGAAAATACAACCCAGTCATTGAAATGTTTCGAAAGCTGGGTGTTAATGATATTATAGCAAGACTTAATGCTAACAGTGAGGGCATTAATGTTATCACCAGCAATGCTAATCAGTAATCAATAATGTTAACGTCACTGATGTCATTTTTTTTTTTCATGATCATTGCTGGAAATTCGTTCAGAAGAGAGACTTAAATGTGTCATGCAATTAACCGTAGGTCAAATGTCATTTATTCAGCGAGCTCCTTCTTAATTACGGAAAACAAACAAAGAAAGCAGCTGCGTTTTACTGATTTGTTGATCTTTTAAAAAAAAATTTTAGGCAGGATGAGGTATGTGTCTACATTTTATTTTTAAAAAAATTCAGTATATATTTTTAATCACTGAAAATGTAAAAGAAGCAGAACATGGACTGAAATGTGTGTCTACGTTATCATTTCACCTGTACTGAATGAAACGTGCCACAGCGTTGGTTTGTACGTGTATCCCGCATGTCCGTCATATGTTTCCACTCCAAGCAGACGTGACCCGTAATTTGATGATGGGGATTCGGATACTCTGTATGTCTACGACAAGAATCACTGATGGATTTGATGTACATTCCAGTAGGTGCCGTTTGTTCACAGTGACGAGCCTGAAGTCGCTACCTCTTCATGTTTGCCGTTTGTTGACAGTATGCCGTTTATTTGATGCCTCTTTTTGTAACTTTCATAAGGAGCTGCACGCCGTGCGCTTCCGATGTTTAGTGTCTCTGCCTAACTTAAATTAATAAACTGATTTAGATTGTGCTTCACTGTCCATTCACAATCATTCACACTGTCTCAACAGACCATGTGCAGCGCAAATACCATTTACTACGCGAAATCCTGAGGAACCAGGAACATAAACATATCTTACCTCCAGCTCTGTGTCACAAATACACACACTCATTTGTTAAACCGAGTTGCAGACGTTTCTGTGTGAACCCTGACGTACAGTTGCCATGCGTTATGACATTATGCATTAATAGACGTTGCCACCATGAATAACACTGTATAGATCCTCAAAAGAACCACTAACAAGATGTCTCATTAAAACGGATTTTATTTGTTCTAGTGTTTGGTCCAGACCATTAAAATGGCCTAATTAGAACACCAAGTAGAGAGGTTTCACTAAAGAAGCAGCACACACAGAGAGATTAGAAATGCCAATCCCTTTAACGAGGATTTTAGGTTTCTGACGCATGACTAATTGGATGGACAGAAGGTCTGAGGGGAGATTAAGACTTAACACACAGAAAAGAAGAGGAGGGAAAAAAAATCAGGAAAGCCGAAACTGACAGCCAAGTACCCCTTCCCCCACAAAAAAACAAAACAAAACAGGAGACGGCTTGCTGAGGACACAGAACGTTCCAGAATTCAGCACTGAAATAAGTAAAGTTATTAAATGGTGGAACACAGAGGTGGCATCAGACGCCTAGACACTAAAACACTGTTTGCAGAGCAGTAGGATAGTTTAGTCTGTGTGTGTGAGAATGGTACTGTTACTCCTCGTACTACTTCTGCTTTCTAACATGAGGACAGCCCATAATAATAATAATTCTTAACATTCAAGCTCCATTCGACTTTGTGCATTTCTATTGTACAGATAAACTATATGGCCAAAAGTATGTGGACACTCCTCCTAATTATTGACTTCAGGTGTGTGAGCCACACCGATTACTAACAGATGCACAAAATCAAGCACATTGCCTCAGCCCAACACAAAGCCCTGCCCTCAGCCCCACTGAACACCACTGAGATGAGCCGGGAACGTCGACTGCGTCCCAGGCTTCCTCATCCAACATCAGTGCCTGACCTCACTCATGCTCTCGTGACCGAATGTGCACAAATTCCCTGAAACACACTCAGAATGTTGGTCAATTAGAATTCCAGCTGCCAGTGTGTGTGTAGCATAATGGACATTACAGCAGACGACCAATCAGCAGCTTCGTTTAAACTCACACTAAGTGGAAGTGCA
>CM074966.1:13720337-13732267 GCA_037577455.1 Pangasius macronema | reverse complement strand
GCTTCGTTTAAACTCACACTAAGTGGAAGTGCACGATCAGCAGAATCTTACACTCATTACAATCCCACCACATACTCTTTAGAATCCTAAAACACACTCATTAGAATCTAACACCCCCAACAGTATTCGATCACACTCATCTACCTGAAGCTTTTCCAGATCCACAATACTGATCAGTGCATCTTGTGGTAGTTTAACTCACAGCTCCACTTACATTCTTCAGAAACGTGACCTGCGTGGCAACAGTAACCAGGTGTGGGAGGGGCTGGGAATACGTTCCCATTAGGAAGTGAAATTTAAAATAAACATTAAACTTGGCACCGAGGCTGATAATCAACGTGGTGTTAGCGCACTGTGTTTGGACTTCACCCAGCAGGTTTTCAGATTCCTGATCAATGATGGAGGATCAGGTATATGATGAAAGTGTGTTAAGGTGGAGAGTGTTAGCACAGCACCATCTGCTCCAGCAAAAGGCTCGTTCACTTCAGTTAACACCAAGTGTTGGTAAGAAAAACACAAACACTTGGGCTACTATAAGGTGCTAATGGTATTCCTGGCTAAATACAACACTGCATTTACATTCATACATCTGACACCTCATTTCACTTACACACAATTCATTTCATGGAATTACATATACAACTGTATACAAAATTAGCTAAAATTACATATAAAATAGCTATGATTTTAGACTTTTCATATTGTATTGTTATTATATTTTAATAGATTTTTAGCTGAAATTAAACTTAGTTTAAATTTAGCTAAATCTCTGCTCTGTGCCTGATAATGACATTAGATTTTTATTGGAAATGTTGTGCCTCTGTTCCAAAAACTAACAATGCATTTAAATATTTTCTTAAAATCTCTACATTTTTCACCTCCTAGCCATTTTACGGTTTTAGTTCCTCTGAAGTGATCCATCCAGAGCCGAGCAGCTGAGGATTAAGGGCCTACAGTAAAGAATAAAAAAAGAATCAATGATAAGTAGATAAATAGATTTGGTACACATGCATGTGAACATCTCTCAGTTCTCCTTTAAAAAGCTCTTACTGGTGTAACAAAAGATATGTAAATAGAAAAATAAGAAACAAGTTATGGAAATTACCTTCTTGCTAATAGGATCTCATTTTACCATGTCTTTCTTTTTTTTTGTTTGTATGTCTTACTTGACATACTTTGACAGATACACTCAGTGTCCACCTGAACACCTGAACTTTCAGGCAATTATCCACCCAGCCAAACATGCGGCATCACTATGATGCAAAAAGCATGCAGATGCAGGTCAGGAGCTTCAGTTCACGTTCACATCAAACATCCGAATGTGATCAGTGACGTTGTCCATGGCATGGCTGTCAGTGCCAGACAGGCTGGTTTAAATATTTCAGAAAATGCGGATCTCCTGGGATTTACACAGAATGGTAGGAAAGACACCCAGTGAGCAGCAGTTCTGCGGGTGGAAACACTGTTGATGAGAGGTCAGACAGAATGGCCAGACTGGTTGGAGTTTATTGGGAGATTATGTTAAATCAAACAACCACTCTTTACAACCGTGGTGAGCAGAAAAGCATCTCGGAATGCACAACACGCTGAACTTTGAGGTGGATGGGCCAAAAGTATGTGGACACTCCTCCTAATTATTGACTTCAGGTGTGTGAGCCACACTGATTACTAACAGATGCACAAAATCAAGCACATAGCCTCAGCTCAACACAAAGCCCTGCCCTCAGCCCCACTGAACACCACTGAGATGAGCCGGGAACGTCGACTGCGTGCCAGGCTTCCTCATCCAACATCAGTGCCTGACCTCAGCTCTTGCGACTGAATGTGCACAAATTCCCTGAAACACACTATCGGAACGTTGGTCAATTAGAATTCCAGCTGCCAGTGTGTGTAGCATAATGGACATTACAGCAGACGACCAATCAGCAGCTTCGTTTAAACTCACACTAAGTGGAAGTGCACGATCAGCAGAATCTTACACTCATTACAATCCCACCACATACTCGTTAGAATCCTAAAACACACTCAATACACTTCTAACACACCCAACAGTATTCGATCACACTCATCTACCTGAAGCTTTTCCAGATCCACAAAACTGATCTTGTGGTAGTTTAACTCACAGCTCCACTTACATTCTTCAGAAACGTGACCTGCTCGGCAACAGTAACCAGGTGTGGGAGGACAAGAGCAGAAGACCACATCAGGTTCCAGTCCTGTCAGTGGGCACAGACTCACTGAGCCTGGAGAATAGCTGAGGAGATAGAAAATCTCACTTTCCCATCTTACTTTTCCATGACTTCACTTAAATTCCCAGAGGCTTTAATCGGTTTTGTAATTCTCGAGGTTTTCCAGTGACTGGGAAACTGAAGCTGAAATGGGCAGTGTTTCAAATTTAAGTGAGTGATTTCCCAGAAGAGTATCACCAATTACTCAGCTGTAATTATTGGGTATTTTATCAAATTTGTATATAGCAATAATTAAACCAATCTTACATTTATTAAAATGTGTTTTTATGGTTAAAACCTTTTGGGGGATTTTCTTTATTGCACAGACTGATACACATGTAAAATCTGACCTGAAATTGAGCTGAAAATCTTGACTTGAACACGTGACCAGTGACTCCAGCACTTTTTAGCTATAGACTCACTAAGTCTCTTTCTAGGATTACTGTTGTTGGGTACAGAGGAGATGGCAGGCTGGACTTTTAATGTTTTATTGTTCACAGTTGGCAAGAAAATACACGTAAAAACAACATGGGAACTATTGTCATCATTAATAATAGTAATAATTAAAGTTGCTCTAAACGGTATACACCACATTTTACCAGATTATTTTGTGAAACAGGAAAGCTGAACTTCCTGAAATTGAGTTAGTGATGTACTCATTAAAAGCCAGAATTATTGCATCAGAAATTATAAGAGCCAATCATGCTCCAAATATGCAAATGAAGGTAATGATATTATGATGGTTTACAAAGAGGAGGGGCAAGTGTGTCCACACAATCTTTGATTTCTTGATGATGTCTATGACTTTTTCTGTTCTCTAATTACATTTTTGGGCAACTTTTAATGCATAAAATATCAGACTTTTTTTCACATTTTTCAAACGATTTCCTAGAAAGCTATCTTTATTTTTCCTGTGCAATTACTTTAATAATAGTGGTAATTAAAGGTTTTGCTCAAGGGAGTGACTAAAGAGTGACTTTCTGCCAGTCTGGGTATTTCAACTCACAACCAGTTGTCACTGATATAGAACTTTAACCACTGAGGTATCGCTGCGTAACCATTTGATAATCTTGTGGATTTAGTTAGGAGATAAAAACACAGAGCAGCTTCAACATCAATTGTTTACTTCCTGTACTGGCAGGAAATGAGGAAGTTGGCAGTGGAGCTCAGCAATTAAGGTTCTGCGCTAGTGATGAAGCAGGATGCGAGATCAAGTTCATTAATATAATTATTAAGGTAGGCAATCCTCGACTGCTCAGCTCTGTGCTCGGACTGGATTGGGCGTAAAAGGACGGTAAAAAGCAAATGAAAACACACATACACACTTTTTCAACACAAACTGATGTGATTTTACTGCATTTCCTTAACTCAAAATTTAAACAGAGAAAAATGCTGTTGTGAAAATTAAAGATTCAAGTAATCGAGCTGTTTGGAAGGAGAAGCTATGCAGGCTCTCTTCGCTAAACTCCTCCAGAATGCAGTTATTAAAAGCACTCAGTTGATGCATTAAGTCGATACAACACACAGCGTTTAGGGTGTAGATGTGCTGGGAGAAAACACAGAAACAGAATTAGCACGTGACGATAACCGTTACACATCTCGTCCAAATTGCAAATCCACAAAAGATGTTGCGTAGGAACACTTATGACTGGTAATGATTGGTGTGGGCGGGGTTAGAGTGTGGGGCAGGGGCAGGGTTGGGCTAGTTACATAGTTAAAGAGGAGGTGGGGTCTGTCTGAAGAGTCAAGGCTTGAGCAGGAAGAAGAAGACAGCGTTAGAGTGAATATTTAGGTGAAGGGGCTATGTGGGAGTGAGTGAGGGGCGGGGTTAAAGCAAGAGACGGAACAAGCTTAGCATTAGGGTTGGAGGTAAAGCAAGGGATCATGTTAAAGCACAAAGCGCAGTTAAGTAAGAAATGAAAAAGATGGACGTGAGGTTGGATGGGGGAGTGGTTAATGCAGTGGACGAGGATGGATGGGGGCGTGGTTAATGCAGTAGACAAGGTTGGATGGGGGAGTGGTTAATGCAGTGGACGAGGATGGATGGGGCGTGGTTAATGCAGTAGACAAGGATGGATGGGGGCGTGGTTAAAGCAGTAGACGAGGATGGATGGGGGCGTGGTTAAAGCAGTAGACGAGGTTGGATGGGGGCATGGTTAATGCAGTAGACAAGGTTGGATGGGGGCGTGGTTAATGCAGTGGACGAGGATGGATGGGGGCGTGGTTAATGCAGTAGACGAGGCTGGATGGGGGCATGGTTAAAGCAGTAGACGAGGATGGATGGGGGAGGTGGTTAATGCATTAGACAAGGCTGGATGGGGGCGTGGTTAACATGAGTGGGCGGAGCTGAAATGAAGTAAGTTTGATGTTAGGATGCACAGGCGGGGTTTAGAATGCGAACACGGAGGTAAGGAACGTTGTGTGAAATCGCATTGCTCATAAAACACTGAGTTGATGGGAATCTAGTGGACTTGCTTTATTTACAATAATACGGACCACATCCTCATCGACCTCTCAGCTAATTCTGTCTCTGTCGTTAGATTTTTTCGCTTTTTTTCTTCTCCTTCGTGTGATACTTGTACACATCCGTACAGATACATGAACATCAGCATAAACGCTAAGCTGGGTGATTATATATGAAGACAACAACTACAACTTTTACAGCACTGCCATCGTCTGTTAATCTTCACGCACTCAAGCATTGCTATATTAAGAAAAAATAACGTACGTAAACCCCCCTCCCCCCTTACAGAACTTCGCTTATAATGTTTCGTTTTAATTCCATGGCATGATACACACCTGCTTAATCCGTAAGAGACTAAAATAAAATAAAATAAAAAAAAACATCTATCGATCAGGGAAATTTGTAATACTTAGATTTCCCATAAAGTCAACACAGTACCATGCATTAACTCATTATCACATTAGTTCTTCTTCTTCTTTTTTTGGTTTGGTTTCTTTCTTTTTTTTTACATTTGTTAGCAAGTTAAATTTTCCATAGTAACTAAAGGTTAAGATAGTGTTGTCTTCACATAGACTGAGAGCGAGTGTGTGTTGTTCTACGTCATGTTGTTGAGACACATCCACCCTATTGCGTGTCGATGTTCCGAGGAATCCGGCGGCGTTCGCGAAGACTCGTTTTCTACACGACAGCGTTCGGATCTGCGCAGTCCTGAGAGCCTGAGTTAGTCTGTTTCCCATCCGGATGCTTCACCGATCTGCAAAAGACAAACACACACTCAACATCACTTCACTAATGACTCCACCCACATGAGGTAATTATTGTTATGGGGGATCAATCTTCTAAAAATGGAGGCAGAGTCATTGAATTAAGCTACCAAAAAAACCTGATGGATCCGTTTCACAGATCAGTTACATTTTCCCGTGAGGTCTTCAGTACTNCTTCAGTACTCAGCAGAAGGAAGCTTATACCACAGCGCTGTTGAATTCTTGATTCTGATTGGTCAGAAGGTGTTGAGCAAATGGCAGGTAGCAACAGTCGCTAGGCAGTCACCAGAGGGTCAATTAAAATAAGGCGAGGCTTAGGATCAGTCGATTTTATTCCACAACAGTGTGTGGAACTCTGATTGACAGCATCTAGGCTTAGGGGACACAGCCCTGAGTGAAGACACGCATTCTGTGGGACACAGCCATTAGCACTGATTGTGAACACTGCACTACCTGGATAGGAACACATCCAACATAGGGGACACAATGCTGAATGTGGACATTGGGGTGATAGTCTGGGACGAAGATAGCACTATTTAGGGACACAGACCTAAATATGGATAAAGCCCTCACAGAAGAAAGAAGCTTGACTGAAGATGTGGTCCATACAGTGGAAACATCCCTGACTGGAGACACGGCCTTCATCTTTACAAGAAACACAGCATGGCCCTGAGCCTTTACGGGGATGTGTTCTGATTGGGGACACGGCCTTCAATGAGAATGCAGCAAGGTTAAAAGTGTATAAGTGTGTGAAAGGAAGTGGGATGGAGAGAGAGAGAGAGAGACAGAGAGAGAGGGAAAAGAGAGAGACAGAGAAGGAGTGAGAGACAGAAAGGGAGAGAGAGATAGAGAGGGAGAGAGACAAAGGGAGAGAGAGACAGAAAGAGAGAGGGGGGAGAGAGAAACAGAGAGGGAGAGAGAGACAGAGATGGAGGGAAACCGAGAGGGAGTGAGACAGAAATGGAAAAAGAGACAAAGTGGAGAGACACAGAAAGGGAGAGAGAGACAGAGAAGGAGCAAGAGACAGAGAGAGAGAGAGAGAGAGAGAGAGAGAGAGAGAGAGAGAGAAAGGGACAGAGAGAGACAGAGAGAGACAGAGATGGAGGGAAACAGAGAGGGAGGGAGACAGAAAGGGAGGGGAAACAGAGGGAGAGAGAGACAGAGATGGAGGGAAACAGAGGGAGGGAGACAGAAAGGGAGGAAGAGACAAAGAGGAGAGACACAGAAAGGGAGAGAGAGACAGAGAAGGAGCAAGAGAGAGAGACAGAAAGGGAGAGAGAGAGACAGAGAGGAAGAGAGACAGAAAGAGAGTGAGGGAAGAGAGAATTCCCCATTTCCCACAGGTGGATAAGGATCATGCAAAACATTCATTCATATCATAATGAGATGATAAGGTGTGTGTGTGTGTGTGTGTGTGTGTGTGTGTGTGTGTGTGTGTGTGTGTAATAGGTAGGCTTCTCACAGTCACTTAGTGAGATTAGTTGACACCCAATGTCCAACTCTGACATTTAAAGGACACATTTGAAGCACACAGCCAGACACGTATGTGTGTGTGTGTATGTGTGTGTGTGTGTGGCTGTGTGAGAGAGAGAGACAAACAGAGATAGAGACAAAGAGAAGGAGAGAGAGGCAAAGACAGAGAGACAGATCTGTGGCCTCACATTCTTTTCTTAGCAGTGTGTGTGTGTGTGGATAATCAGTTATAAAATATACCATGACAATGCACAGCGGGGGGGTGTGACGAGGCACAACGCGCAAGCGGAGTGTCGCTACCACCCACAATGCATTGTTTTTGTTTAACAGCACAGTCAGGAGGGTGTTATTCTGCTTATACCACAGTGATTTGCCATCAATTACAAAGTTTCATTTATTAATGGATGAAACGTTGCACATTTTAACAGTTTATAGATTTGATGTTGTGCAACATCTGAGAGACAAGTTCCTGTTCTCACTTGTGTTATAGCCGCGATAAACAGTCACGCTCTCAACATCCTCTCTCATTTTTCTCTGTCTCACTTGATCTGATCACTGTCCCAAAAAATGCGGCTTGACATGCTATCGAGAAGCTGGAATGCATAACCTCCTCTGTCCTGAAGACTTTCCTGTGCTGATAAACTTCACAAGGCAGCGTGACTGTTACAAAGCGCTGACATCTGAGACTCATTCCATAAATGTTAAGTTACATGTCCCCTAAGAAAAACATCATCACATCAACAATATTAGGTTCTACTTTCCTAAACAAGTTTTTTAAATCTGTTAATTATTAGTCTTACCATAAAAGTCCCCTTGTATGTGCTGTTACTACAGAAGCAAAGACGTATTGGGATGAGTGGTTGCTGGGAACAATGGTGATCAGTGATTGGTCATTGGAAATATCGGTTATAAGTGATTGGTCATTGGGAACAGTAGTGATCAGTGATTGGTCATTGGGAACAACTGTTATCAGTGATTTGTCATTGGGAACAGGGGTGATCAGTGAATGATCATTGGGAACAGTGGTGATCAGTGATTGGTCAGTGAGAACAATGGTGATCAGTGAGTAGTCATTGGGAACAGTGGTGATCAGTGAGTAGTCATTGGGAACAGTGGTGATCAGTGATTGGTCATTGGGAACAGTGGTGATCAGTGATTGGTCATTGGGAACAGTGGTGATCAGTGATTGGTCAGTGAGAACAATGGTGATCAGTGAGTAGTCACTGGGAACAGTGGTGATCAGTGATCGGTCAGTGAGAACAATGTTGATCAGTGAGTAGTCATTGGGAAACAATGGTCAGCGTATCTAGTGACAAAGACACTACATTGGCAGCACTGGTGAGAGAGATACGTACATTTCACAGGATCCATTCTCTACCTTGACTCCTCCGTCCACTGGGTCGAGTCCCTGTTCCGAAAGCTGCTTCAAGGCACTCAGAGCCGCCTGCAAATAGAGAGGATGAGTGAGACACAACTCCATCAGCCACCTCTCAAACAGCAGCAGCAGCAGCACAAGATAGATTAAAGATAGACTAAAAGACAGACTGATAGATATAATGACAGACAGATGGATGGATGAAAGGATGGATGGATATACAGACAGACAGAGTGCAGAGAGCTAAAAAAATATATAGCCATGCTTATAAAGTCACTAGGACTGAATTGAGTGTATGTGTGTGTGTGTGTGTGTGTGTGTGTGTGTGTGTGTGTGTGTTCAGATCCACCTGGCTGCAACTTGATGCTCTGACGCTGCCAATGAGGACCAGATGTGCAGCAGGACATAAATCTAACAACACACTGAGCCTCCCAACACACACACACAGATGTGGGCGAGACTGTCTCACCTACCAGTCCATATGCTGTGAGTCCTAACACACACATACTACAAAGAAGACAGTGAGATGGACAGACAGAGACAGGCACAGTGAGACTGTGCGTTTTTTTTTCCCAGTCCAAAACTGGCCTGAAGTGTGTTACTGTCTCTTTAAATGTAAATATTAAACACACAACTTGTACCCTCTAATCACAGATCTTGCCTGTGTCTAAAATGGTGTCTTACTCCCTATTCCCTACAAATGCCAAAGTGCATTATCAGGACTCTGTTCCTTTTAAAGGTAACTTGTTTGGACATTAGCCCCAGTGCATTGTGGGATTACATGAGTGCACTGGATATTTTCCCACTAAGCTTTTGGACATGTCTACAATACAGCAAAGCCCTCTAACTAGTGCACTCTATAGTGAATAGGATGCAATGTGATTTGCTTAATGTTTGGGCTGCTACATGATTTTCCTTGTGGTATTTATAAACACAAAGAGGCCATATGTTAACATTTCTATAACATATTTGCAAAATAATAAGAAATTAAAACTAGCGGATGCTCAAGCAAGAATGCTACACCACACGTTTAATTTGAGAAGTCACCGTCCTACAAACATGGAGGCACTAGATAATCAAAAACATAGTGTATAGTTTAAAAAGGAGCACAATGAAACGATTTGGAACAAAGCTAGCTAGACAGCATCCATTTTCATACAAGAGTCTTCTGCTTAGTAGTTTTCACCTGAGAGAATTTGCAAGAAAAATAAAAAAATAATAAGGGCATAGTAATAGGAGGATAATGATCAGGAATAGCAATGAGAAAGCCCTAACCGTCTCTACAGCATACTAGGGAAACCAAAAAAGTAGACACCAACTCGCAGTCAGATATGATGCACACGTCAACAAAGACCACATTTATAAACACTTTTTAATTCATTCTTAGTAACTGCCTGGTCAGGGTCCTGCTGGTTTAAATTAGGCTACTACTTTGTTTATATATTGGGAACAAACAAAAATAATAGAGAGTCCTGCACATATATCTAGCTGACAAGAAGAAAACTTGAGTGATGTAGGTGAGGTTGAGGAACTGTCAGAGGCAAAATTCACACACCGTGCTGACACTGCAAGCATTTCTACATCTGTTTTATTTTGTCAGTGTTTCTGGGGACATAGTGGAAGAAATCATATTCTAAATAAAAAAAAACCCTTCTGGTTTAGACCACACCCACTTTGAGTTTAAATCCGAATATAGATAAATACAGATATTTGGAGCACTGAACAGATACAGATAGTGTCATTGCGTTATACCCCATACAACACACACAGAAAGTTACAGCTACATTCAGAAACACTTAGATAAATCCACTGGTTTTAACACACACACACACACACACACACACACACACACACACACACACACACCAATTGCATGGACTTAACCTTATCTATCTGTAAGATCTGTGTAAATAACGAGGGCTTATCTACACAGGAACATGCGGTCCAGTTACAGTGTGTGTGTGTGTGTGTGTGTGTGTGTGTGTGTGTGTGTGCGCGCATTCCCAGGATCTGTTCTAAATCACACTTTAATTGAATTTTTTTTTTTCGTGATTGATGAGGAGAGTGTGTAGGTCACAAAAGGAGGAGCTTTTTAGCAAAGAATTTTTCAGTAGAGCAGAAAAAATGGAAAAGTCTTAGCAGCTGTGATTTATTTTAAGGCTTCTCCCCAAATGCAAGAATTTATGCCTAATTAGTGTACTTACTACAACACTGGCTATCATAAGACTCATGATTAGTCAGTGGTCTTAACAGAACGTTGGCTTTTTTAAAGCTCCAGCTCAAATACTAGAATTTATGTCTAGTAGCATTCTTACAAGAACGTTAGCTATTTTAGGGCTCCGTCCCGAACGGTAATTCCTGCCGAGTTAGTGTTTTTGGTTAAACATTGACTATTTGGATTTGTTTTATCTAGACTCCTTGATAGCGGTTATGTCTGAGAGTGTGATTGATTAACTGTATGTGTACCAATAATGCACTGTGGAGGCCTCGTATGCTATGCTAAAAAAGTGTGTGGCGTTGCACATTTCTTTCTAGTTGTAGCCCATCACTGGAATATTACAAGTGCTTTACAGAAGTATGCGATTTGAGACACAACCCATAACTGCCATAACTGCCATAACTGTCTTTATAATCAGTTCCAGAACCTTTTTTTCCTTCTGAATATGGAGGCCATACATGTTCAAACTTGCAGCTCAAAGCATGCTGGGAAAATCTCATTCTCTCTCATGACTAATAAAGTGCTATTAAAGCACTGATTACTGATGTGTGTGTGCGATTAGAGTTTCTGGGTAAATAATCAGCTTCTACAGATCCAGATAAACTCCAGGCCTCAGGGAAGGAGAGAGAGAGAGAGAGAGAGAGAGAGAGAGAGAGAGAGAGAGAGAGAGAGAGAGAGAGACTCGGCATCCATCAGCGTAAGATAAACATGCCGTTATCTTTCCTAATTGTCATCAGCCGCATCGTTATTTTTTCTAATGAGACGGAGTGAGGATGGCTGAGACATCAGCCCTCAGAACCGTGTTTATTTTAGAGCGACAACCTGGAAGTGGTTCGTCTCAGTCACCGAGACATCAGACGAGTTAGCTGAGACGCTAAATGGCGCTAACGCAGATAACACACACACCACCTCTCAGCACACGCACATTAAGCCACAGAATGGATGTTTCCAGGCTAAAGACACTAGCCCGGGTTTCATTCATCACCTTGCCGCTGAGTTCAAAGGCCAGCAGGGGGTGGGGTGGGGGGACAGGACGGATGGGGAATGTGACATCAGGCTGAATATGTAAATACGCGAGAGCACACTAAAAGGCTGTGCTGGAAGAAGGACGGAGAGAGTGTGTCAGAGGACAGAGACGCCTCATTTTTCTCATGTGCTTTAATGGCCTCCCTGATTGCACCCTCGTCTTGGCTAAACAGTGGCGATTCGTCCCAGAGGAACATGGAACTCTTCAAACTGGATACTTCATCACACACACACACATTCAGAACAAAGAAGTGTGTGTGTGTGTGGTGTTAAAATACCATGACCAGATTAGCTTTTTCTAACCAATAATGCAGAAAAAACACTTTCTGAATTTTTACAAATCACTGTCAGTAAAGTTATCACCACCAGGTCAGCCACTAGA
>CM074966.1:13697646-13720237 GCA_037577455.1 Pangasius macronema | reverse complement strand
TGTGTGTGTGTGTGTGTGTGTCATCCATATTATCCGACCTGATCACTTGCTGTTTTGGATGGAGCACAAGCTCTGTGTGTGTGTGTGTTTTTCCCCCTCATGATCCAGCAGAGTTTCCCACCACTGTGAGGCTCTGTCCCAATCCAAGAGAATCAGTGCCGGCTCCCTGCTGCCCTTTGATCGCCAAGTCCATCATTTGTTTTACTTGCCACCTCATAGTTATTAGGACACAGCCCATTTAGTCCTCCATTAAGCACCGGTGACACTCAGCATCTTTGGCACGGCTATAAACAGACTTACGGGCTGCAACGCAATCAAACACTCTGCAGGTGCACACACACACTCGCACACTTTTAGTGACTCACACACAGGCACACACACAGAGCAGCGGGTCTTTTCCCAGCAGATTCTGGGTGGTGATACTGTCCAAACCACAGGCTGAATGGAAAATCACATCTTAGTTTTTCTTATTACACAACGTTGGCTGCATCAGAGGAAACCTAACACAACTGATGATGTCACAGCGTCCGCAGTTCTCCAGCACAGCTGTTACATAAAGCTGAATCCGTTTCTTCACTAATCTAAAACTCTGCTTCAGAAATATAGCAGAAATATGGTTTTATTTTGGAGCTCGGTAAGACACGGTGTAGGTCGGAGTACCGAAGCAAAACACAAACACACCCAAAAATGAATAGTGCATCTTTTATTCGGATGTGTATTTGTGTTGGTATTGTATTTACCGCTTTAATGTACCCGGATACTGTGTCACCAGGAAGAGTGGCTACAGCAGCTAACAGGCTAGCATGTGCGATTAGCGCTCCACAGAGCTCAGCACACGCTGCTAAAGCCCTGCTGAAGTGGATGCTCCATCACCTCCAGCTCCCTGTCAGAGATAACGGCTTTATTTCATTACATGCTACATTTGTAAATCGACATTCAGCCATTTCTCAGTTTTAATACTGACACACAGAGTCTGAGAATAAAACCGTATGAACTCTCCAACATAACCACTGTAAAGATGAAACCATTGTTTCATTATCTGGAACGGGGCCGTCAAATTCCTCACATTCTAATATGAAAACTAAGTGAAGTGAATTTTAGGACATGGCTGATTTACGAGTCAGAACACTAACTCACTCACAAATGACTTCTAGCATTTGAAACACAGCCTTAAAATAACTCACATTCTAATACGAACATTTGCAGAATACAGATTTAGGATTGGGCTTTAATGTTAATGTTGAACATGGATTTAGGACAGGGCCTCAACTTAAGAGCACTAACTGGTTATGAGTCCTAGCATTTGAGACAGAGCCTTAAAACAGCTGACATTCTAGTACCAAACACTAACTGAACATTTAAGTGTAAACTGAATTTAAGACAGGGCCTTAACATGGCTGCTTTTCTGGTACGAAAACTAACTAAACATGAATTTAGGGTGGAGCCTTAAAATGGCCGACATTCTAATTAGAAGTCACTAACTAGACATGAATTTGGGACAGGGCCTTAACCTGGCTGATATTCTACTAGAAACACTAACTGGAGATAAACGTAAGCGATTGGAGCAGGGCCTGATAATAGCCTGTGTTCAAGTATGAACACTAGCTGGACATGAATTTGGGACAGGGCTTTTAAGCGGTTGACATTCTAGTAAAAACACTACTGCATCCTGGATTTGAGTATTTTGGACAGAGCCGTAAATTGACAATGTGTTTTGCTGAGAGTGGGCAGAGTTGCACGTGCTGTAAGTGAACTTTACGTCGGAGAGGGTCGGTGCAGCTGCAGCGCACGAGCTCGGCTTCAAACGAGCCGCTCATCAGAGACAGGACATTCCAGAGCGCTCGGCTCAACGAGCTGTGAAATCACACTGACGGAGGGAGGGAGGGAGAGAGGGAAAGAGCCGATAGGAGGGAGTCGTGGAATTTCGGGTCCGGCTCGCTCACACACCTCTCTTTCTCCTTCTTTCTGTCCACACAGGTGTGAGGAAAGGGAGAGTGTCAGCGAGGTCTGATCAGTGAAACTGAACGTTTAATTATTGCCTTTTCAATAAAATGACTGAGATGAAGTTTCGCTGTGGTCTCGTGTGGACGGATAAGCAGAATCGCACCATCTACTGGAAAACATTTATTTAAAAGCCTAAATTAAGAGTTTTGCATGGCACGCAAGATCACTGTGGTCCGCACGCATTTCTGATTTGCAGTATCTGCAATATGCCTAATCCTCATCACCCATCACCGTTATCCACTCCATAATCCCCCTTTCCCTCAATCTTTACAGTATATCTTACAACAGAATTAAAAGCCCAACTAAAAAAATGCAACCCTGGGGCTTCCACCTTTTTTTTTTTTGCCCCGTATTTATTCACATATCTCTACCAGCCAATCACAACTTATGTGGGTGGCCAGTTTGGATGCTTCAGTGTCAGAGAGCAACTTTTCCAAACAGCCGCCCCATCCGAAGTGCCTTTCCAAAGCCTCCAGAATGCTGCAGGTGGAAGAATAAATCAGGCTTTATGCAACACCTCATGTTCTACTGCTTTTATACAATAGTGAATAGAAACAGTAAGAATAGTAAAGTCTGGCTTTTACTCTATAAAATGGAAAAACAGTCCACCTCGGGAGAGATTGGCCTTCAGTGACGTATGGGAACTGGACGGTAGTGTCACTAATAATAAGTAGTGACGCAATTCATTATTTACACTCGATTTCCCTGTCCTGGTAAATTCATAGCAGAGATAAAATAGCCATGAACAAAAGACGATACGCATATTGACGAAGACGAAGGTGCTGAGATGTCTCATGCCATTTTGATAGCTTCTTTGCCACTAAAAAAACAGGTAAACTTTCAACATAGATCATATTTGAAGGTTTAAAACAATCAGAAGTACTTTTTAGCTAACGAGTGATTACTAAAGTTATCATTTGAAATGAAACAGTGCAAAAGAGTGAAAATATGGTCTGTACACACATCAGAGCTGTGTGTGTGTGTGTGTTAGAGTGTTAGGCTCCTGCATGTTGAATAAGACCTTTAATGAGCGTGCTCTGATTACAGACTCTAACTGATTGGTTGATAGAGTCTCATCACGTCTCAGTTTATTACTCATGCAAATACAGGAAGTGATTACAGTGATTACACTCCCACGCTGCACCGGCACGTGGCCTCCAGGTCAAAGCCCCGCCCACTAATCATGATAACACAGGTGTGATTTGCATGTGCACAGTGTTTATCTGAGGGTCAGACCTTTCCTCCTCTCAGCGTGTGTGTTTTATTCAGGGTTTCTTGCTCTTACATACACACACACTCACACGCGTTCCACCCACAGCTTTCCACCTCACACAATGTGATCTTTATGTATGGCAGCATGTGACTGTGTGTGTGTATGTGTGTGTGTGTTTGACAATGATGCTTCAGGGCTGAGGGGAATCCTCATGACATTTATCCAGCAGAGAATTGAACATGCAAATCTTTCTATCTGTCACATATCACATTCACTTAATTGCTTATAAGCCATACATTCAAGATGGATTAGCTAGCTGGGGAGGTACTGTGATGAACAATGAGATTCATCACTGATTTTTTTTATTTACAGATTTACAGATTCATCATCTGTAGGTGACCAGTAGAGAGGGAGAAAGAAAGAAAGAAAGAAAGAAAGAAAGAAAGGAAAGAAAGAAGAAAAGAAGAACAAAAACATATAATAGAAAGAAAGACAGAAAGAAAAATTGTGCAATAGCGAGAATAGGAAAACGCCAATCGCAGGTGTCTGTGAGTTCCTGTATGTGGAAGAGGGCTGATAGCTCTGTCCTCCGAGTGTGTTACGCTGCCCTGCATGAGCAGCAGTTTGAAAAGATGTGAATAAATAAATAAATATCTATACAAAAGCTTGAATGAAGTCTGGTGCTTCAGGTAATGCCCAATCATCAACGTTCTCTCATGATGATGTGATGTAGTGCTCACACACACACACACACGCGCACACACACACACACACACACACACACACACACACACACACACACACACATGCACAGCAGTCTGTGACAGCCAAAAATTCTTTGTAAAACTGTCGACTTACTGAAGTGTCAGAAAAAGACACTCAACAGCCAAGAGTGATTTTATCCGGTCTCTCTATCTGTCTCTTTCTCTCTGTAAATGAACCATACTCTTCTGCTGTGTGTGTGTGTGTGTGTGTGTGTGTCTGTAAAATTTATGACTTCCTTAACAGTGTGTTTTTCTCTCCATTGGGAATGATTCTTTGTGACCTTAAATTCCATCAGCAGGTAAAAAATCTGGTATTTGGATTATTTAACAGATGCTCCATGTGGCGTTAGCTTACAGTGGAAGACAGAGAGATACAGCGAGACACTTCAACAGATAGAGACACTTAAACGAGCATAAATGATCACACACTGAGTGCCCACAGGTCACGTTACACAGAAGAAGGATGTGTGTGTGTGTGTGTGTCTGTCCCACAGGTAACTGATCACGGTAACCGGACACTATGTGCAGTCAGACAGCGTTTTACACTCCTCCGCTTTGCAGTCCATACATGACTGACAGGAAGTGCCAATGACATGCTGAGGTTCCTATGGCAACAAGGACAATTATTTCAATCCTCATTTTCTACATTGCCACCATTTTCTATCCATCCATCGCTGTATTCTGGAAGGAAGCATGCATGTTGTTATGCCTATATATCCCATGATTCTGTGCATTAAGCAACAGTATGGAGGAAACGCTGAAGGTTGAAAATGACGTAATTCTCAGCCCTGACTTCCCACTTCCGAAGCCAAATGCAGCATTTGGATGATTTCAAATCCACACCTGGATGAGTGGAAAGTTCAGCAGCGAAAAGCGTAAATGGATTGAAGAAATTAACATGATGGTACATATTTGTCCTAGTTTCCTTTTAAACAAATCTGTACCGTGGTCATAAAGGGGTCCTTGGAAAGGTTGTCCACTGGAAATTTCACTCACAAGGTGCTCTGGTTGCAAAAAGTTTGAGAACACCTTCATAGCCTTTGACACACTTCAGTGGTCTGAATCTCAGATATCATGCTACTAGTTATTGATGGAAATCATAAAATGAAATCGAGGTATTTGGGCTCTCTGGTCAAGTTCTCAGGAAGAGGTGGGAGTTTTGGGTTTTTCAGATTTGCGCTACTTGAAAGGGTTGGCATTGTATTTGTTTTTATCTGTAGGTATGCATACACAACACGACTATAATGTAAGTGTTAACAGGAACTGACTTGTTTCATAGACATTCCACAACATTAAATGGATTATAAAAAGTAAGACGTCATTCTAGATGTCTTTAGACTAAAATGACGAATACTACAGCAATTTTACTCTTAAACATAACATCCGTCCATCTTCCATATGGCTTATCCTACCACAGGCTCGCATGGAGTCTGGAGCCTATCCAAGAGGACTTAGAGATGCCAATCAGCCTACAACGTATGTCTTTGGACTAGGAGAGGAAACCAGAGCACCCAGAGGAAACCCCTGGGTTTCACAGGGAGAACTCAGGGCACACAGGGTGGAGGCAAAACCCCACAACCCTGGACGTGTGAGCCACTAAGGCTACGTTTACACAACGATGATGTAGTCAAAAACTTAACAGTTTTTCTCTTACGTTTTAAAAAATTTTCACGTATATACACGACAACGTTTTCAAAACTATTCACATTTACAGGCAAAAACGCTGTGTTACGTATACCAGGCCAGTAGTTACAATAGACACGTACTGCGCATGTCTACATACCTAACACGTACTACGCACGCGCATGACGTCACCTTTTTCAAAGATTCCCGTATCGGGTGTTTACATGGAGACGATAACGGCGGCGTTTTCAAAAACTTGCACTTTGAAACCCGTTTTCAAAAACATGCCCCGTTTTCAGCCCCTAAAACGCTGTTGTCGTGTAAACGAACAGGCAAAACGCATAAAAACTTTCCAGTTGGCTGAAAACATTGTCGTGTACACGGCCCCTAAGCCACCTAGCCAACCCCCACCCCCACCCCCCAAAACATAATTTTTACAAAGTTTATTTTTCACATTTCCCCTTTGTGCTCATTTTAGGTTTCCAAACCACAATGCAATAATTTCTCATGTTTTAGTCCCCTCTTAAATGAAATGCCAGAACACTTTACGAATATCACATTGTCATTATGGGCCTACTAAAGCTGCTCTCCTTCTCGGATATGCCTGAGTAAATGAAGATTTAGCAGTGGCTTAAACGATCATGCAGCTTGGACTGTGTCTCTAACATGCAGCTGCTCCTTCACAGGGAACTGGGTACATGTAATACCATTACTCTAGTCAGGACATTATTACACGGCTAAAATATCAAATAAATATATGAAATTGGGTGACTTTGCTGGGGTGTAATCAGGTATCCTAGTTCTAGCTAGCTAGCAGTTAAAACATTTTATTTTCTTATTTTTTTTAAATTAGCACAGGCTCAGATGCATCAATATACAAGTATATACAAGTATCTAAACATTACGCAGGAGCCCATGATCAGTCTGCAGGGCTTAACATGCACGTACACACACACACACACACACACACACACACACACCATTTTAAATCCACATTAACACACACAGGTTTATGAGCTCCCTCACACAACTTTACAACACGGCAAACAGACAGTAAACACCAGGCGACGGGATTTAACACGCGATTAAGATGGCGTTAATTAGAACTAGAGGAAAGCTGTAAAGCCGAGGAACAGGACTATAGGGGGGTGGATGGGCTTAGGGAGTGGGCTCAGGGGGAAGTGAGGGGTGGGATTAGGGCTGCACAGCTGCCCCTAAACGAAAAGAACAGATCGTGGCGTCGGTGCATGCGACTCATCTCATCTCTTTTTTTTTTCTTCCCTCCAGAATTCCTGCGTTTGCTCGCCGTATCAGAGGTCAGAGTGTTAACGGCCTTCTGAGCCTCTCCAAACATTCCCTCACACACTCGCCGATATAAATCACCCCCTGCTCACCGTCTATCAGTCTGTCTGTCTGCTACTCCACATTTCAAACACTTCTCCTGCACAACAGGACCAACACGCAGTACCGTCACTGCAGTTATGGCCAATATTTTGTTCTTACTATCATCATCATTTCACATCATTTCATGTATTTGTGTAATCTTACATACTCCACATACTTTCAAAAAAGACACTAGGGAACAGAAAATAAAAAGAATTAAATTAAAGTCGAAAGATGAGTGAGAATACTGCTTACGTCCGAGTTCTAAATCACTGATACCATGATTTTGGGTATTAAAGTCAAACAGACAGGGGACAGTCATGTTTTTCTGTCAAAGACGAGTGTAAGTACTGCGTACTAAACATAATAAGACCCTACTACATACCATCTCAGATTTTTTTATACTTATGAACAGATGGCTAACATGAAATGAAATATATTTTGTTTATATTAATGTGCTCGTTCTAATAAATGACTATTTCTATAGTAACAGCTATTGTCTATAGTCACAGTAATGAATTTACAATTTCAGAAATCGAAATCTTTCAACAACGAGTTCACAAGTTGTGACACAACGTTGATGTTTCTCAGAACAGCAGACCTCTTAAGAATTCTGCCAACAGTATAATATTAGATGTATGGAGTCTTTATCAGTATATCTGAGGAAAATGTTGACTGTTTTGCCGCTGTGCTTGCCTGTACAAATACAAATGACTTAATGCCTGGGAATTAACTAGCCAAATCTGTAGTCTCAGTCCTTACCTGGCCTGTGCACATTAGCAAAATTATTCTCACTAATTTCCCATTTGCCTGTTATTTTGAAGAAGCACAAATTTTATTTTAATACTGTGTGTATTTGTGTGACACAAGAAATGTAAGTAATAACGTGTCATTTAGGGTTGAATTTGAGACCTCAGACAGACAGACACACAAAGAAAGAAATATGACGTTATGGGGACTCAGATCATACACTAGCTTTGTGGGGACATAAGAATATCATGGACACTCACACACACTTTCTCTCTCACACACACACACACACACACAAGACACCACAAACATGGGCACCATACACACATTCAAAGAAATATGACGCTATGGGGACTCAGATCATACACTAGTTTTGTGGGGACATTAGAATATCATGGACACTCACACATACTCTCTCTCACACACACACACACACACACACACACACACACACACACTCACACACACACAAAACACACAAGACACCACAAACATGGGCACCATACACACATTCAAAGAAATATGACGCTATGGGGAGTCAGATCATACACTAGTTTTGTGGGGACATTAGAATATCATGGACACTCACACAGTCACATGGTTATACACACACACACAGTCACATGGTTACACAACACATGGTTATATGCTCACACAATGGAAATGTTGATACTGTAAGGACACAGATCACTCACTGGCTTTGTGAGTACATCAGTACAACATTGGTGTACTATAGAGACCTGATTTGCACAGAAAATGATCATTTACACACACACACACACACCCACACACGCACGCGCGCGCACGCACGCACACGCACGCACATCCACACCACATATATGCACACACACATTCATGGAAATATGACATCATAGGAACACAAATGACACAATGGCTTTGTGGGGACATTAGCGCAACATGGATGCATTATTATAGAGACCTGATTTGTATATATTCACACACACACACACACACACACACACACAGAAATGTGGATTGTTACGAAAACACAGATCACACTGGTTCTGTGGGGACTTTAGTACAATATGGACACATTGTCATGTCTTTTATATTAAAAAAAAAACACAAACACACATTCATGGAAACATGACATTAAAGGGACTCGGCTCACGCTCTGGGAGTACAGGGACATTATTACAACATGGACACACTATTAGAGACCTGATTTATATACAGAATGATCATTTACACACATACACACACACACCACTCACTCACTCACCCTCTCTCTCTCACACACACACACACACACACACACACACACACACACACACACACACAAAGGGGCTGTTTGTTTTAACCACAGGAGTGTGTGACACCTCGTCTGTAATCGGTGTTAACCCCGTTTTATGATGTCTGCTTCCTGACGCATGAAATTACATTAACAGAGAGACAGAGACACAGAGAGGGAGACGTTCTCAGGTTGCCGGACTCATCTCAAAAAGCGAGACACCCTGAATGTGGTTTTGTGTGTGTTTTTGATTGAACTTTTTTTTCTTTCTTTCACAAAGAAATCAAATTAAGCGTAAAGTGAATAAATCAGCATATGGTTTGGAGTCACTGAACAATAACACTCACTATATTCCCGCTTGTGTTTGTGTGTGTGTGTGACCGTAATTATTCGCTGACAGGGTTTTGTTGTTGGTTGATTAATGCTGAAAACCACTAAACACGTGTCGCGTATCAAATAAACGCGTTGCGTTTAAGCCGCGTTGTTGCTAAAGCAGATGCTAAAGCCTAGAGGAAACCCACTCTGGCTGTGTCCCATATGCCTGAGGAGTGTTAATTAGCCTTTCACGCTACCGAGATATAGTAGTCAAGTAAACATAAAAGAACATGTGGTTTGGGGCGTGAATGCAAATACTAGCTAGCAAAGACGTAATTCTGTGATATACAGTGTACCAGCTAAGTGACTGATTAGCGGTTAATGAGACAATAAAGCGTGAAGTATGACAGAAAGTAATAAACGTGCAGCTGTAATCAGTTTAAAAAGTTAGCAGGAGGTTAGGACGAGGAAACAAGAAGGACAAAAGCTGGAAAAGTTTTAGATACAGACGACGAGGTTTGAAGGTGAGGTCGCTTAACATGGTTTTCAATTTAAATTTAAATGTATCTGCTTTGAACAAATCTCCATTTCAAGGGCACTGAGTGGCAGAAGCCATTAATCAGCACACACTCAGATGTGTGTGTGTGTGTGTGTGTGTGTGTGTGTGTGTGTGTGTGTGTGTGTGTGTGTGTGTGAATTCACACGCTCTTTTAACATCACCAATCAATGACTGTTGGCTAAACACTGACTCCTGTTAGCACTGTAGTGTTAATAAATTTAACACCTAACTGAGCAGAGCTTAGCACCTTTATCATCTCCAACACACACACACACCCACACCCACACACACACACACACACACACCTGCCAGATGCTAAACACAAACTTAAAAGTTAGTGTTCCATAAGCGGTGTTTATCTGTCAATGTCTGTGAATTAATGTTGGTGAAAATAAAAGCCTCGCCTCAGGTTTAGCCACACCATTTTACCTTGCAGCTGTGTGTGTGTGTGTGTGTGTGTGTGTGTGTGTGTGTGTGTATGGTAACGAAGGAGAACCTTGGATCTGGTGCTGCATAAATGTTTCAAAGGAAACCTGTTTACTTTTTAATAGCCATAATTCAGCGCAGGTCTGGACGCTTTGTGGAGCGGAGTCACAGTAGACGGGATTAAAGCACATCAGAGCGTGACTGCTTGTTGTACAAATCTGAGGAGAAAGTGTGTTGTGTGTGACATTTAATCCTCAGTCAGCACATTCATCAGCACAACGTCCCGAACCTGTCGCTCCTCACACCCTTTTCTGTCTAAGACGAAAGCACTGAACGTGCAGAGTCTGATCGCACTCTGCTTCGTGGATCGTTTCGGACAGAAGTGTGCTGTGCTACTTCCTTTTCACTAACTTCATTCTTTTCCAGTCTAAAAATGTCACGTTTTCACTTTCAAACAAACCGAATGCTGATCAGTTTAAACTCCAGCTGATAATGTCTTCATGGGTCGCTTCATCCCTAATGTATACATTTTTACGTTAATATTTAGAAAGAGATTTTACATTTCTTTACGTCTTCCTTCCTTATTTTTTTATTATTCAGTTTATTCAACTTCTTTCCTTTTCCTTCTTTCTTTCTATACATTTCACACGTTTTAATACATTTTTATTTCTTTTATTTTCTATTTTTTTTTTTAGTTTATTTCTGATTTTTTAAAATTTCCTTTGTCATTTTCATCCTTACTTTGTTAGCTTTTCATTTTTTGTTTTTCTTTATTTGTCCATCTTTCCATTTAGAATTTATATACTTTTCTTTTTATTTTCTTTGTTGCTTTTTCTTTCTTTTTCACTTGTCCTTACATTCTTACTTACATTTTTTATTCTCTGTTCTTTTTTTGCCTTTCTTTCCTTCTTTCTTTGCTTTAATCATTCTTTTCTTCCTTCCTTTCATTCCATCTTTCCTTCATTGTTAATTTTTATTTTTGTTCTTTTTAATTGTTGGAGAATTTTCTTCATTCTCCTGTTCTTTCTTTCTTTCTTTTTTTCTTTCTCCTTTCTAACTTTATTTATCTCACTGAGTTTGAGTACCGAAAACCGAGCTATCTTGCTAACCACTAATTGGCCGACGAGTTAGCAGGCTCAGATAGCACAAAGTGTTTCTCTTTGTGACTCTTCGAAGTGATGCAGTATTTATTACCACTGGTCCAAGCCACATGCTTTCTTAAGTGTTCTTGCTGAGCATGAATGCTAGAATGAATCCCGGTGACAACACTTCTAGCATACACTAGTGTTTGGGACACAGCCCAGACGTCCTCGGAGCTTTCTTGTGGGCTCTAATGTGGGATAATGCACTTAAAACTCGGTATTAAAAGCTGCATTCGATAGCTGACATACAAGAGCTTTTGGTGAAGAGCTTTTCGTCATTAATCATCAACACTAAACCCCCTCCAGTGTGTAATTACAATTACCCACTTACCCCCTCCACTAAAAAAGAAAAAGGAAAAGATCTGAAGTGTTAAGTGCGCGTTAACCCTAAAGCGCCCTGCGCTAGGTGGTGGTGCTAATGTTGTCCGTTATCAGGCTCTCTGAAGCTCCTCAGCTTTCATCACACTCCTCCTCATCTGCAAGTTCATGTTTACACTGTCAGTTAAAGCCTCAGTCATTCTCACTTTCTGCTCTCTATCTGTCTCTCCATCTCACTCAACGGCTCATTCCTTCTTCCTAAGTGAAGTGGATGACGGAGGGATGAGTTTGCGAGACAAGACTCTTTGTTTATTCGCCACGCTGCGACGGAAGGCGTGATCCTCTCACACATGGCCAAGGGCAGAGGACGTTGCATACAAGAAGACATTTACACACACTCTATTGTTACACACAGATACAAAGCAATCGCATACTTACACACATCTACTTATAGAAAGATGTTACGCAAAAAGACAGACAACAAAAAAAGGATAGCAAGCTATATATTTGGCTAACAATCCCATTAGCATCTAGCATTATCAGTGAGCTTCCTTTCTTCATTCTGTCATAGTCATGCAATTATTCTGTTTATCTTTAGGGTTTTTTTTTCTTGCAATCCTTTTTCCTTCAGGAAATAACCATAAAAAGTATTAAAATACCTACCTACCCATCTATCTACCCACCCACATACCCACCTACNGCTGTAGTAGTAATTGTAGTAGTAGTAGTTGTAGTAATAGTAGAAGTAGCACTAGTAGCTGCTGTAGTAGTAGTAGTTGTAGTAATAGTAGAAGTAGCACTAGTAACTGCTGTAGTAGTAGTAGTAGTAGTAATAGTAGAAGTAGCACTAAAAGCTGTAGTAGTTGTAGTAATAGTAGAAATAGCACTAGTAGCTGCTGTAGTAGTAGTAGTAGTAGTTGCAGTAATAGTAGAAGTAGCATTAGTAGCTGTAGTTGTATTTATTATGATACAATATATACTGTTAAAAAATTTAAGCCTTCATTTAGTGTCAATATTTCTATAATTCTTTAATTTATCTCCATGTTGCAAAAGGTCAACATTTCCCCCTTACTTTGTAAAATGGTTTGGTGTACTATTCGACTTTTGTTTGGCTATGACTCGTGTGTTTATGATAGATCCCGAAAGTCTGATTCATCACCTCAAGCTGATATTCAGTGCTACATCTGAGAAGAATCACAACACCACTAAGGAGCTCCTGATTATGCAGACATTCCATGTGCTTTTGTGTTGCCAGCATCATGAAGCTAAGCGTTTTCCACTTGTGTTAAATCAAAACACTTGCTGGAACTCTGTCACTCTGTCACACCACTTCTCATATTTATCAAGCCGTAGTAATCACATGTTAGCTAATTGCTGGTTTTTACAATGGTGGGTAAGACGATCATACTATGAAAGCTTATGTTTGGCTAATCTTTATGATAAGCTCCGCCCTGCAAGCAGGAACTAAAAAGATTTCTTTAGTTACTCAGAACTAAAATAAGTTCCTGCAGTGGAAATTCCCCTAATTATACTTTTTCTCTTTCTCTGAGTGGCTCAGGTGCTCGGCATTCCTTCAGTAAAAGAGAAAGAACATTTCTATAGCACATCCTGTTGCATTTTATTCCTTAAATAACTAGTAAGGAATTAGTAAGGAACTAGTACTAATTACTAGTCATTAGTACAAATTCCTTACTAAGAACTAATTACTTACTAACACTCCAGTGGTTTAATGACAAAAACATTGTCATTAGGACTGAAAAAGAAATCTGAGATTCATGGTCACGACATGAAAATCTTGTCATCGTGAAAGTGAAACTTCCCGTCAGGAAGAATGCACTCCTGATTAAACACGGGATTCGGTGACAGCTGGGAACAGCGGGGGATGTCTGAATGAACATATTTAGATATGCTTTCACACACTGATAAACAGAGATGGTAAACAACTGGAGCTGAGTCAAATGGGAAAGTAAAACTAAGAGAGCACTGGGATTTTCCCAGCATGCACTATACAGCAGGTGTGCCACAGTATTGACCACAACAATCACGAGCAACCTGGTGGCTGGAAAACTGAATAGATAGAAAGCGAAATTAAAAGGGCATTTTTTTTTAAATATTTTCGATAGTATTATTCACACTGCTCCTCCTTTTCTGTATAGACACTGGCACAAAGCACTTGAAGCACATTAAAGCTTCATTTTGAAGATAATTTCAGTGCTGAATTTTTTAACATTTTTTATTTTACGCTACATTACAGGAATATCTTAATATATATTTAGATCTATTTCCCAATAACAACACTTTGCCAATGATTAAAATGTTTTATTTATTAATGAATGAATGTCACGTTATGACTTCTTAGACATTTCATTTTGTAAAATGCCCTTGAGAAGTTATCTATTGTTATAGCAACTACGAACAGTTATTCCTTCACCGGCCTCTTCTGTGTCTCTCTCTTTAAGTTAATAAACCAAAAAGCTTCTACTTACAGCAAGCTTCACCATATCAACAAGTACACTGTATGTTTTCCTTTGTTTATTATAAGATTTAGAATATGTGCCGCGTCCACCACACGTCACTGCTGTGAATTTTAGGCATAAGCAGCTCATTAGTTTCTTAAATTGCTTAGTGACTCATTTTTTCTGAAATGTCAATACACTTTGTCAGATGAAACTGCAGCATATCTGTAAAATCCAGGAAATGCATTACCTCGTCTAATTACAGTGATAAGCTCGACTATCAGAGCGCCTGCAGCACACACACACACACACACACACACACACACACACACACACACACACACACACCTCTACACACTTGTTTCACTCAATCATTCCATGGTGTATAGGGGTCTGATCACTGCAGCGTGAGACGCCTACACCGGTCAGTCTTTACTTCCTTATCTGACTAAACGCCAAATGGCTTCCTACACATAGTGCTCTAGATTTCTAGATATCTAGTTGTCCAATGTTGAGATATTTGTAATTCAGAGCCCTAATTTTAACATAAATGCGCTTCATAGGATATGGTACGAGTTTGTTCTGCACTCTATATAGCACATTTCGTGATCATCAGTAAGGATATAAACAGTACAATATAACTACATTTACGTTCAATTTGTTGACATTTGGAATTAATTTTGATGGAATATATCTTTCTTTCTACACCCTGTCTATACAGAGAGACTCTAATGACTGTTAAGAGCTGGTACACCCTATCTGGTGTAACAGGGCACCATTTAGAATTCAGCTCCCTACATTTCACACAAGTCAACTACGTAAATGGTGAAATAACACCTTCTATACCCTATCTAGTGTGCTATACATCCAATAGGAGTGTGTGTGTCTGATCACTTGAAACAAATATACAGAATATATTAAATCTGCCATAGTTATTATTACAGCATCTGTCCGTTACGCTGGAGTCTGAGGGAAGAAACCCTCTCTAACAGGCACTCATGCACTAGTGATCCTGGTAAAAACAAGGCTGTGTCCTAAATTGCATTAATTTGACTTTAGTGGCTGTGAACCCCCCTCTGCAGAATGTGCACTTTATCAGAGAGGGAGCTTTGAAGGGCAGAACAAAAGGGCATCCCATGTTTAGATTAGGTAACGTAGGCAGTGCATTTTCTGCATGAACGAGTTAACACAAAGAGACACACACACACACACACAGGCGCACACACACACGAGTGACATTTCTACTGTAATTGCTTTGAGAAATAAAAGCAGGGGTGAATAAAAGGGGGCGTGACCTTTGTGCCTGTCAGTCCCAGTGAAGGAGGCGTGGCCTCTGTCAGTCCCCGTAAAGGAGGCGTGGCCTCTGTGTTTGGCAGTCGCAGTGAAAGAAGTATGGCCTCTGTGTCAATGCCAGGAAAGGAGGCGTGGCTTCGGTGATTGTCACTGCCAGTGAGGTACAGATGTGGTCTCTGTGTATGAGCAGCTAAACACTCAGTATAAATACAAACAATCCCAGCAAGCACCTGTGGCCATGAGCACAAAGTCAGTTACACAGGATCTTCTATGACTGTTGTCATGGTAACACTATGTGCTATTGTCCAGCTCTCAGACCGATGAGAATGTGGTCCCAATCACCAGCTCAAAGTCGATGTTGTGATCAAATTCCGAGGCTTACAGAGACCACGGTTATGGAGGAATATAATCCCGAAATAACCACGGCAACCACGTAAACAAACACCACAATAAAATGCACTTTGACATTTTTATGTTTTAGTTCAACTGGCTGTGTCACAGTCTGTTTCACTGTGTTCACTTAATGCCTAGGCAGTGCAGCTCCAGCTGCTTTATATGGCATTAAAAATAAACTACTTAAATTATATACAAATGTTTTGATTGGCTAGCGACAGACATAGAGACAAACAGAGAGAGTGATAGATACCCTGGATAACTGAATCCCATACAGTGATAGATACACTGGGATAACTGAATCCCATATAGTGATAGATACACTGGGATAACTGAATCCCATATAGTGATAGATACACTGGGATAACTGAATCCCATACAGTGATAGATACACTGGGATAACTGAATCCCATATAGTGATAGATACACTGGGATAACTGAATCCCATATAGTGATAGATACACTGGGATAACTGAATCCCATAGTGATAGATACTCTGGGAAAACCGAATCCCATACAGTGATAGATACACTGGGATAACTGAATCCCATATAGTGATAGATACACTAGGATAACTGATTCTCATATAGTGATAGATACTCTGGATAACTGAATCCCACATAGTGATAGATACTCTGGGATAACCGAATCTGATATAGTGATAGATACACTGGGAAAACTGAATCTGATATAGTGATAGATACTCTGGGATAACTGAATCCCATATAGTGATAGATACACTGGAAAAACTGAAATCCATATAGTGATAGATACACTGGGATAACTGAAATCCATATAGTGATAGATACACTGGGATAACCGAATCTGATATAGTGATAGATACACTGGGATTACTGAATCTGATATAGTGATAGATACTCTGGGATAACTGAATCCCATATAGTGATAGATACACTGGGATAACTGATTCTCATTTGGTGATAGATACTCTGGGACAACTGATTCTCATATAGTGATAGATACTCTGGGATAACTGAATCCTATATAGTGATATATACACTGGGAAAACTGAATCCCATATAGTGATAGATACACTGGGATAACTGAATCTGATATAGTGATGGATACACTGGGATAACTGATTCTCATATAGTGATAGATACACTGGGATAACTGAATCTGATATAGTGATAGATACACTGGGATAACTGATTCTCATATAGTGATATATACTCTGGGATTAATGAATTTCATATAGAGATAGACAAAATGGGATAACTGAGATTGATATAGTGATATACACACCGGGATGAAGTGAATCTGATATAGTAATAGTGTATAATTGGGTACCTGGTCATGGCTGGCCTGTATGGAGCTCCCAATGCCGTGGAACGTCATCTGAACGGGCGAGAGAGTGAGATACGTCACAAACTCTGTGTCCGTCTGTCTGTCCGTATACTGCACCTGAAACACAGAATAACAGCCAGACACAAGTGTGCGATTATTATAAGTTTGTAGTTTGAATGTAAGCAAAGTGGCTCTTATACTACTACTTCTTTTTCTTCTTCTTCTTCATCTTCTCTTCTTCTTATTATTATTATAAGAAAAAGAAGGTATGTCTATTAAAATACACACCCTACAGCTAAGCTTGCTAAGCGTATAGATCCAGTGACTTTTTGGTTTCATCCTAAATGTTCTAAAGCACACTTCCTTCACTGCTCTGATAGTGTGTGTTAGTATTACCAGGGTGTGTAGGGGAAATCCAGCCCAGTTTCGGCTCTTAAGGTCTTTTAAGGACACGAGAATATGTCCAACTGTACTCAACACCAGCAGGAGAGAGTGTGTGTGTGTGTGTGTGTGTGTGTGTGTGTGTGTGTGTGTGTGTGTGTGTGTGTGTGTGTATAAAGTATCCAGTCTCACCACAGGCACTTTTTGATCATTTCATGCCTGACCTAAATACACCTCAGACAGAGAGAGAGAGAGAGAGAGAGAGAGAGAGAGAGAGATGGATAGATAGATACACAGAAAGTGTATCCACACACACACACACACACACACACACACACACACACACACACACACACACTCTAAGTAAGTAATAGGGACCAGCGGATATTTTTAGGAGTTTAAAAAAGAGATCACAAGATTGAGTGCTGAAGAGGCCACAGCCGTGCAAGATGCTGTTAGAGATCTTACAGAAACTATGCTCAAAGTAGCACGTCAGAAAACAGAGTATCTTATAGCACAAGGTGGCGCCACAGAGCTAGCTAATATCAGCGCTAGTAACCTGTCGCGACAGTAGACAATTTAGCCGCTTAGCAAAGCAGCAATTCAGAACACCAGCCACTGATGTTAAAAATCTAGAAATGCATTTCGTGTATTTATTTACACGTACGGCTTATTAACTGCAACAGGTTTGAGACGGAGTTTACAAGCTTGTCTTCGGTAAACATGCTGGTTGCTATCTGCTACAAGCCCATCCCCCTCTGTTTAACAGAGCATGACGACAGGGGCAGTCCTGGCCTAATGGTCCGAGAGTCGGACTTGTAACCTGAAGATGAACCTGAAGGTGGTGGGTTCGAGTCTCGGGTCCGGCAGGGATTGTAGGTGGGGGAGTGAATGACCAGCGCTCTCTGCCACCTTCAATACCACGACTGAGGTGAGACCCTTGGGCAAGGCACCGAACCCCCAACTGCTCACCGGGCACCGCAGCTAAAATGGCTGCCCACTGCTCCGGGTGTGTGTTCACTACTGTGTGTGCCCACTTGGGTTAAATGCAGAGCACAAATTCCGAATATGGGTCACCACACTTGGCCACAAAGTCACTTCACTTCATGGGCCTCGTTGCTCACTTTGTTAGTTTAGCAAATCTAGTTTATTTTTACTATATTACGTAAGAATGTACTAATATAGTCCATTTTTTTTTACTGTACTACGTTTGCTAGTATTTTTCAGAGTGAATGAACTAAACAGTCCAGAATAGTCAACAATCTGAGACACAAGCAGCTCTTCTTTTCCTTCACACCATAGCTATAGCAGCTGGCACATGTCAGAAACTCGAAATCGCGTCCGGCGCTGTGTTTGCTGATGAATACCCGCTGCTCGGATCGGCGAAGGTGAGACAGGAGGGGCGTTTGATGTGGAGAACAGAGAGAGCACTGAGCCGAGTGCGACGGTTTTGATGTGGGTTTCACACACGAAAGAGGAGGAAAGACACACACAAAAAAAAAAAATGAGGGAAGAGAGAAAGAACAAACTGTCACTCAGGGTCCAAATATTATAAACACACATTGAGCAACAGGCTGCACCTTCACTACAGAGGGAACTGATCCGACTCACACACACTCACATCAAATACACACACTGTCCCATTCACACAGCGCCTGTTAGTGTACACACTATCATTCAATTAATAACTGCTAGAGTATTGTTTACACTGCCCGAGAGACAGACAGACAGAGTGAGAGAAAGTGCCTAAACATAGAGAGGGTGGCAGGAAGAGAGACGGAAAAAGGGAGAGTTTGGAAGAGATACAAGAAGAGAGACAAAGACAAACACACAGAGAGAGAGAGAGAGAGAGAGAGAGAGGAGGATAAACATGACAGATGCTTATTGTCAAGCTTGATTCGTGCTTTGTCAGAACAGTCTGGAACAAACTTCTGAATGTCTGGAACGGTCCTGGTTTTTCCATCAAAGGGGGAGTGGGTTAGTGAGTACAACTTATTAATACACAGTAGTAGAGACATGTTTTGTTGATATCTGTTCAATCCACTTTGACAGAAGACAAAATCCTGTCATCTCAGCAGTGCTCAGTGTTCACTACAGCCACTCTGTCATGGAGGGACAACCAAATAAGCTGTCCAGGACCGGGCCATTAATAGTCCACTGATATGAAGAATAGGTCTAAAATACGTCTATTTGATAAAACTATGAGGGTCCGAAATGTAGACCTAGTCATCATTTGCTCATCAAATCATCAGATAAGTTAATATTTCACCTAAAAATGATAAAATGCTTTGTTCTGTGTTTCTGTGGTGAGAGATTGCACACTCACTGATGGCTAATTACAGAAAGTTTACATGTTACAGTTTGTGTGTTTCCATGTTGGGTCTTCTTAAATGGTTTGCACCTGGATACCTTGCTGTCTCATAATATCCTGTAAGAAAGCACTTCAACATCCTTCATAATATCTGTAAGAAAACAGTATGAGTTGGCCCCGAAGGCAGCAAACGTCATCACGTCACCAGGTTATTGACATCTGGCCAATGTCGCCACTTCACTTAATCCTGTAGCCTGAAGATAAACACTACATGGGCTGTGCTCGCAGAGAACCTTAAGGCTAAAACTAGCTTCTAACTGGCCAATCCTAAAGCATTTAAGAGCTAAAAACAGGCATTTAACTTCTAATTCAGCAAGACTGAATCATGAGCAATCCTCAGTGGATGCTGCTGGTGATTAACTGCACAATCAAGCTCTAGTGTTTTTCTATAATTAAGGACAACGGGTTTTTAAAAGGTATCACATTAATTGCGGGAGTATTTCAATGATTGTTGAGCTGTAAGAGAAGAGAAGACACCTTACATACGAAATATAGCTTCACAGCTCTCTGCTACTCAGCTACATGAAACCTGCAGTTATGCAGTGAAGATGTAACGGCATTCCCGATAAACACATAAATGAAAACCAATATAACCATATAACTATAAGACTGACATGTCAGATATAGATCTTTAATCCTTTCTCGCAGTAGACTGGTGTTGGAAATCGACTTATTGGACATTTTCGATCAGTTTAAACAAATGAATTACCAATACAAGTTTAGTTTACTCAGGTCACTGTTGGGTTACTGTTTGTAGAGTATCATGACTCTGGCTGCGGGGGAGGGGGGTGAGCCCCCTTGCTGGGCAAACAATTCACACCTCTCCACAATAACATTGGTATTGTGATAAAACAGATAGCACAACTAAAGCTTTTCCGACAGTAAAACACTGTATACACCTGCCACAATAAAATTGTATAATATTTAATTAATTGTATAATATTTAAACCTAGTAGGCTAGGTACGAAAAAAGAAATATTTAGGAAAAACTGCAAATTCTTAAAGCCCTGAGTGTCTACTTTCCTATGAGCCATTAAGCACTACTATGGCATGTGATATCACAAATAAATTCAATCCTGAACATCATGGACACCCCAAAACAGGCAGAAGGTCCATTTTTGGTTAACCTGGAAATCCATGGATAAACTAATGGTATAATTATGCTACATAGGGACTAAGTAAATGTAATACTTTATATAAATGTACTTTAAAATACAAATCTTGTCATTAATAAGCAACACATATAGACTATGCTAACAATTTGACAAAAATATTTTTGACATTTGGCTGTTTTTTATGAATGAAATAAGCAACAGTTCCATCTTCATTTTTAATTAAAAAAAAAACTGTTTATGACTGTGCACTGGGATTCCGTTTGTATGTTTAATGCACAATCACTGTCAATGTTTGTGAATATGTTTAAGAACAAATTCTTAGTGAGGAGCTTTAAGTGCCACTTAGGAGACCGCTTTCTGTTCATCCTGATGCTCTACTTCTGCATTTGTGACTCACCTTCTGCCACTATAGACGGTCCCACATGGACTTCCTAAAGAGCTGCACTTCCCAAAAACAGTTTATTCCAAAGTCTCACCCTTGCTGCAGTGCATAATCTCATCTCGATACTGTAGATTTGTACTTAAGAACTATCTAAGATGGTCCTTTGCCCTTTCGTAGTATTCTCATACTGAAGATACTATCAACACAGGACAGGTTCCTTCTGAGTCTGGTTCCTCTCAAGGTTTCTTCCTCATGGTAGTATTTCCTTTGCACTCTCGCCTCACCTCTGCCTTGCTCATTAGGGATCTAAAACTATTTTTGGATTTCTTCCATACAATGTCTATTATTAAAAGCGCTATACAAATAAACGTGATTTGAACAGAATCGAATATGGCCCTAGATGTCTAAAGTCTAGAGTGAAAGACTAAAAGTGGACATTGTTAGCACTACAGTGGTGTGGCTGATGATGTCAGATGGTATGAAGTGATGATGTAATGGTGTGTGTGAGTGTATCGTATCCTTGCGGGCCTGTTCTGATTAGAAGTGACTGCGAGTGAGTCAGTAATGAGTGTGTGCGAACAGGTGGTGTTTCTGATCACTGAGCTCCAACGCTGTGCTGCTAACGCTGAGATTAAACTCACACAATGAGCGCATTGAGGCGCAGACTCGCTACGCTGAGCGGCCAATCATCAGTCAGTGCTCGGCCATTAGCACACCGCGATACGGTTACAGAAGGAAGCAGGTGCACACAGATTGGCTGTCCCATTAAACTGGGTCCACCAAATAATAGGAAAGAATTAATAAATAAATACGTGTGCACATACGCATCTTTGGAATCTGGCATTTTTTAAATCACTGATTAGAGCCTTTTAGCACATATCAGCATTTATCACTTTTTTGTAAAGTGACACAACACAACACCAGTGCTGAACTTTCGATGTAACGTACGCTAACATATACAGTACTGTGCAAAAGTCTTAGGCACCCTAAGTACAAACTTGGTTACAGATTTGTATTTTATGACTTCTACATTACTGATTCAGTACAAAAACTTTTTAGAGTCCATACATTAGTTTTCCAGCACAAAATTAAATGTTACAGAAAAATGTTTGTATGTCAGTAAAGAAAGCAGCAGATTACATA
>CM074966.1:13686344-13697546 GCA_037577455.1 Pangasius macronema | reverse complement strand
TGATGTACTCGTTCCTAATCCTGTCCAACCTCGTCACTCCCAAAGAGAACCTCAACATCTTCAGCTCTGCTACCGGCACCTGGGACTGCTATTTTTTTTTTTAAACGAAGGATCGTCACACCAAATATTGACTTTGTTTCATTTATTACTGTTTACTGCTCTTTCTAATATTTTTTTTAACATAGAAATATTTAGTTTCATTACTTCTGAAGGCAGCTTTGCTCTACAGCATTTCTTTGCATGTGCCTAAGACTTCTGCACAGTACTGTATGTCCTTCAGCCAGCTGAAGACGCCTAGGCAAGCATGTCAGTTTTAAAGAAGAAGCTTAGGAAACTCTCTGTTGTCAGTTCACACTGAGAGCTATATGTCCCAGCATTAAAATCTTTAAGGGTAACTCACAGCAAGCTTCATCTCAATACGTTGTCAGTATTAGATTATAGCAAACTTGGACATTTCCTGCAATCAAAACCTACAAAAAACCAGCAGCACATCTCACTCCGCTTTCTGATGGAAGCCAAAAAGTCCTTGTGTACGCAACTTTTTATTTAACAATGAATAATCTTACTAATGCTAATTATCTTTTTTATGTTAGAGCTGTGTCCATTGATAATCATATAAGACTGGACTCATATAAGTAGCCCAAGACTAAGTATTCAGCATAATAAATGACTTCACTTTTTACCTCTTCGTACAATGTTACCATAACAACGACGCACTGTTGTCTCGCATTGTACTGACTAGCTTACTGAGCTAGTGTTCGATCGGTTCGCTCGTGTTTGAACAGGTATTACACAATGCCAGTCTCAATAATAGATGCTCCGATGTATTCATTAAACCCGAAGCACTGACGTCTGACATCGTCCTGTTGGATGTCCGTCCCACGCCGCGTTTAAAAATGTGCAACACGAACGTTGTTTCATCACAGAATGTTTTTTTGTTGTTGTTGCTGTTGCTATATATAGTGATGGCATTCAATAGTCCACCTTGTTTAATCAGAAACAAATTGCATTGAGATTGAGATTGAGATTGACATCCGTGAACACTAATGTGTATTAGTTTGGATATATGCATATGTAATGTGTGTCTTGTGTTTCTTGTGTGATATCTGCCCTGTCTGGATCTACACCGTATGATCGCTTTAGCAGTAACGCAAAGTGCGAGTCGAGAGCTTCACCTGCTGCTCTGCTCTACACACAGACACTACAAAAGGCCCTTTATGATGTCCACCTGATGCTCTGCACACTGCGTTCCCACAGAGATACACTTCATTTACACACACACACACACACACACACACACACACACACACACACACACACACATCAACCCACCCTTGTTAGTATTATGGAGGGAAAGTGAGATAAAGCCTGTCTAGATCAAAATATCAATATTATACTGTATATATATATTTACTACATTGCCACAGGACGCCTTTCTGTGCTTTCACAAATCACAAACTCCGCCCACCAGTCATTAATATTCATGAGCATAAACCTACCTATTCATTAACATTCGCGTTCTTTAGTAGTTGAATCGCTTATGGTAAGAGAGTACAGGTAGAAAAAAATATTTTAAATCTTTTTTTTTTGGCAAACTGCATCTATAACATTCTCTTATTACTCTTATATAACATTTCATGATTTCTTATATATTCACATTATATTTTCATCCCATTATCTGAAACCTAGCAACTTTGCAGAAGGCTTAAGCTCCGCCCACTTGGCACAATCACATTGTGTCATCACGTCACTGATCCCTGAAAAGTCATGTGTCAGTATGATAGACAATTCAAATTTCATTATAAGCCTTATGAACCACACTGACTAGAGCTGTTTACATACAGTGTATATAAAGTGAGGTCGTGTGTTTACACTGAAACACACTGTATGTTTATACATTCAGAACAAAAATCTCACTTTCTAGCTGACCAGCATTGATGACATGTTCCATGCTCACTCCTATCACTAATGAGAAAGATATTATTAGAAGAAATTTCCCAAAGTGTTGATAATTGCTGGATTTACTTCTGATTATATGCAGAAAAATGAGCCATGATGTTTTCCCCAAAAAAAAAAAAAAAAAAAAAAAAAACTGCTTTTTTCTCATAAGAGTGTCTTTGTAGTGAAATGAACATTTTAATCCTAACATCATCCAGAGACTGTTTTTAATTTTTTTATTTTTTACTTTATTTATTTATTTATTTATTTATTTATTTATTTAATTTTTTGGGGGGGGCGGTTGTTATTAAGTATGCAAATCTATGCATAATTAACTAGACACAGCCTCATTTGCATAAATAAATGTAAATTTTTGGAAAAGTTCAGATACATAAAACACTAGTAAGAATATAAGCAACTGGTGAAGACTAATAGTGATACTATTTTTTTTTAAAATTACCCTTTTCATGTGTAGCGTCTGAAACATCTCAGCAAGTCAAAATGTCTTAAATATTAGCAAGTTTATTATTCTTTTAATCCTAGATTTAGACATTTTTACTAATTTCATGCTCAAAATTGTCTTGTTCTATCGCCAGATACTTGTGTTAACATACTTCTTTTTATATCTAGAAAGCTCCAATAACAAAATCTTGCAGACATGGGTCATTGTATCGCGGTGTCATAAAGACGTTTAGGTCGTTCAGTTTGACTAAGTAAACTTATTTGACTTCACCACTTAGCTCACTGAGGGTGTGAATCAGTGAATTAAGTGACTCAGTTATTATCACCACCTAAAACAAAGGTTCCTTCTTATCCGTAATATCACCTTCTTATACAAGATGTGGGTTGCAGTCTACCAGGATTCTGAGCACAGCTCGAAATGATAAAGTGATTCGTTTGAATGAAGTGAATCAGTAAAGTGACTCTTTAAGACTCTTTAAGTATTTCAGAAAGACAAATGTTTACTTTACGAAGGTGCTTTTGCTTTTCAACGTGGCTCGTGTACATTTCCTAAAATGGCCCAGAATTTAAAAGCACCTGGTGCTAAACAAACACACACACACACACACACACACACACACACACACACACACACACACACACACACAGGTGTTTCCAGTCATCAGCCACACTTCTTTTAAATAGCAAGCGGCCAAAGGCATAACTCTAATGCAATTAAATCCTAAATATTTTAAGGAAGTACATTTCGGATATATTTTCAGTGCGATCTGATAGATGACAGATGTGAATTTATTCGGTGATATACAGAATTAAATTCTATTATTTTTTCAACCCTACATTTCCCTCCCCCCCTTTTTTTTTAGACTCTATTATCGCGATACACCACCTCATCAGTGTAATCTATACCGCCTCGGCCCTAATGAGGCTTCATCACTGGCTACATTAAGACTGGAAACTGAATGAACACATGGTTTGGTTCATGAAAGTAAAGTTTGCTGGAAATAATGAACTTAGAGAATGGAGAAAGGGAGAAAGGGAGAACGAGAGAAAGCATGTGTTATAAATTACAACACTCACTCCATTATTTCTGCCCTATTTCCACCAGATACAGGCAGAGCCAAGGGGGAAATAACAGCACACATGAATAGACACATACTGTACACACACACACACACACACACACACAGAAACGCAGAGGGAGGAGAGAAAGAAGGACAGAGAGAGGCTGAAATCCCAAAACAATGGAAAAAAAACGTGATGTGAATCTAAAAAGGCCAGTTAAGTGACATGAAGGACACGACTAGAAATTAAATACTATAGCTTTAATTAAATAAGTAAACGAAGAATGTTGCTAATTAGACGTGAAACGAGTTTTTTGTGCTCGTTTGTGATGGAGTTTGTCGTTTCGTCGTAATGTGTGCACGTCTCACACCCAGCGCGTTTCCATACTGAGACGTTTGTCCCTAAACGTCCACCTTAACGTTAAGGAAAACATCTCCATTCGCGTTTACGTTACATTTCATCCAATCTAATTACGTGGACGTCCCGTAAGAGTGTAACACCTAGCTAATGTTAGCCGAATATTCAACCGGCTCAATCGTCTAAAGAAGATTCTACATAAGCAAGATGTAATACCAAACAGATCACTAAACGTGTTGATATTTAACCAAGAAAAACGTATAATGCTGAAGTTTCCTGTGACGCGATGTTTATTTAAAACGTATTGAAGGAGGCTACAGTGTCAGAGCTTTGATGCGGTTGTACGTATTCAGGACAGAGACTTTCCACTTTCCACTTTCTTCATAAAATGACAAGCTGCATTTTTTTTTGGTTTGTTTGTTTATTTTTTAAATAAGCGAGAGATGAGGCAACGAGTGGAAATAACATTAAACGTAACTAAATGGTTAAAAAGCCTGACACGTGATTCATTAATATTATTTTTCTTAACATTAGCAATCATTCAACGACACCATACTCTCCTGACTTTATGCAATCCTGTACGACAATGTCGAAAATAATCCACTTCCAGGTGCCAGCGTATCGCACCGCTGTGGCATGGAGTATTTTCCTATAGCAACACACACCGTCGGGTTTTATTTCGCACGTAAATAAGGACATTTAGTGCAGAAAAACAGATCAATTTATAGTAGGAAGTCCTCCGCTGATGACCCTCCCCATCCTCAAGCAAGAAATTTCACAAGTTTTGCCCTTGAGCCGAGTTTTACTGAGGAAAACCACACCATGAGTTTTACGATACAGAGTGCTTCTCTTATTATCACCAGAGACCAATAAGATAAAAATGTCTCTTTAAATGAGTACAAATGCCTTGAAATAGTTTAATAATCAATATAAACCAAATAACATGAGAATACTATCCTTTATGATCTACGTAAACTAATATAAGTTCCATAAAGGTCAACTACAATTTTTTGTAGTGTAGCTTGAGCCTGATCTAAACAAACAAACAAACAAACAAAGAAATAAATAAATCTAAAAACAAGTGATGAATCATTTAGCAGTGAATCATTTCTTAAGGGCCTCTTAAGGGCGAATTAACGAATTAATTAAGACTAATTAACTGTTATCATTCCTCAAAGAGAAGCTGATTATCAACCGTTATATCTTCTATAGACGTGGGTTGTAGTGTTCGGTGTTTCTGTGCACCGCTAAACAGTGAATCATACACAGTGACACTGATTCGGTTGAATGAGTCGGTTAAAGTGACTCATTCAGACTGCCATTCGCTTTAACTCAAACCTGCTGCGCTCACAGTGTTTATGTCTCAAGTTTCAGGCCCAATTTAAAAAACAAAACACTTCCACAAAGGCACATCGAGCGAGTTTAGATCAAGTGTTTTTACTGGGCGTTATTAAAAACACCTGGTGTTAAACAAACTTGGTTCGCTAAGGGTGACGCACACACGCACACACACGCACACACACACGCAAGTGTTTCTAGTCATCAAACAGATTTCCTTTAAATAGCATGTAGCCAAAGGGAAAGACACAAACCGCAATCACACACACACTCACACACAAACACACACCCCCACACACACACACAGTGATGAGGTCAGTACAGGTGGTTATCTTTTGTCAGGAAGTGAAAGATAGATTTCACTTTTTTCCCCATTATTTATAGAAATAATCTGCATGTCACAGCTTACTATGATGTTAATAAACACCAGATACAACTAGATTTGCATTTGAAAAATGCAGACGGTAAGAAGGAGAGAAGGAAAAACAAGGAGAAAAAAAAAGATATGTAAAATAAGCAGAAAGAAAAGAAGACAAAACATTGAGGGAAGAAAAAGAGAAAGTAAGGTAAAGCAGTGAATGATGGAGAGGAGGGAGGGGGGCTTTCAGTGTGTGTGTGTGTGTGTGTGTGTGTGTGTGTGTGTGTGTGTAAAGCAGAGCTAATGATTGGTCAGCCATGAAGCCCAATGTGACATCAGCGGGTGACCTTAAGTCAAAGCTCAAACTGACTACATGATTCTTTATTTCTCACTGAAGAAGGAAGACCTTCCCATCCTAAGCGCTTTAAGCGACCGTGTACACACTGCATACGTCATCGGCTATTTCCCAAACTGTCCTGGCACACTATGGTACATACCTGGAAGCCCTGAATGTGAGCGAGGTACTCGAGCTGCTGCGATGGCTGAACGGAGCTGCAAGGGATCGTGGGTGTTTTTGGCGTTTTGCTCAGCAGCTCCCGCGCGATGGCGGCTGTCTTTGAGGCGCTGTTGTTGTAAAACGGTGCCTGGCTCACTTCTTTAGGATTCATATAGGTCACAGAGGTCACGGGGGTCATAGGGGTGACTGAGGGGGTAGTGCCACCTTTATTCCTGCTGGCCTCCATCTCCTGGTACACATCCGGAGAGAGGTGGAGGATTCCTTTCTGCGCTGCAGGATGAGGAAAGAGAACAGGCACTGAAATCAATACGTACTGTACCGTGAAATTATTTTGGTAGTTTTGTCTTATTTTCATGGCGCACTGGTTAATTTAAAACCCCATTGAGCATATCTGTCAATAATTTGCACTTAGAAACAGTTTATGCTCACGCCTGTTCCTCGGTTCAGTGAATTTCACTTGAATGCTATAGATTTGTACATAAGAACTGCTGCTGCAATCATAAAGACTCATCTCATCCCAGAAATCTTATTCACAATATACACACACACACACACTGAGCATCATTTCAACAAACTCTGTACCGTTTGCCTTTACAGTATAGAAGAAGAAGAATTTATAATCCAACTATTCGTTCATCCAGAAGAGCATGGGTTCCTGTATGAGTCTGGCTCCTCTCAAGGTTTCAACCTCATGATGTCTCAGGGAGTTTTTCCTTGCCACTTTTGCATTTTGCTACTTTGTGATCGAAAGCTACTTCTGGGATCTCTGTAAAGCTCCGGGGTGAAAATTTGTATTGTTTAAAGTGCTACAGAAATAAAAATGAATGAATGGAAGTAATCTCAGTGCCACCAACATGTGCTGTATGAGTCTGGCTCCTCTCAAGGTTTCAACCTCATGATGTCTCAGGGAGTTTTTCCTTGCCACTTTTGCATTTTGTTTGCTAATTTGAGATCGAAAGCTACTTCTGGGATCTCTGTAAAGCTTCGGGGTGAAAACCTGTATTGTTTAAAGTGCTACAGAAATAAAAACGAATGAATGGAATCAATCTCAGTGCCACCAACATGTGCTGAGCAGGAAAAATATTTGCGTTGCTTTGTATTTTTAAAAGTGCAAGGTTGTTTTTTTTTTTTTTGGGTGTCAAGATAAAGTGGTGCAAGACAGCTGGCCTCGGCAGACCAGAAATTGGCATTTCTCAATGTGCGGGCGTGTCCAGATCATGTGAACGTTTCCCAAATGTTGGACGCGATTTGCTCGAATCCGCACTAGTTACTGTGCCGCTGTGGGAAGGGGTGCGTTAAAGACGCTATTAAATCACGGGGTAGATGCTGTGGTTTGCCAGTGATGCATATCTGTAACTCATTAAATATAAAAATATGAGCTTGGAGTCCCACTTGCGCTTTTTTAAAGTAATAACAAGTGATGATTTTAGTCTCTCTTATGAAACATAACACAATAACATGCACTCAACAACAATATTAAAAGTGAAGTGTGAGCCAGGATGACCTCATCAGTGACATTAAAACAGCACTTAAAGATTCAATAAAGTCGATAAATTGCCCACTTTTTTACCCCCATTGTCTTTACACAGAGTCTAAAATAAAACCTAAGCAACAGATTCTTTTCTTCACTTACTTTATGTGATAGTGTTGCAATATTTATGATGTAAAATACATTATTTTATGCCCTAAGGAATCTCCTGTTAGACATGTTGTACACTACATTGTTGTGTAAATGATCTTCATTCCTTCCTTATTTACTGTCCTTATATAAGACGTAGGAAGCTTCAGCGCAGATAACTATCTACTGTAAAGACTGTGCACTAAATAGAGTGGAAAAGCTTTTCATTTCAAACCTCATTTATATAGAAAGCAGGCAGCAGTTTGGGAAACGTGGCTCCCTACAGTTGAAAGTGTCTCCAAACATATAAAGTGTGTACTTACAGCAGTAGCACATTTTCAGTAGTATATTCACACTAGTGAACTCCGTCAGATGTGGTAGACTTTTAATGAAGTAGAAAATCTGACACTTTTTGCATTTGGTGGTCAGAGGCTGTTCTATGGAGCAAAAAGGGGAGGAGCCATCAGCGTCTGGTGTGGTTCAGAATAGCACATGCACCAAGCGAGAACCCAAATAAGGAGCGAAAAGTGTACTTTTCAGGGTATAAAATTGGGGGATAATCCTGTGAAGGTGGCCATGATTGACGATCATAGATACCGTGCTCATTTACTCAGACTGGTAAAAAAAAAATGCTCCAATACCAACACGATATACCGTGTGATATATGACGATGTATGTATGATGATGTGCTAATGAACGGACAACACAAAATGGCTTGACGTATTTTAGGATTAATGAAACAATAATAAAACAAACCAGACTACAAACTGTGCTGTGTGAAAACAGGACCATCTTCCTGCAACATCAGCAACCTGATGAAACGTTTTAAACATGAATCTCAAGCGTGAGGAGTTCACTGCTAGCAGCAAGCGCTGGCTGGCGAGGAAAGTAACGTCCACGATCAAAGCCAGGTGAGTGGAAATAACAGCCAGCTCTTTTGAAAACAAAACTGTACTTTACTTAGAGCTTTGCAGAAGCACTTTTCAACTCACGGACAGTATTTTTCAAGTCAAGTGGCTTTATTGTCATTTCAACCATACACAGCTAGTACAGTACACAGCGACATGAAACACGGTGCTACATAAAACTACACAGAATTACAGAAGACTACACAACTAAATACGACCACACAGACCTACACAGGAGTACAGAAAACGCATGTGTGCAGACGTGTGAAGACGTGTGCAAACGGCGTAAGACAGTATAATAATTACTAAAACAGGACAATAGTCACAGTAAAGAACAGTGCAATGCCGACCAGTACACAGTCCTAGTGTGGAATAAAGTGCAATAAGAAATTACTATATTATAATAATAATAATAATAATAATAATAATAATAATAATAGTAATAAATGCCGTGAATGTAAACACAACATACTAGATAGCAACAAAAATGCAAATGGTCAATACAGTATTTTGTTTATGATATTTTAGCAGCAATTTAAGAAAGAAATGCGCAAAAATTGCAAAGGAAGTGGAATGGTGTTCTGTTGAGGGTGTGTGTGTGTGTGTGTGTGTGTGTGTGTGTGTGTGTGTGTCAGTCCAGTCTCTTGGTATTGAGGAGTCTGATGGCTTTGGGGGAAGAAACTATACAGAATGAGCCTAGTAGCCTAAGAGCCCGAACACGTGTACGCTTTTCATGGCCGCTGTGTAAACCATGGAAACATAAGCAAAGTAAAATAAAATGTTGTGTAGCATCGCTGACTGATTAATACTCTAACTTACTCATTTGAGTATCAGTATCAGAACCAAAACGTGTACTCATACTCATACCCAGCCTGAAAACAAAGGTTTCCGTGCATTCCTGGCCGCTTTCCAAACTGAGCTCTGTGTTTATAGGTCCATGATCTACTAGTTTCTGTATTTAGATCGCGCACTAACCACCGGAACCTGCTCTCTCGCTCCTTTTCTCTCAGCGAATGTAAACAGAGGTACTGTATGAAGTGTAAGGACCGTGTAGAAAGGCAATGCCGAACACTGATGTCTTTTATAAACCGGATTAGTCTCGGATAGTTTATCACACCGCACTGTTTGGACATTTTAAGTCCTCCTGACTTTAACGATGTGTGTCTCATATCTGAGCATTAAACGCTCCCGGAGTTATAAACCCGAGAAGACAGAATGCACGCAAATCACATTCTGAGGGTTAACTAGTGGAAAAGAAACACACACACACACACACACATACACACATGTCTGCTCTGGATCATATCAGACCTAAAGAACTGTAAATTACAGTCATTACTGTGACAGTGAAAGCTCTGTGGAAGGGAAAGTTTACAGAGCGAGTGCACACTGATAGTGTCCTACAGCAGCACTGCGATAAGAGCGAGCCAGAAAAACATCTCCTCTCCAGCACAAGAATGCACTTCTACCCAGCGAGGGCCCACGAACTGAGGGTTCCCGAGGCAGGGTTTGGTGTATGACGGTATGATTCCCGGTACAATTTTATCGTACGTCAAACCCTGTGTCTGTTAATTTTTTTCTCCCCTTTTTTTTTGGGTCATATAATGGAGACAAATTCTGCATCCTCAAAACTGTTGTACTAAATTGTATGTTAATTTAGCATACAATTACAGTCAGAAATATTGGCACCTGCTTTATAACAATAAGCGATTCGTTTGCTTTATTTAGTTATTTTTTTAATTCTTATACGTTGTGGTTTTTTGAGCAGAGATTCTGAATCATTTTCACATCGTTTCGCATCGTTTGCACTCCTGAGATAAAGTCTATCACATTTGAAAGGTTGCCTACGAACAGCTCAGAATATTCCCAGGAACAAAATCTGTTTACACTGCCTCGGAGTCTCTTACGGTAGGGTATTAAGACAAGTGATCTGGACGGTGAAGATTAAAGACATTCGACTGAAGAACAAGTTTACAGAAAATACCTCTATCTCACAGCAAATGGGCCCTGTCCTAAAGGGCACACTAGTGCACTAAATAGTGTGGAAAAAAATAGTGTGAAATGGTGCACTACCTCTGGCACTAAAAGTGTCTCTCTGAAACCTGATCATTAAAGTTTTCCGTGTTGGTAATGGTGAAATCCCTTCTGACAGCCTTAGTCTGTGTCAGAGTGTGTGTGTGTGTGTGTGTGTGTGTGTGTGTGTAATCCTGAGTGACAGGAAAACAAGCGCTGCCCCCTGAGTGTGTGTGAATAGAGATAGTCTGCAGGCCATGCCCTCCAGTCAGATAGATTGAACACGCAGCATCACTTACACACACACACACACACACACACACACACACACACACACACACAGAAAAACACTTACTGTTAGTGCTGGCTTCGGGGAAAGTGGCTCTTTGTCCATTCCAGCTTTTGTTGTCCATGTGTGGCTGATGAGCGAGGGGATGACCAACACACACACACACACACACACACACACACACACACACACACACACACACACACACACAGACAAAGAAAAAGAGTGAGTGAGATGAGCTTTTAAGCATTTCACACAGGTTAATCTTCACTAGGAAGGGAGGAAGGGAATTGAGACATTACTATTGAGACATTACAATTGACTATAACACACACACACACA
>CM074966.1:13651845-13676282 GCA_037577455.1 Pangasius macronema | reverse complement strand
TGTCTTCATGGAGCTCGCTTTGTGCACAGGGGCATCGTCATGCTGGAACAGGTTTGATCCTCTTAGTTCCAGTGAAGTGAAATTGTCAAGCTACAGCATACAAAGACATCCTATACAAATGGGTCTGATGATCAGGTGTCCACAAACCTTTAGTTATAAAGTGTATATCTGTCGTTCAGTTGATACCAACACTATATAAATCATCTATATCATCTGTAAGACAAATCTACTTACACCAAACCTGTAATAAAGAGTTTATCTAGAATCAGAGTGGACAATTAAATACAACGCTTTAGGCATTTAACGGAAGTTTGTCTGATATAATGATTAATGCTAATTAAAGCTATGCTACACCTAAATCATGAAGAAATTTTTAATTAAAAAAAGGTTTTAAATTTAATAAAAGCTGGTGTTTCTGTCAAACAAACTTTTTCCTCGGTTTGTCAGATTTATCCTTGTGAGGACATTTGGCACACACGCAAAAACACACACACACACACGCACGCACGCACGCACGCACGCACATGTAAATTCAGTAATTAAAAAAGAAAAAAATGAAGAAATCTATCAAATAAAAATTAAAAAAATAAACAAAAGTAAATCAAAAGTTGTAAAGTGGGCAGACAAAAAAAAATAAAAATAAAATAAAATTCAAACAAAACTTGAAAAGTCTCTGGACAAAAAAAAAAAAGAGTCAGTTTCCCCTGTAATACTTGCTCACGTCACCCCTATTCTGGAGTTTTCTTTGCTCTTCCAAATAATCCCAGAAGCTTTGGGGTTGATGTCTGTTGATTTTGCCTTAAGTGTCTAAGCGATACAGAGAGTAGACATGTCTCAAACTAAACACTCTTTTCACTATCTAGTCCACAAATAACCCATCGCAGATGATTTCTGTGATGATTTACAGCACGTATTGTAATTAGTGTGTGTAATTAGGGTGGGACACGTCTGCAGTGGACTAGCCGTGGCGAGGCATTTATGTGGTAAGGTGTGTATGTTTAACTAGGGAAAAGGACATTGGAATCTGAGCCATTGTACAGATTAGGGGTGTGTGTTTGTGCGTGAGATGATGGCGTATAAGTTTTTAAACCCGTAGATACGGCACGTTCTATTACGTGTTGTACATGTTGTGTAAAATCGGAGGGAGGGAGGGGGGGAGCGAGAGAAGGAGCGGTGACATCAGCGCTGGCACGGAGCATCAGTGTGTTAAGTGATTTAAGCTTACAACTGGGCATACATAAAAGCCCTTTAAGAGTGTGTGAGGTCGTCTTTACACCCCAATGTGACAGTAAGGGGAGGAATAAAGATACAAGAACAAGGGGATATGAGATCAGCACAGGGGGATTGTGGGTAATCTGCCTACAGTAACACGAATGAGAAGGTGAAGAGAGAGTTAAAGTGATGGACGTCATCGGAGAGGGAAAGAGGAAATAAAAACAAGGTTAAAGGTGCGTCTAATGTAGTATGTATCGCCTATTCCCTAATCCCTAACCCCTAAGGCCTATTCCCTACAGTGGAGAATCATTACAGCACACTAATATAGGGAACAGAGTAAATGATTGTTGGTCATTGATTTGGTTTACTCACCATCACCGGTCCAGTGTGGACGTGTCCCAAACCACATACTCTATTCAATAATCACCATGACATGTCATGACTAAGGATGTGTCCCAAACCGTATTGACTGTAGACTCCACATAAACACCATAACAACCGAAAACTGCAGCACTACAAACGCACGTGTCCCAAATCGCACCAAACTCACTCTCTATCCTGCACACAGTCTTCACATGCTGCAATGTATTATGGGTACTGAGTCCCTCTTAACTCTGAATCTTTGTGACATGTTAATTTGACCATGTCTTAAGATGTGTGTGAGTGTGTGTGCGTGTGTGTGTGTGTGTGTGTGTGTGTGTGTGTGTGTGTGTGTATACCTGAGGTTGCTTTTCGGGAATGGGTTCGTTCCTCAGCGCCTGCAAAGCTTTCATGGCTGCGTTGTGCCGAGCTGCTTGGCGAGTTCGACCTTCGCCAATAAACTCGTTACTGCCTACCGTCAGCTGCACGTAGAACACCTTGGGGACTGGATAGTGATACCTCCAGCAGAGAAAATGGGGGGAGAAGGGGGAGGAGGTAAGAGAAAAAGACGTCAAAACAGGATTAGGTTATTGAAACACGACGGTTTTATCACGGTGTAAATCAAGCGGACGACTTGACCGCCTGTGTTTTGTTACTGAGTTCCTAAGGAGAGACAGTAGCGGTGTTTGAGCCTGTAGTGAGCTGTCTATGGCAACGCACAGATCGCTAACACATAGCTAGTCTGGGGAACCATATATGAGTGACTTTCATCAGCTAAAATCTACAAGGTAAAAGCTACACCTTATTGTACTGATTATGATGAGACAATGAAAGGTAAGAAAGAAAACATGACGGGATGGTGTAATGCACCGACACAAAGCTCTGTTACTGTTACAACCCTGAAGTTATTATCATCCAATAAAGACCATCCCAAAGTATTATATTCATCTTATACAACAGCAAACTGCCAAGTTTTAAAATTTATTAATGAACAACACATCATACTATTAACGATCTATAGTTATAGCGTGTTTGGAAACGGTTCAGAGTGCTTCAGTTTTTATACACTCGATTGTGTTAAAGATTTACACAATAAAACACATTAAAATTGATTATTTTTTCCCCATTAATCTACACACAATTACTCAAAATGACAAAGCGAAAACAGGTTTTCAGAAAGGTTCACAAATGTATTCTAAATAAAAACTGAAACCACTCATTTAGATAAGTATTCAGAGCCTTCACGCTGTAGAATGCTGCTCTGTAGAGTCACAGCTTTCGAGGCTTCTTGGGTAAGCCAGATGCTCGACCGGCCTCCATGACACCACGTCGAGACTCTCCTTGTTTTCCAACGTCGACTACTGAAGGATTGTCATTTTGTGAATGTGTTGATATTTATAAGTGTGGCAAGAATGACGCTAATCCTGCGTGATGATAATTAGGAGAAACGAGGGGAGAAATTCATGCCAAAATGTTTTGGCCAGTATCTGTAAGCCTTAAGCGTTACTCCTTCCCCAGACTATGACGTTTCGCAGAGAAGGGGCTAAAGACACAACAACAAAGAGAATATTGTAGCTGTCAGTTGTCTAGAAGAGGGTTGTTGACGTTCACCCAGAAATGAGGCTCCACATTATCAGAGTGACACAAACTTTCTCACAGCACACACAGAGCTCCTGTGGAGAAAAGGCTGAAGTAAGGAGCAATAGACAAAAGCTTAGAACAACTCAAGAAAAGAGGACAGATTTATATCCGTGGCCGAACCCGAACGATATTATCCTAGTTATAAATGGTGAAATTAACGCCGTAGGGCAAGCGAGGTAATGGCCCCCGGTGGACCGCGCCTCAGGAAGGCAAAACAAAAGCCCCGTCACATTTCTGCACTTTCTCCTGCGTAACTCTGGCTCGCCCACGCAGCCTGTCAGACGGCTCTTCACAGCCCAGATTTAGGAGTGTGTTCGGCCTTTATGAAGAGTGACACAGACTGATCCGGGGTCAGCGCCCTGATCCCAAGCACCCCCACTGCAACCCATTCACACTCCAAAATCACACGCTTAGCACGCTAGCACTAGCTAGAGATTCTAAATCCAAATTTTGCAGATCTCACTCGTGTAAAGCTCGGCCGAATCAAGAGCTGTTTTATTTTCGTTTATTTATTGGTTATCAGCCGCTACTCCAGCATTAAGATTTCCCTGACAAGATAGCCTAAAATGTTCAAAATGTTTTGCTACGGGTTTAAGTCACGATATCATTTATAAGTCCTTCTTTTGTTCGTCTTGGACTGCAGTCGCCGCAGTTGTCCAGATGCCTTCTCCACCAACAAGTCTAGTCCTTCCTGTTTCTAAAATATATGCCTCAAATAGCTTTAACATTTAACACTTGACCTTGCTGTGACCTTGACCCTGTTTGGATCAATTCCAAAATGGAATCAGTTCAGCTGCTAGTTGCAATAATAATTCTATATAAATCCTACAAACATTCAACCGCTCGTCCTTGAGATACCATGCTAATGAGAGTCTCGGACAGATGCTCGGACAGCCCAAAAACATTCCTCTCTGCGACACTATTTTTCTTCTTTGCGTTTTGACACTATTTTGAGGTAGACTTGAGCGGCTAGTCTACCTACTTTCGCGACAGACCCGCTGGCCAAATGTTCTGATCAGCATGCTTGATTGACAGCCCTATGTCCAAGACTCCCAGCCTGCTACACCACTAAACACAATGGCACAAGAGGTGAGAAACAGGACTATTTTCCCCTAAAGGTAGAGAGTGCAAAAGTTTGCATACTCCTAAGCCAAAACAGAAACGACTCCAAAAAAGAAGGGATGGTCAACTAGAAATGTGATATAGAAGTAGTCTTTAATGATTTAACGGCTTATCTTCGGAGTTCCTCTCCAGGTTCCTTCCTCAAGTTGCCTCAGGGAGTTTGTCCTTGCTATTTTCACCTCTGGCTTGTTCATTAGGAATCTAAATCTACATCTGGATTTCTGTAAAGCCCATCAGATCGTGTTTAACTGGAGTGTATCAGAGATTTTCTCTAGCAGATTTTAAAAAGACGAATAATATATGTGAATCAATGCCTCCAGTCAGAATGGATTCCATCAACAGCCAAAGAAAATGCAGAGTGAAGTCGATGAGCAGGAAGTAGCTGAAGAAGGACTGCTTTTTTTTTAAAAAAAAGCTAAACTCTGGAAACCAAATATGTCCTAGCCTTTCGAGCACAATTGGGGTAAGGGGAACATTGCGTACATTTCATTTCTGGCCGAAGTGTTCCTTCAGTGTCTATTTAATGTTTGATAACTGATGGAATAAGAACGTGCACTCGAACCTGCAGAACCCGCCGTACCTGGATTCTCCACACTGTATAATTTCATAAATATTCCAGCTGTGTAGGTTCATCTGTTACTGAACTTCCGCTTCATTGTGAGCTCCGATTTAATTCTGATGGAAGCCATCTGGGCAAAGTTAAGCTCAGGGCATGTGCAGAAACCACCAAGGAATAATAATAAAACAGGAATTACACACATGCAGTAATGAAATGCAGAAAACAATTCCAGAATAATTATGAACATCCTGAAAAGAAAAGGCAGATCGTGCAGTAACTGGCGACCATCTGATGGGCCGAGAAACATAACAGCCGTTGAGAACAACCGGTGCGCAGAAAAACAGACACTGTGTGCACCTTCGCTGAAAGGACTGTCGATTAGCAAGAATTATACTATAATTATACTATAAGAAGGCAGCAGCAACTCAGCTCAGCTCTACTTGTAGAAGCACTAAGAGCACTGAGAGCAGTAGTAGTGACATTAATATTAGTTGCAGTAGTAGTAGTGATAGCAGTATGACTAGAAGTAATAGTAGTAGTAATATGGGAAATAGTAGAATTGTTATGTTAGGAGTAGTGTTAGCAGTAGCATTAGGAGTAGCGACAGTATTATTAGCAGCAGCATTAGTAGTAATAGGAGTAGTAATAATAGCAATAGTAGTTTTATTAGTAGTTCATAAATATCGTCATTACTATCGCAATAACTATATCACTTATCACCACCATAATCATCGTCATTATCATCATCATCTAGTAGTAATAGTAATGGGGAAAATGGTAATAATAATGCTAGCAGTAGTATTAGGAGTATTAGGAGTAACGATAGTATTATTAATAGGAGTAGTAGTCAATGTTAGTAGTATTATGACTACTAGTATTAGCAGTAATAGGTGTAGTAATAATAGTTTTATTAGTAGTAGTAGACTAGTAATAGTGAAATGGTAGTAGTAGTGGTGGTGTTGGTATTAGATGTAGCAACTACTAGTAGCAGAAGTAGTAGCAGAAGAAGTAGTAATAGTATTAGCAATAGAAGTGGTTGTATTACTACTAGTAGTAGTGATAGTATTCGTATTAATAGTAGTAATGAAAGTAGCGGTAATGGTGGAAGTAGTAGTTATGATATTAATACTAGTAGTAATAATGGTATTAGTGGTTGTAGAAGTAGAGGTAATAGTAATAGAAACAGTAGTAGTGATATTTTTAGTAATAGTAGTAATAGTAATAGAATTCTTAGTAATAGCAGTAGCAAAAGTAGTAGTAGTACTAATGGTTGCAGTTGCAGTAGTAGTAGTTACCGTATTTACAGTAGTAGCAGTAATAGTATTAACAGTATTAGCAATATTTATTATGGTGTTATTATTATACTTATTACGGTATTATTATTAGTAGTAGTAGTAGTGGTTATGGTATTATTATTAGTAGTAATAGTACTAATGTTTGTAGTGGTGGTAGTAGTAGTGGTTATCGTATTAATAGTAGTAGTAATAACCATAGTAGTAACACTGATGGTGATGGTAGTAGTAGTAGAACTGGTAGTATTAGTAATAGTAGTATAAGTAATAGAATTCTTACTAATAGTAGTAGTGAAAGTAGCAGTAATACTAACAGTTGTAGCAGTGGTAGTAGCAGTGGTTATGGTATTAATAGCAGTAGTAGTAGAAGTATAAAAGTAGTAATAGTAGTAATGGTGGTGGTAGTAGTAGTAATACTATTAGTAATAGCAGTGGGGGTGGTAGTGACATTAGTGGTGGTAGTAGTCATAGTACTAGTAATAGTAGCAATAGTACTAGAATTCTTATTAATAATAAGAGTAGTGATAGTATTATCAGAAGCAGTAGAAGTAGTAGTGGTAGACAATTTTAGTAGACAAATATAGGAGTAGTAATAATAGTAATAGTAGTTTTATTAGTAATAGTTTTATTAGTAGTAGTATTTATAGCAGTAATGATAGTGTTATTGATATAGTGAATAGTGGTGGTATTAGCAGTGATATTAATATTAGCTGCAATAGTAGTAGTGATAGCAGTATTAGTACTAGTAATAGTAATAGTAGTAGTAGTAATAGTAATGGGGAAAAATAGTAGCAATAATGCTAGCAGTAGTGTTAGCAGAAGTATTAGGAGTAATGATAGTATTATTAGTAGCAGTAGTAGTTAATGTTAGTAGTATTATGACTACTAGTATTAGTAGTAATAGGTGTAGTAATAATAGTTTTATTAGCAGTAGTAGAGTAGTAATAGTGAAGTGGTAGTAGTAGTGGTTATAATACTGATAGTAGTAGTAATAGAAGTATTAGTAGTAGTAGTGGTAGTAATAGTAGCACTATAAAGACACTAAAATGCAACACTCAGTGATGATGACGACATGATAAATAGTCGCCAATGTACATTACCAAGATCTACAGACAATATCAGCACACAAACACAAGCTGGCGAGAGTGGAAGCAAACCTAGAGCTAAAATGCTGTAGGAGACGACGTCCTTAGAAATTTATCACATGAAGAGAAAGAAGAGGGAAAAATAGGACAATGTATTAAAAATATCCTCTAAAAACAGAAACCTGTGCCATGTAAGGATCTTTGAAATAAACTTTATTTTTTCCAGAGACTTTATGAATTTCACGCACTATCCACTTTCAAAATCTATTAATGCTTTCTGCACAGTGATGCTGCAGTTCACTCCCAGAATTCCATGGGGCGCCTCATCTCAGGAGGAGGGGTTTGGGCGGTGGGGGGGATGGATTCGGGTGTCATGGTGGGTGAATACAGGTGCCGCAGCGTGGGAAAGGAACTGCTTACACACACACACACACACACACACACACACACACACACACAGAGGGCCGTCTGGTCTGAATTAAAAAGGAACGCGAGCCAAAGTGGGAACACCTAACAGGAGGAATGGGAGAAGCGCCAACCACACACACACACACAAACACACACACATAACCACACACACACACATAACCACACACACACACACACAAACCACTGAAACATACAACATATAATGTTTGTACTCCATAATGTCCACGCTGCCTCAAAGACTCTTGTTGTCTAGTTTAGTATTTGTCCTGTTAGTGTTGCTGTAGTTAAGCTTCAAATTGTCCTCCTGAAGCGTTTGACTTAGCATGACCAGTCTTATGTTTGTGATAAAATAATGGAAAGCTTGTGTATCTTGGAGTAACTAGTACACCTATCATACACACAAGTGTCATTTACAGTGCAGGTCGGTACCTGGTAAAGAAAAAAAAAAAAAAAGTGTCGTACAGTCTGTGAAATCTGGTATATTATTAGTGTTGTCATAGTAACAAGATCACACAGAAATGTACACATATCTCCATGGGCTGTGTCCCAAATCTCATACTTCTATTGAAAACAGAACTATCTGTTGTACGTCTTTTGTAAGCAAGTGGCATTTACGTGGCATTTAATGCCATCCTCTATGAAAAGCAGATATGGTGGTAGACTGAAAACCGTCACCGTCTCAGTATACTAGCCAAAGAGCTTTTGAAGACTGAGCTGCAGTGAAGCTGCTAATCAGGTGAATTTAAAGAAAGAAAATTCTGATTTAAAACGTCCAGAATGAAATGACATTTAGACCGGCTGATCAAAGTGTGACATTTAAGAGCATCAGACTGTAATGTATATCAGCCCAGAGCAGGAGCAGCAGATTAATGACGCTGTCACACATTCACTGCTAAGTAGATGTAAAAGCAGAAATATCATCACATTAGGGATCTCAACAGTTCATCAGAGAACATTTCAGCTCACCAATAAACAGTTTAAAGGTGCATTAGGTAAGATTTGTGAAAAATAGATCTCTAATTGGTAAATATATGGTGCTGAATAAGATTTCTTTTGTATTCATTTGACCCACCCACATTTCCACCCATGTACACAAAGCTCCGCCCCCCAAACTTATGGTGGTTTAATGAGTGTTAGCATGCTAACTAGAGTTACCATTAGCAAATGCTGTCGTGACATCACTTTCAAGCGAACTCAGACGTTCAACTGCTTGAAAGTCAAGTTCTAACTCTATAAACATATCGCTTCTCCTCGTAGTGGTTTATGACGATGTGAAGGGGCGTTGGGGGCGTGTCTAGAAAATGGCTGACAAGAGGCCAAGCCCACTACAAACAAACTTTTCCGGAAGGCAGGTCTCCAAACTGATTTTTTTCCAGCTATGTAATACACTCTTTCTGAGACAGTAGCTTAAACTTTTTTTTTTTTTTTTTTTTAGCATTTCTACATAATTTTCCACATTATTTGTACAAGAAATTAAAAATCGCCTATTGCACCTGTAATTAACATCAGAACAAAAATAAAGTTTATTTGAGATTTGTTTAGCTTTTTTTTTTCCTTAAAAGGGTCTTTTATTTTGGTGACTGAAGCTGGTTTTAAAGTGTGTGATTTCAGCAATCTTTTAAGATATTACTCAAATGAATCCCAATAAATTCTTGGCTTAAATCCAAGAAAATTACTACACTCTGCTCATATGATCTATCAGCGTGATCTGGGCTCATGAAGGAAAAAAAAAATCCTGCTCGAGTAAACGAAACTAAATTCCTTGATGTAATAACAATGCAGCAATGCTATGTCTAGAGAATCTGCAATGTTATGTCTAGAAAGAACACACTTTAAAAACTGAAAAGAAGCAGTTGGGAGATATTCATAGAATATCAAGAAATATTCTCCGTGCTGCCACAATTCAACAAACTGCTCTACTTTTAAATCCCACTCTTCGTTTGTGTTCTGCAATTGCCCTACCGTGTTTGTAGTTTATTCCTTGTTGGAGTAGTGTTGGAGCAGCGCTCAAACTGAGATTTTACTTTTAAACAATTTCTGATCAACACTATATACGATTTTTCAATGATAATGAAGCACTATATAGTGTAAAGCCGGCTTTAATCTAGTTCCACACAAGGATGACTCAGTGGCTGACTTTATAGCGTTCTACCCTGTGCATCCTGTTAGCCAAATCAGGATAGTTAGCTAGCTTACGCTACACCTCAGTCCATCACAAAACTGTGTTATTACATCATATTTAATGCGTCAGCTTGTTGGTTAACGGTTATTTTTTGACTCAACAGGGTCCCTGTTTTCTCTAATATAACACACTAAAACAGAGAAGTGAATCAAACACCTTGTCATGTTACGTAGAAACCAAAAAGCGCAAAGCCGTCCGTCCCGAAGACTTTCATGTGGAGGAAAACCCACTGTTACAAAATGCTGACTCCTTCTATAAATATTAAATAAACTTCTCCTTACAGAAAGCTTTGATAATCAATGATTTGTCTTTGTTAAATAATAAAACTGATTATGTGAATAAAATCCCTGAGAATAAAGTTTTACTGTAGTAAAAATGGCGTATTATGTACTGTATGTATGTATTATGTATTGAAATGACACATTAATATAAACTGCACTATTGTTAGAGCTTCTGTTATAGAAAATTTATCAACATCAATTTATCAACTGTTGAGGATTCAGCAGTACTGTGGCTTAAAGTGGAACAATGGGAATAACAAAATAGTCATAAATGTGTAACAGATCAGCATGAAACCGCAGAAAGGCACGATTTTTGATGGCTGCCTGTAAGTTTTAATGCATTCACATAAAACATATGTATGCTCTATTCAGCTAAAATTCAACTGTATACTTTATTAAAAACAGAACTTTCTGTGCTTGGTTCAACTTTTTTAAAGCAGCATAACAAATTTTTTTGCATTGTAGACATGATGTCTTTTGAGCAACTGATCAAACAACAGACGTTTCGTATCTTTGCTTTTGTACTGGAGCTACAAGGCTGATGTTGCTAACATGGAAATGAAGAGGCGATAGCTAGAGTTTAACAACTGGGTCACCACACACACACACACACACACACACACACACACACACACACACACACCCCTCAAACTGATTTGTTCATTGTTGAGTATCTCAAACAAATTTGCTTATGTGGTTCCTCAGATTGTATGATACACTACTCAAAGGAGGCTACAGAGTTAAAAACAGTAGTAGCCTCCATCTTGAAGCCATAATCGTTTTCTTTCTCAGCAAATAGTTTGGGATTACTTCATGCAAGCGTTGGACTCAGGTAGGAGATGAAGACTCCTGGATTTTACAGACTCTGGCGGTTGAAGCGATTCAGATAATAATACAGAGTAGTTCCAGCACGTGTGTCTTAGACATGCAGTTCATGCAGTGCTAGAGTAGCAGATGTACACTTTTCTTACTTGTTAGCAACACTAGCCTCAGTGCAAAACTAAAGATCATATGTTTTGACACACTGACTACATTTAGAGTAAGAGGGACGCTTTGTACTTTTCATTTTTTGGCTGAGCTACTGCTTAAAATGTGGCTCCAGGATGAACCGCCCCATATGCTTTCACCCAGTTCTGCTTCAGCTGGACGCGGCACGGAGCATCCGGGCTTCCTGACACTTAAATGAGCTTGGGAAATTGAAATTCCTCTGGTGTTATGGCTTCAAATGCACATGAGACACTAGGGGTGACCTCTGCCTTTTAATCAGAGCACTCAGTGTTTACCCTCCAAAAAGAAATGACCCTTCTACACAGCGCTATTGCTTCGCTCATAAAGACACACCATGTGCTGTTTCCATAATTTCAGGGATTTAATGGGATGTATAGCCGAGCTTGGGAAGGCAGACAGGCAGCTGTATTCAAGATTTCTTCTTCTTCTTCTTCTTCTTCTTTTTTTAAAGTGTTTTAAGTCTGTAATGCTCTGTAATGTTTCCTCTGTCCTTTGTGTGATTTGTATTTTGATCAATGTGTGTTTAGTCTTTCTACTTCTAGCTGTTTCTCCAAAGGATGATAGAGTAAATAACGGCGTTCCATTCAAGGTGTGTTCCCGCTTCACGCCTAGTGTTCCCAGACCAGGCTCGACCCTGAGCAGGAAACAGAAGTTACTGAAAATGAATGAATGAATAATGCATTTAACTAAAATGACATTGCTGGGACGTCTTTCCTCGGGTGGAGTAGAGGTTTGCGTGGGACTCGGTTTTTGTTATCTCATTCCCGCCTGAAAGAATTCTGACCAAATCCGCCCATTCCTGCAAACCAATTCCGCCCACTCCACACTTATTATTGTTTGCATCCGCCCGAGATATTGTCCGATGATAAACTTAGTCGGCTTCATTTGTAAAGACATAAAAAACAATAATTTCCGATCGTTATATATGCTCTTCATGGCCTTTCTTTGTCTCAGCTTCATATATAAGCACCCGCTGAAGTTAGGATCCTTGTAGAAATTGCGGTTGCCAGATTGGATTGACTTTTGAGACTAAATAAAAAACATTTCGACATGTGGTCAAACTATAAATCAGATCTCTCGGATTATATTCAAGGTTATATGATGCAGGAATTACAATTTTGAGAAAATCTGGCAACCCTGATAGAAATACACACGTATTTTTTTTCAGTAATGCAGTGGAGTAAGAGTGAAATATTCAGTGTCCAAAGTAAATTTTAAAATCAGACTGTTACTTTAGTCGGGTAACTAGCCACCTAACTGTGTGTCTGCTTCCTGAAAGAGTGTGTCTCCTCTTCAGTTTTTTTCCTGGAAGCTAACAGATACGATCGACTCAACACTCTGTGATGCAACACTGACAGTAACTGCTGCCGCATCCTGGGTCACTGGTAACAATTATGAGGGAGGATGTGACGATATATTGTTATGACATTATATCATGATGAGGAAATCTGAAATAATTTATACAGCATGTGCAGGTACAAACTCAGAATAACTGACGACGTTCCAACTGCACGCAGAGGTTTCTTTCTATGTAAAGTCAGTTTTAACCCTTTCGTGCATAGTCTACGGCGTTTTGTGGAAAATATAAGTATATAAGGAAAATATAAATATTTCCTTAAATATTTTTTTACATTATTTTGATTTCAGTTATTCTCTAGATTCAATGCGGCTCTATTCTCTCTCTCTCCAGACCTTCTACATAAAGTCACAAATTCAATTTTTTTAATAACATTTTTTGTTCCATACTCCAATAAACATGTTTTTTAAAATGAGTTGTTTTTTTTTTTACTGAAAACTTTTTTTTTTTTACCTCTGAACTCTGAAGCTGAATCATGTCACAGTCCTAAACTGCATAATTTCAAGAATATTGCTATATTTTCAACCAAAATGATATTCTCTATTATTCTATTATCTAGTTCATCAACATTAAGCATTTTAAACATGAATATTAATCATTTGGGTTTATAAATACAGTGGATTTTTTTATTTTTTTTTATTTCAGGCATAATGCTTTATCCATTTTACTCGTGGTATTCCTACACATGAACAATACATTTACTGTGTAACAATGTACATGATATTTAGAGAAAAAATAAATAAATAAATAAAAATAAAATTAAAAAATCACAACATGTAATTTTAAGGGGAAAAAAAATTCTAAAAAAATCTGGATATGGATTATAAATCATTTATGCATGAAACAGTTAAAATTACTACTAAAATTATTATATTTTAATTCTTTTTTGGGCTCACCTATCTATTTTATCAATTTTATACAAGGTGTCTGAAAAGTCAGGAACCAATGAGAGTTAAAGTACATATACAATGCTGTGCAAGAGTCTTAGGCACATGCAAAGAAATGCTGTAGAGCAAAGATGCCTTCAAAAATAATGAAATTAAATGTTTCGACATTTAAAGAAAGAGCAGTAAACAGTAATAAATGAAACAAAGGCAATATTTGGTGTGACGATCCTTCACGTTAAAAAAGAGAAGCAGTCTGAGGTACAATGTGTGCAGTTTTATAAGGACCTGAGCTGTAAGTGTTACTGAGAATCTTACAGAAGCAGCCGCGGTTCTTCTGGAGACTTTGACTCTCACACTCGCTTCTTATTTTTGCAGCGAAACCCAGCAGCCTTCATTCTGTATTTTTTGTCTGAAAAGTGTCTCTTATGTCATCTGCTGCTTTCTTTACTGACATACAAACATTTTCCTGTAACATTTAATTTTGTGCTGGAAAACTAATGTATGGACTCTAAAATGTTTTTGTACTGAATCAATAATGTAGAAGTCATAAAATACAAATCTATAACCAAGTTTGTACTAAAAAAAAACAGGGTGTCTAAGGCTTTTGCACAGTACTGTTTTACTGTCTATTTATTATTTAGCATACACGCTACATGTTCACCCTCACGCGCTACACATTCTCTCAGCCGCTGTATCACGTTTTTGCGCATTTCTGCTCGACGTGTTCGGAACAACAAATTCACTCTACATATTCCTGTTAGTTCCTGACTTTTCAGACACCCTGTATACTGTTATTCATAGATAGTTAAATAGATGATCTTACCTAGTCAGATATTATCTAGCTACAACACAGGATTCATTCTTGCACAATTTGGCATTCCAAACTAAAAAACATCAACAGATGTATTGTTGGATTCTATGGATTTTAATCCAACAACGGCACTAAATCAGCCATTTTCACATTACATTCCAAGACCGTCGATCTCAGATCATGACCAGAGAACCCTTTTTGTCTGCCACAGCAAAATTTGTACATTGCAACCCCAGCTCAACATAAAGGTTGTGTAAATTCAGGTTAATTCCACCGGTATATATTATAATGTTAATGCTATTGAGCTTTTGGGTTGAGACAGTGGCACTGAAGGAACAAAAATAAAAAGCAGGAAGTCTCACGGAGCTTTCCATGCCACGGTCACTGGAGATGGGAATCTAAATCTACACCCGGATTTGTGCAAAGCTGCTGCTGGAGGTTTACCGAGTGACATCTGGATATAAATGCTTTTATTTACACAATGCTACGCAAGCGTACAGCTCGTGTTCAGTTAACCAGTTCAGTTACAGGCTTTCGTGATTGGCACCTTCGCTCCTGTTGATCTCGTATATTTCTATAAGTCCAGATTGCCTGTGGCCCGTGACGCTGCGTTATTTTCTCTATCTGACCTCAGGAAGAAATGCTTGGACACTGCTACTCTTTACTAAACCAACAAGATAAGAATGAAGAAGGAAATCTCCATCAGTGATCTAGCTTTCGATACAAATATGAGCAAGAGCTGGTGATGATTCACAAAAACCCATAATCACACACAGCTGTGCTGAAACACACACACACACACACACACACACACACACACACACACACACACCCTGAAATGTTGAAACCATTTCTGACGCTACTACACACATGACTTGAACATTTTTTTACGATGTGTTTCTTCACAGCTTGCCTGGTAGCTAGCTCCCTCTCAGCTAGTCACCTACTGCTAGTATGTCAGCTCTTTAGAAAATGGTTTCCATTAATGTTGTAGTAAAACTTATTAATTTGTTTTGCTTAAAACAACATGGAAATAAAGTTTACCAAATTTTACCTTGAAATCGCAATTATTACCTACTGCTATATAGCATGCCTGATTGCTCGCTAGCTTGTGAGTTAGCTAGCGTTCTAGCACATGAGGCGTTCTTTAAATGTTGAAGTCTTTAGTAACCTTTAAAAATGAAAGGTTGTCATCTGTAATAATACTGTAACAAGTCAAATTCAGCAATAACCCCGTAACTTGGACTAGCTAGCTTGAATTTTCTGAATGGAGAAGTCATAATTCTTGCAATAACACAGCCATACAATGTGCAGAAAATATATATACTGCAACTTTGATCAAACAAACATTTAAAAATTGTATTCTCAGAGTGGTGCCACTTTGTCAGAGTATTTCAGGCGTATGCTAAAGTGATGTCGTTATCTATATTGATATTAAAGTATGTCGCTAACAATATAACTCTTCCTCCTGTCATACATCTAGTGTCCATCTGTTAAAGACAGATTTTTACAAGTCTGACAGAATTCGACTGGCATGTTCGCATGTTAGTTATTGTTATTAAATTCTTATACTCCCACTGTATCCACCAACATTCCACAGATATTCAACAGACGTTCAAGACTCGCAAAAGGTCACGAACGCTGAATCATGCATGCTAATACATTACATTGCATATTGCTATTGATAAGAAAGCAGCGCTGCGGTTCAGGTTTTCCCATCAGCGTGTTTCTCTCCGTTCATTATCAGAGCAGGAAATATCATCATTTTCACCGTGGTGGTTTCCCTCGTCATTGTTCCAGCTGAGAGCCACGGCGCTGACGCAATCACACACTCATCAGCTTGGGAAGTCGAGCAGTGGCGGAAACAATGAAAGCACAATCGCGATCAATTCCCTGACGTTACTGACCTTACTATCCGGTGTAGAACAGAGGCGTTCCTTATTGGATCCCCTTTTGGAATTTCAGTTCTTTCTGGGTTTATCTACGACCACCATTGTTGTTCTTTCTTTTCGTTCTATGTGCTTTCTACTCTGAATATTCTCAGAAATAAGGCGACTCCACTAAGTGGTTCCTGGCAATCAACGGTTTTTGATTAGGAAATTCATATATCAATTTAAAAATGTAAAAAAATTTAAAAAAATTCTAATAAATAAAAACTGTTAAAATATTACATGTATTTATCCAGTATTTATATTTCTTCATCATTTAAATAAAGAGATTTTTAAAGACTCATGTTAAGAGAATAAGATCCCATGTAGTACTTTTAAATATTTAAAGTTTTTTTTTTATGTACAATGGATATAAAAAGTCTACACACTCCTGTTAAAATGGCAGGTTTTTGTAATGTAAAAAAAAAAAATGAAACCAGGATAAATCATGTCAGAACTTAATGTGAAACAGGAACATTTTAATGAAAAATAGGAAAAAAAAAATTACAAACTGGTTGCATGTGTGTTCACATCCCTAGACTAATACTTTGTTGAAGCACTTTTTTGATTTTAATACAACACTCTAACAGTCTATCAGCGTGGCTCATCTTGACTTGGCAATATTTTCCCATGCTTCCTTGCAAAAACATTCTAGATCCATCTAATTGTAAAGGCATCTCCTGTGCACAGCCCGCTTCAGGTCACCCCCCACAGATATTTAGTTGGATTCAGGTCTGGGCTTTGGCTAAACTCGAACACTGATCTTCTTAAGGTTATGCCATTCCTTTGTTGTTGATTTGGATGCAAGTATTTGGACAGTGACACAATTTGTGTAATTTTGCCTCTGTACACCACCACAATGGATCTGAAATGAAGCAATCAAGATGTGATCGAAGTGTAGACTTTCAGCTTTAATTCAAGGAGTTTGACAAAAATATTGAAAAAACACGCTCAAAAGTAATTGGACGTTTGACTGATAAGCGGTTTCAGTGCAAGGTGTGGCTTGTTTCCTCCTTATTTCATGACAAATTAACGTGAGAAAAGGTGTGGAGTTGATTCCAAGCGTTGAATTTGAATTTGGTAGCTGTTCAGGGGAACTCTCAATATGCGGTCCAAAGGGGTGTCGATGCAAGTAAAGGGGGCCATCATTAGGCTGAAAAAACAAAACAGAGTTTTCAGAGAGATAGCAGAAACTTCACAAGTGGCCAAATCGACAATCTGGAACATTCTTAAAAAGAAAGAATGCACTGGCGAGCTCAGCAACACCGAAAGACCTGGAAGACCACGGAAGACAAAGTGGGTGAATGCAGAATTATTTCCTTGTTGAAGAAAAACCCCTTTCCAACATCTAGCCAAGTCAAGAACACTCTGAAGGAGGTAGGCCTATCACTGTTTACAATCAAGAGACACCTTCATGAATGTAAATACAAAAAGTTTATCTCAAGATGCAAACCAGCGGTAACACTCAAGAACAGATTAGACTTTGTCAAAAATCCGTTAAAAAAAATCCGGAACAATTCTGATGCAAGATTAACTTGTACCAGAATGATGGGAAGAGAAGAGTATGGACAAGGAAGGGAAAGTCCCAAAGCATACCACATCATCTGCCATGCATGTGGAGGCAGTGTTATGGCATGGGCATGTATGGCTGCCAATGGAACTGGGTCACTGCTGTATATTGATGATGTGGCTGCTGACAGAAGCAGCAGGATAAGTTCTGAAGCGTATAGAGCTATACTTTCTGCTTAGGTTCAGTCAAATGCTGCAAAACCGATAGGATGGCCCTTCAGAGTACAGAGGGATGATGACCAAAACATACTGTGAAAGAAACCCAAGGGCTTCTTAAGGCAAAGAATTTAAATGTTCTTAAATGTCTGATGACCTCAACCCAATTGAGCATGCTTTTCACTTACTGAAGACAAAACTGAAGGCAGAAAGGCACACAAACAAGCAGCAACTGAAGGCAGCTGCAGTAAAGGCCAGGCAAAGCATCTCAATGGAGGAAACGCAGAATTTGGTGATGTCCACGGGTTCCAGATTTCAGGCAGTCATTGACTGCAAAGGATTTGCATCCAAGTGTTAAAAAGAATCCTTATATTTATGATCATGTTAGTTTGTCCAATTACTTTTGAGCCTGTAAAAATGGAGGGACTCTGCAAAAAATGGCTGTAATTCCTAAATGGTTAATGAAATATTTTGTTAAACCCCTTGAATTAAAGTTGAAAGTCTACACTTCAATCACTTGTTTTGCACTAAAATCAACTGATATTTGTAGCTATTCATGATTTCCTCTACTTTGATGAAAAAACCCACAGCTCTGGCTGGAGAAAGGCAGCCCTAAAGCATGATGCTGCCACCACCATGTGTATGGTGTTCTTTTGGCGATGTGCTTTTTTTGCACCAAACATACCTTTGGGAATTATGGAATTATTATACCTTTTGGAAGTGGACTCACCAGACCATAACACATTTTCCACATGGTTCAGGGTGATTTAGTTGGGCTTGGATGTTTTTTGTGAGAAAGAGCTTCCGTCTAGCCCCCTACCCCACTGCCCAGACATGTGAAGAGATTTGTCACATGCAAAGAGTAATCCATACCTGTCAGATATTTCTACAGCTTTAATGTTGCCGTTGTTCTCCTGGCAGCCTCCCTGGTAAGTTTTTGTCTTGTTTTTTTTATACATTTTGGTGGGATGTCCTGTTCTTGCTAATGTCACTGTTGGTGCTCCATTTTCTCTATTTATTGACAATGTTCCACGGCAAATAATTTGTTTTGGAAATTCTTTTATACACCGCTCCTGACTGATTTCTTTCAAAAAGTGAGATACTTTGAGCACTTTGTGGACCATGGCTTCAGCAGTCGATCACATCTTGATTGCATCATTTCAAATCCACTGTGGTGGTGTACAGAGGCAAAATTACACAAATTGTGTTACTGTCCAAATACCTATGGACCTGACTGCACATCCAGATCAACAAAGGATTGGCGTAACTAAAGCGGGCTGTGCACAGGAGATGCCCTTACAATTAGATGGATCTAGAATGTTTTTGCAAGGAAGGGTGGGAAAATATTGCCAAGTCAAGATGAGCCACGCTGATAGACTCTCTCTCTAAAAGACTGAGTGTTTTATTAAAACCAAAAAGTGCTTCAACAAAGTATTAGTTTAACAGTGTGCACATTTATGCAACCAAATTTTTTATTTTTCCTATTTTTCCCTAAAATGTTTCTGATTGTTTTTCACATTGTAAATATTATGAGTAATTTACGATTTCGGAAATTTATCATGATATCAATATTATTTTGTGATATCACCCAGCCGTAACAGATATATAAAAGGTTTTGCATCTAGGAGTTTAAAAAAACAACATTCTAACATTTCTGAAATGTATATTTTTTAATATCTATTATTTATAATCTTTTTAAATATTGATGAGAATTGAAACATTCCAGATTTTGTTTATTAAAATGTTAAGGAGGAAATGATATCCAACATCACTCTAATGGATCCTGAGTTTCAGTGAACCTACAAGATCCCGTCTCTCTCTCTCTCTCTCTCTCTCTCTCTCTCTCACACACACACACACACACACACACACACACACACACACATTAACTGACCATATATGAAACCCATAAAATCAATTATAGGCTCAATAATCATTTTTATAAATCAGCACAAATGTCTTTCTGCTAATAGAGGAGAATATGGAGTCGTAATGATGATGATGATGGTCACTGCCTTATAAATCACACACACACACACACACACACACACACACACACACTTTCAGCAATCAACAGCAGGCACATTTTACACATTTACACACACGTGTGTAAAAGGCTTTTAATCAGATGACACACTCTGAGGGACGAATGTGGAGGAGATGTTTAATATGGTGACGGATGTTGCTTTCCCCGATCGATCTCGGTTGTGGTGTGGAGTTTAATCATTCTCTCTGTTTAATATCGCCACGGCAACCTGTCTCTCTCCCCCGTCTGCATTTGCCTCTTCTTTACTCTCTCTCCGTCTTCCTCTCCTCTGTCTCTCAGCCCTTTCCTGCCTGTCTGACTCTCTCTCTCTCACCCTTCCTGTCTTCCTGTCATTCTAGTTTCTCTATGTCTCTCTCTCCCACACTTGCTGTCTGTCTCTCTTTTTCTGTCCATCTGTCTTTCTCCACTATTTTGTTTCTCTCTCTCTCACTCTCCTAATTTCTGTCTGTCCCTTTCTCCCAGTTTTTGCCTGAATGTCTCTCTCTCCTACTTTCTGCCCCCCTCTCTCTCGCTCACCCCTTTTCTGTACATCTGTCTCTCTGCAGCTTTCTGCCTGTTTATCTGTCTGTCTCTGCCCACTTTCTATCTGTCCCTCCCCTTTTTCATTTGTCCCTCTTTCCCTTTCTGTCTGGATTGTCTCTCTTTCCCATAGTTTCTGCCCATCTTTCTCCCCTTTTCTCTATCGCAATCTCTCTCTCTTTCTGCCCGTCTCTCTCTCTCTCTCTCCCATTTTCTGTATATCTGTCTCTCAATCGGTCTCTCTCCACCCTTTCCATTTGTTTCTCTCTCTCTCCCTTTCTATCTCTTACTCTGCTCCATTCTCTCCATCTGTCTCCCTCTTATTGCCTTTCTTTGTTTCTCTTTCTCCCCCTATCTATCCATCTGTCTCCTTCCTATATCTGTCTCTCTCTTCCTCTTTTTAGTCATCCTTTCTTTTCCCATGGCTCATTCCATTTCTAACCCACTTTCTGTCCCCTCTTTCTTCTTCTCTCCTTTTATGTCCATCTCTCTCCCCATTTTTGTCCCGCTCTCATTCCCCTTTAGCCCCATTTCTTTTCAACTCCCCATTTCTGCCCCTCATATTTGTCTCTTGCTCTCCCCCGCTGTCTTCCACCCCATTTCTGTCTGTTTTCCCCTTTCTCTCCTTTCTCCCCATCTGTGCATCTGTCTTGCTACCCTTTTGCTGTCTCCCCTTTCTGTCTCATCTCTCACTGTCTTTCTCTTTGTCATTTTATCTTCATTTTCCACCCTTTCTCTTTCTCTGTCTCTGTCTGTCTGGTCCAGAATGATGTAATCTCGCAGAGATCGGATTTGCCTCGGCTCCTTGTTGTCTTACTGTTTCTAAAGCTCCATGCCAGAGATCCACGGCGGGACACAAACACGCGTCTCACTGAGCGTTTAGGACGGGATGCTGTCGCGGTTTCTCTCCCGCCGCACACTGCACTCTGACAGCGTGTATGCCTGTGTGTGTAACCGCTTGTGTAGCTCAGCAGGGCTGCTATTTCCTGTTGACATTCATTATTATGTATATAAATTCAATCTAAAAGAACGGCTTGGCCAGAAATGTACACAACACCCCCCAGACTCCAAATGTAGTCTACTGGCCAAGACATGTTTGCTTTATGTTTGTTTAAGTCCTAAGTGTCCAACATCGTACCACTCGAATGTGTCCTAAAAACTTCAGCTCATCTCAGTGATGCTCTCACGACTCCGTACAGTTAGTGTAAATGCTGTGTTTAATGATTTATGTGTTTTTCATTTGTTTGTTTTTTCTTAATTGTGTCATCATTCTGGCTCAAAATCTTTAAATACAGCTATTCTGATTAATTCACTATTTAAAAAAAATTGTGCCTCAATAAAAAAACAATGCATCAAACATACATCAAACGAAAAAGTGAATAACTGTAGAGAGTATGCATACTACATATATATGCATACACACACACACACACACATTATAATATACACATATATATATATAAAATTGGAAGCAATGTAATCTTTAAAGCACAGACACTTGAGCATCAACACAACACAAAAAGATGAAAAGTTTAAATGCAGCTATTACACATGGAGCTCTTCTGCCCCCTAGTGGACAGGAATAAAACTTATGATGCTACATAATCCGATGATATTTTAATAATCTGATTCAAAACGCAAAAACAAGGCTGTCTTTTAATAAGCTGCACTCCATAACCATTTCTGTGAGCACAGGGGTAAATACACTGTCTCTGCTGGACAGATTCTTTAATTGCGCTACATCTCAGGTTCTATGCTTTCAAAAACAGCTAATGTTATTGTTATTAATGTTATTAATCATCTTTTTGTGGTAAGTTCAGTGTTCAATACATTGCATATTTCTATACTTACTTATTATACTTAACCATGTCTATTCTGTCTGAGATTAATCACTCAACTATCATGAGCTAGGTATAGTCACTGAGTTATAATAAAGGCTTCCTGACTGTTTTTTTCTGACACGATCCAGCGCTAACGAGGCTCCCTCTGACACACACACACATACACACACACACACACACACACACACACACACACACACACACACACACACACACCTTTCACCTGGAGGGATCCCCTACCAAACAGCACCACATCCTGTGGACCACTATCTCACCAACACACACACCAGACCTGCTGCTTGGAGCAGCTCACTCTGCTTACTCTGAAATCTCACAATTTCTCTGCGGTCCGGCTCAATTCTCACCTCTGATTGAATATTCCTCTGAAGTTGTAGTTGGCCCTGTAGTTGTAGAGGGGTTTGGGTTCCAGCGGCCTGTAGACAGCCGGTTCTCCTCGCTTCATCGCCAATCCATTCAGCTCCACAGTGGGGGTGATGCTGCCTGAAGAACACACACACACACACACACACACACACACACACACACACACACACACACACAGGTGTTAATGTGGAAATAAACACCGCTGACAAGATGCACCGACATCACAGACGCCTCGCTTTCTAGCTCAGTAACTGCGCTAATGTTCCCACTAGGACTGCTGAGTTAACACGCATACAGTGTACTAAGATAATTCAGCATCCAGCAAAGACAGAAAGAGCGAGAGACAGAACAGAATATCAGCACTCAGGGAAACGGTTGCAGAACCCTCAGTGGAACCTCAGTGGAACCTCACTGTAAAGCTTCTAGGGCCTAGAAGGGAAAAAAATCAAGGGCTATCAGTGCAAAGTCGGTGAGAGTCACTGCAGGGTGATGGATCTAGAACCCTTAGTGCAAATGTTCTAGAATCTTCAGTGTAATGGTTCTAGAACTCTAAAAGCAAAGGTTCTTGGGCTATCAGTGCAAAGTCAGTGCATCTCTACAATCCACACTGTAAATGCATTAGAATCTGCTGTGTGAAGGTTCCAGAGCCGCCCGTGCAAATGTTCTAGAATCCTCAGAGCAAAGATTCTAGAATGGCAAAGGTTCTAGAATCCTCAGCACAACAGCTGTATAATCCTCAGTGTAAAGGTTCTAGAGCACTACAGTGTGAAAATCATTGACATGGCCATCAAAGCAAAAGCCAGTGGAACTCTACAGTCCTCACTGGAAATGTAATAGAATCTGAAGGTTCTAGAACACTCAGTGCAAAGGTTGTAGAACGTTTGGTGCACTCCATGAATCATTACTGCGAGCAGATAATTAAAAAAACCCAGAACAAAGGTTCTAAAATCCTCAGCATAAATGTTCTAGAATCCTCAGAGCAAAGATTTTAGAACCCTAAACAGAAATTCTACAGCCATCAATGCAAAGTCAGTGCAACTCTACAATCCTCACTCCAAATGTATCTGAGTCTGCAGCGTGAAGGTTCTAGAAATCTCACTGAAAAAGTTCTACAATTCTCAGCACAAATGTTCCCCTCAGTCCTATAGGTTTTAGAATCCTCAGAAATAAGGTTCCAGCATGCACTGTGTTAAGAACCATCAATGCAAGGGTTCTAGATATTCGGAATAAAAATCATAGAACCCTAACTACAATGGTTCTAGAACTATCAATGCAAAGAGCAGCTGCACGATCCTCACTGCGAATGTCTTGGGCTCCGCTCTGCAAAGGCTGTAGAACCATCAGTGCAGAATAATTCATGTGAAGTTACTAGAACCCTCAGTGCCGCTCTAGAACCTGAGGGTGATGCAGTAAGTGCGTGTTCCAGTGTGTGTACCTGGATTGGTGTGTGTGTCTGGTTTAGTGATGCGTGGCGGGGGGCGGGGCAGCGAGCTCTCTGCCAGCGCTTTATTGGCTGTTGAGTGTTGAGCTTTCTTAATGCTGGAGCCTTCAGATTCCCACACCTGCTCACCTAAACACAACTGTACAGTGAAGATCTGCACACACACGCACACACACACACACAGTTAGCGTTCAGCACGAACAATGAAACCTGTTTTATACACACACACACACACACACACACACACATATACACTATATTACCAAAAGTATTCGGTCACCTGCCTTGACTCACATATGAACTTAAGTGCCATCCCATTCCTA
>CM074966.1:13630772-13651010 GCA_037577455.1 Pangasius macronema | reverse complement strand
CAAGTGATTAGGACACCTGATTCTGATCATTTGGATGGGTGACCGAATACTTTTGGTAATATAGTGTATATATGCATACGTACACAGACATTATACTGTAAACATAGAGTATAATTTGATACGCATGTAAGTAAAAAGGCATTATAATCAGTGTAATAAAATGAAGTTGGCTTTCGAGCAGTGAGCGGAGCTGAAGCAGCGCACCTTGGCGTGTGCAGGCCCCCGCTCGTTCAGCAGTTTGTACTGCGGCTGGATCCGGTTGAAACGGGCTAACTCATTCACCAGACACATCGGAGTTTTCTCTTTAGGGTTTGCCATGTTATCCTGGGGAGGAGCTGAAACAAAAACACACTCGGTCATACCATGACATGACGTCACTTCATATAAGAGAAGAGAAAACTCTTCACTTAACAAACGACATTCTAGAAGTTTCCGTCACTGAATAACAGAATCCTCACATTGCTGCTGCACTGTTATGTGGCATTCACATTTGTCCTCTTTGAAAATGAGAAGCTGTAACTGGATACCATAAAGGTTTCTCTCTCTCTCTCTCTCTCACACACACACACACACACACACACCTGGTGGGACGGTGGGCACAGTGCCATTGATGGAGGGCACGGCGTGCGCTGAGGTCTGCACTTTCACTTGAGCCATGCTCTATATCTGTAAAATGAGAGAACCATGAGACGTTCCATTCATACAGGAAGTGCTATGAAGAAGAGTGTGTGTGGCTGATACAGATGTGGCACATACAGATGTGTTTGCAATGTGTGTCGCTATGTGATGGTTTAAGTCAGACAAACAGCAACAGATTTAGGATCCTCGGTGTAAAGGCTCTAGAACCCTAATACTCAGAACGCTAGAATCCACCACACAGAGGTTCTAGAATATTCAGTGCAAAGGTCCTAGATTTTTGAAAATCTTCAGAGTGAAAGATCTAGAATCCTCAGCACAAAGATTCTAGGACCTGCAATGCAAAAGTTCTAGAACTATCAGTGCAAAAGGTTCCAGGACCCTCACTGTGAAGATCTTAGTATCCTCAGTGCAATGGTTCTAGAACAGTCAGTGAAAGGTTTTAGAATCTTTTGTGTACTTCCTAGAACCATAAGCACAAGGTTCTAGAACCATCAGTGCAAAGTGAAGGCAGCGCTACAGTGCACTTTGTGAATGTCTTTGGATCCTCTGCGTGAAGGTGCAAGAACCTCTGTGGCTCTACAAACCTCAGTGCATATGTTCTAAGGTCCTCACTGGGAAGATCTTAGCCTCCTCAGTGTGAAGGTTCTAGAACACTCAGTGCAAAGGTTTTAGACATTCATAACGCCTTGGGTTTCATGTCTCTAAGTCTGAGCAATTTGCGGAAACTTATTGCGTAAGCTTCATAAAATCCCAATGAACTTACACGTGGAGGCTACAGAACACACACATTAGGCCACTGATGACACAACACACACTACATAAATAAGTGCTTGGCCCCCTGCTCAGTACTCGCTTCTCAGTACTCAGCACTCAGCGTATCCCTAGAGAACAAGAGACACAGTTTCAGGACATTGTACTGAAAGTGAGTGAAGGAGGCTGGGACATTCTCCAATTTCCCCGCAGAGGTGAAAAATCGGAGAGAAAAAGGTAGCGGCGTCTCTGGTGTAAGTCAGACAGGTCAATACCGCTGCTGTTTCAGACACGACGACTTTCCCAGCTGAGCTCGTCGGTTGAAACTGTATTCACAACATCAGCTAAGACTTTAGTGCTGAAGTCTTTCTATTCAACTTGACCACAGTTTTTTTTTAACTTAAGTTCTTAATATTCAGTAGTATTCAGTAGCCTAGGGCCTTGTCTGTCATTTCAGCTTAAAAAATATGGAAACTGGAAACGCTGTATTTAACACCGCTCTGTTAGCTACTTTAAATAAACAAATGCTGTTAGCGTGTTTATTCGGTTCTCCCTCCACCGCTGTCTCTCTGAAACAGACATAACTGCTCAGTGCCAAGTTCCTCTTCCTTGTGTGTTCTTTAAGAGTTTTGACTTTTAATTTGTTGATGATTAAAAGAGGAGGTCCAAAGGTCTGTTACTTTCTATAGCTGAGTTTAATATTTACTTTTCTGCTAGCTGTATGACTGATCCGACCAAAAACATGAGGTAAATTAGCATTCAAGCTAAATATACATTAGCTAACTTACCATAGTCCTGTAACGTTTCCCGCCCACTTCGGAACTGCGCATTGAGCTTTGGAGCTTATAAACTTCAAATAAAAAAATTATGGAGGCAGCACATCAGTGTCATCAGTCTCGCCCTGTGTGGAAGTTTTGTATGGATCGAAATCATTATCATTAAATAGAAAATTATTTTTAGCTCTTCCCTGGAAAGTTAGCAAAAGGCTCTCTCTGACAGGAATGGGGGATTATAGGGTGTTACGTCGCTCTGCAATACTACTATCATCGTCTCGTTTCACTCTGTCGACAGTACACGTCTATTTCTTGGCCTGAATGAAAAATCGATAAGAGAGTGATGCAGCAGAGCTTTAGTCCTTTAGTCTGTCCTGCTCTCTCACTGTCAAAACAGATCAGCTTCCAAAGCGCAAACTTTCATGCAAATGTCACCTAGACTCGACCTAGTGTTGCATTCTGGGACTCTGAGTCCAACTTTAGCAGAGTCTCCACTACTTCTATGCAGGATTTCTCATTAATACGACACTGAATGTTGCTGGGAAATGGTGGTGTTGTTATGAGTTAAAGGTGCATTAGGTAAAATTTGTCCCCATTTCTACCCATCGAGAAAAAGCTCAGCCAACAAAACTTATCCGATTCATCCATTAACCTAGCGGCAGTGAGAGCTACCGTCCAGCGCAATTTCCAAACTATCTCGCGATGATTATGTATTTTCCAGCTAGTTGGTCCTTCGCTGCTGTAAGGGGCTCACTGAGATGCATTTGCGTTCACACTACTAATGTGATGTGTTCATAATCGACCCACACTTGACCCCATTCACATCACTACTTAGTGCTTGTCCACTCATGATCCGATCACCCAGGACAAATGTTAATGCCAGGTGTGAACAAGAAACAGGGCACCTGAACTTCGTTGATGGAACGCAGGAGCATTATCTGTGATGTTAATCATTCATCGCTGAGCCCAGATTCTTCTCCATCAATTCTCCAGCTCAACGTTATCGGCTCACCTAATAGCCTAAAGTTTTGTTTTACGGAAGCTGTGGTAACTTAGCTGTCAATGTTTATCATAACTTATCATAAAACTTGCCTCAGGTGTTATCACTGTTTGTAGGACTTCCAGACTGATACAATATAAATCTTTATACCTACCTGACACTAGATTAGGCTAGTATGGTGTCGCTATCACTGGATCCGTTTACCATGTAAAGTACGTTAGCTGTCCTTATGCTCTTCTCATATCATGTTCACTTAACTTGGAACTCATATAGACATTTACACACCTTGTTTTCCTGGCTCAGTATGAGAGGATGGTTAATGGTTCAGGTTCAACCCCTTCAAGCTGGGTAGAATTGAGACCTGTCAGCCAATAAGTTGTGAGTATTTCCATGTATCAGCCAATAAGACATGAGTATTTTCACGTATCAGCCATTAAGACGCAAATATTTCCATGAATCAGCCAATAATACGTGTAAATTTCCTGTAAACTCTGTCTGATTGGACTTGCCTCCGTTCACTGAAGATACAAAATTACAACACTGCTGTCTTCTGTTACTGACGTTCGGTTACGAAGTGACAAACCGCTCCTTCTGGAGAATTATTCGCAGGCTAAAGCAAAAAAAACTTCGGAGCTACGGCCCTGAATACTCAGTTCACATTACGCCCCGATTGAACGCTCTGAGCCTGGTTTGACCTGTTACGCTAAATCAAGCGAGGCTATTTTAAATAATCCTCTCTTCTATTACCTCACTCTGTGGAATACCCATCTTATCGCTCGCTCTTATATTGATGGTGCATTATTTTTTCCCTCCTATTAAAAAAATGCCATTGTAACTGCATTGGCAGTGTCCCCCGTGTGACATCAGCACGAAACAACCTCCAACTTCTCATGAGGATAACTAAAACACGAAATCATCTACTGAAGTGACACCACAACGGATAAGCAGGTCACAATTATTTGAATATAAAGATGTTTAATGTGTTTTAGGGTGAAATGTTCCTTTAAACATTAAATAGGGATTAATGTGGATTGATATATGAGACTTGCTGAGTGTCAATACAACATCAGACATCTAGCAATAACTCAAGCCTGAGGCAGAGAAGCACAACAGCTCCTCACATGCTTAGGAGAATGATCAGGAATGATAAGGAAGGAGAAGAAATGATAATAAATGATGAATCTCGCTGCATTCAGCTGCAGTGATGATGTGATGTAGTTCAGCTCTTTCTCTCTGTATTAGTGGCCAGTATGTCAGGAACCGCTTGCTTTAAAGGAGCTCTACATGTTTCCGTCCACACAGACAGCTTCAAAAGGCTTCCCAGGTTTATATATTTGATAGAAAGCGCTCGACAGTATTTTTATATGTTCTTTTCTTTTCGCTTTAATTCAGCCTTAGCTGCACGGTTAGCTGTTAGCTGTGTGTTTATCCATCATGGCTGAATCTCTCAACTCCCCCTTGCGCATCCGACCCAAACCTCTCCATCACATCACTCAGCAGCTTTAACAGCCAAACACACACACAAACACACCCACACACACCAAACACAGTTCACACCCTGCCGCAAAAACTTCCACCTCACACACTTCACGTTTCAATTGTGTTTTTTTTTACCTCAGTCCGCGGCCAGACCTCCAACATTGGCAAACACTAAAGAGAACTAATGACACTGGACCGAACCACCGAGCGGATGAGCGCCGGATTTTTTACACATTATTAATCATTTATAAATCGAGTCTTTACTATACAGCGAACAGGTTATGAATCTAAACATCTTCATTAGTCCTGTGAATGTATTGTAAGATCCACTATAACCGCGGTGCAATTTAAATTTCGCGCATTAATATCAGAATGTCCCCCATTCGCTTTTGCAGGCATTGGTACAGTCCGACTTCCTGCTGCCGTGAAGAGCTTTTCCAAACTCCCCATACATAGCGTTAAGAGAATAAATAAACCCTTATAACTGGCTCGTCTATATAATAGATATTATTTATCCAAAATGTCATTCTACAAACAGTAAAAGTTAAATTAATTAGTTGAATAATTAATTGAAATGTAGTTTCATTTAATGTAAAACGTATCTAATATTAGATTAGAATATGTTATGTTAGCTTTTTGCTCACATACTATAAAGTTACAAACCTGGAAAACATCAGGGAAATTTATATATTTATATACTTTATATATTTCTTTTAATTTTTAAAATTATCTGTATAATCGATATTAATAGATTCGCTATATGATCATGTGTCCACATGCTTCTGGCTGTATAGTCCATTTTTCTTGATATGTATAGTAGAAAAATGCTGTCTGGTCTTTTTCCAGTCTTCACCTGTCCAGTTTCGGTGTCCACTGTAGCCTCAGATTCCTGTTCTTGGCTGACAGGAGTGGAGTCCGATGTGATCTTCTGCTGTTGTAGCCAATCCACTTCAAGGATGTGTATTCTGAAATGCTTTTCAGCTCACCGTGGCTGTAAAGAGTGGTTATATTGGTGCAACAGAACAGTGTTCATCCTATTGTTTTGAGGTTCGGATCCAGATGATGCCACAGCTATCCGCGGCCATGAGCCAAGGGAGCAAAATTTGGCCATGCTCTCTGGATGATGGATGGCATGCACTCCTGGGAGGAAAAAAAAATAAAAATGGGGCAAACCCAAGATGGTAAAATATGAAGCTTTTAATGGTCTTAACAACAACTCATTGGTCAGGAAATTAGCAAGAATTAAACAAATAGATAAAGGAACTTGTATGAGATAGCTCTTCCCTTTGATTTCTTTACTTGTTTAAGCCTTGTGGCCCTTGATGGGCTGCATCAGGTGTGGCAGATAACAAATAATGACTAATCTTTTAAGACGGAAACATTGTACACCCAGACATTTGAAAGTTTGAATTTTATATCAAACATTATTTAATTCTTATCATGATTTTACCTTTGCATACAAGAAGACTATATCAGTGAATTTCCCTGTTTCTAGCTTTTCCCCAAACAGTTCACTGCAGCAAAAGAAAACCAGCAAATGGTGGCACAGGAGCTCTCAGGAGTGCATTTGTTTCATTCTTGCTGATTTCCTGACCAATGATTTGTTCTTAAGACCATTAAAGGCTTAATATTTGCCATTTTAGGCTTAACCCGTTTTTTTTTTTGCCCAGTAATGTACTCTTGTGGTCATCTGTGAGCTCATGTATGTGGAAGAGGGCAAACAACACTTTCCACCATGTGTGTTAATTGTAAGATAGATGTTCAGTTTTGTCAGTAGATTAGATTAGAGTTAGACTTAAAGTGCATTTTTAACACTCCATTTTATAAGTCTGCAGTTTAATTAGGTTGAAACTCCTAATGCAACTTGTACCTATTCGGTTACGTCTTTATAAATGAGAAAAATGTAAGTCGCTCTGGATAAGGGCGTCTGCCATAAATGTAAATGTCTTAATGGGTTTCTGAAGTCCAGTCCCAGGGCCAGATGCGGCCCACGGCTTCTCTCTTAGAATGTATTATGGGTGGCCCGTCAGCCAGCAGGTAGTAATTTTTCCTTTTACCTGATGGTGGAAGCACACTGCTTTAACACAGTTATCTAAAATGCAAGAGCTTTTTTTTTACTCTTGAAAACTCTTGAACTTGAACTTTTAAACTCTTGAATCTCTTGACTCTAAGGAACTCTAATAAGTTTTGTCTAAATTCACCTCTAGGTGGTGTTTTAATTCACAAATGTATAAAGCTGCTCAACTTTTTAATCTTTTTTAATAAAGTTGAACTTTTTAATCAAATCAAGATTCTTGTTTGATTTGAATTAAATCAAGATTGGGTGTGATGGTCACGTGTTCACAAACCTTTGGCCATACAGTGTATACTGTAAGTACATGTATAAGAGTATATACGTATGTGCTATTTGTTTATTTATTAGCTTATTTATTTATATGCAACGTTTCACATTTTATTTCTGTTTCATTATAGCTTGTGAATCATGAGTTGGAGAAGAATAAACTGGGAAAATTCATACAAGCCACACTGCATTGAGAATTTAGACATGAGAACTGAGACATGGTTTGATGATGTATTCCACGAGACCTTTCACTGAGTTCATCTTCCCTTTGCAGTTCTTCTTTTCGGAGACTATGGAATTCTGTTCTTGTGTCTTTTGTTATTGTTTCACAGGCCCTTAAAAAGAACCTAGACTTAGACCTTCCTTTCTGGTCATTAGGTTAGTTTACTTAACATTAGCACTGCTAACAAATGTTATTGCTTGTATTGCACAATAAAATATTTTACCGTATTGTTTTTAACATTAGAGTGCTTGCTAGGTTTATTATACAACAAATTACCCTGTAATTTGCTAGCTTCCTAGCAAACTTTGTCAGTTAACTTGCTCATTTTTATGCTGTGTAGCAATTAGGTAGCTGGCTAGATTAGCTATTGTTCTTATACTATTAGATAAAGATGAGGGATGTCACGTGACCACGTTTGCCAATGGCTGACGAAACTTACCCTGTTGACCTGAGGACAAAGCCAAGACGTATGTAAAGATTTGGAACATCAGACAACCAAGCGAGCCGATACTCAATAACAAATAATTTCAATAATACCACAGCACTGCTGAATTCTCAAATCTGTTTGGTCAGAAGAATTTTCTTTAACAGCAGCTGACACTGAAATTTAAATCGCAGAATTATGCTAATGTCCTTGTTCTAATACATTACCATTTCGTAACAACTCCTTCACAGGGACTTGCCTGTACGGTGGAAGTATCTAAGGCTAATAATAAACAGATTAAAACCGTGTTGTATAATCACTCATATGGTGACGCTTTCTGTAAGGAGACATTTATTTAACATTTATGGAAGGAGTCTCCAGCGTCAGTGCTTTGTAAGAGTCTGGAAGTTTTCCACCAAGGGAAAGACTTCGGGACTATGGAGTCTGCGCTTTCCGGTGTTTTTTTGTCTCATTAACTTTAAGAGAAAGCGAACAAAAAAATAAATATGAGAAAGAGAGCGAGAGAGAGAGAGACATAGAGTAGCCACTATAACAAATGATAGCAGGAATTAACTTGTCTTGTGAATTTTTTACAAAATTAAATTTAACCATAAATGTGTTAAAAAAGCAATGTGATGTGTCGTTCATTAATAAATTTAAAATCATAACAGTTGGAACAGTTCTGTGGTGTAAGAGGAATAAAACATTTTGGGATATTTAGTTATAAGAAAGTAATCGACTTCAGGGTGATAACTGTAGCTCCACTTTGCCTCACACCACTCCATCCTAGATTATTTTCCTATAACAGCACACCCATGAGTGTTTTATTCCTTACATCTCTAATGCAATATAATAACCACCGGATTAGCAAACTGAAAATCGGAATTCAGAGCCTAATTTGCAAACAAAGTCTAAATAACCATTCTTTACTATACAGGTCCATTCAGCTAAAGAGTAACACACACAATTTAAACATACATATTGATTTTTTTTTTGTAAAATAATTCCTTCAGGGGGGAAAAAAAAAAACGGAATATATACACGATAAAACACAAAATAACTGTAGGAAAGCTGATTTCTTCTCCAGGGGAAAAAGTACCTGAGTCTGAAAAGTGTGACCAGGAAAACAAACACACAGATAAGATGATCAGGATCAAAAGAACTCTTCACATTTAGACATGTGCCGATAATTCCACATCCGCACTGTTGTTATCGTGAACACTTCAAAACGTTGTCACTGAAGTGAATTTGCTAAAGTCGAAATTTAGTCTAAGTATTTAGATTTTGCTAGCAGCGTGTGTAATGTTCTAGCCAGCGCTTGTTACTTAGCAGTGGTGTTGACTATGAGAGATAACGTAGTTTTTTGTTTGTTTGTTTGTTTGTTTTTAAAGCGCTGTTTGCATCTACGAAGACATTGTTCCAATCAGAACTAATCTACAAACAGTATATAATTTTTGCGAAATGCACTTACAAAGCTTGCCTAAGCTAATGTTTTCTTTATTGTTGTCGTTCCTATGGTTACATTTAGCTAGCTAAAGTTATTTCCTAGTTAGTTACCTAGCTAGGTCTGCGTTACAAGACTTGACTCTGTTTAAAAACACTGTCCAGTAAGAAGAGGTAAAGAAAGGTAAACATATAATAATATTGTGTTCACATCGTAGGCTTGAATAAAATGTTAGACATTCATGATATGAAAACCGGAAAGTCGTATCGGCACATGGCTGTTCACAAAGAGCTAAACTTTACGCTGTCTACCTTACAGCCCTTTTGAAACCCTTTAAAATTTCATTTCTACAAATAAATAAATACACTACAGAAGCCTTGCTAATATTCATTACAGTCATCAGTCTTCATTGATTTATCTAGAATAACCATATAAACAAGGAACATTGCTAAACATACCGAAAGTCTTACGTCTATTACTTTCTGTATGATTAAAGAGGAAAATCAAATTACAGTAGTATACAGGCATGTGCCGATATTAACTTTCCAAATCACAATATCTGCTCATCCTTTTAATCACAGCTTCCCAATATCGTTACCAGACTGTACTGGTGTCAGTAGTATTGTTTAGATAACACTACTATACATTCACCTGCCACTTTATTAGGAGCACCTGTACATTCATGCAATTATCCAATTCGCCAATAATGTGACAGCAGCAGTGCATAAAATTATACAGTTACAGGTCTTCAGTTTATGCTCATATCAAACATCAGAATGGAGGAAAATGTGATTTCTGTGATTTTGACCGTGGCATGGTTGTTGCTGCAAGATGGGTTGGTTTGAGTATTTCAGAAAGTGCTGATCGCTTGCGATTTTCACACACAAACAGTCTCCAGAGTTTATACAGAATGGTTCGAAAAACACACACACAAAAAAAAACATACAGTGAGAAGCAGTTCTGTGGGCAGAAATACTTTCTTGATGAAAGAGATCAGAGGAGAATGGTCAGACTGTTTCAAGCTGACAGGAAGGGTACAATAAGTCAAATAACCACTCTTTACAACTGTGGTGAGCAGAAAAGCATCTCATAAAGTATAACTTTATTATAAAAAGTGGAGGAGCTATATAAAGTGGATGAGCTTCCAAAGCAGAAGACTACACCGGATTACACTCCTGTCAGCCAAGAACAGGGCACAGGCTCACCAAAACTGGACAGTTTGAAGACTGGAAAAAGACGAGACAAAAGAAATGTTCAAGTCACTGCAATAAGTTTTTCATTAAGTGAAGCATTTGACCTTTATGTACATGATTTTGTGCACTGCAGCCACGTGACTGGCTGATTAGATAACTGCATGAACGAGCAGGTGCACAAGTGTTCCTAATAAAGTGGTCAGTAAAAGTATATTGGGTTTTTTTAAAGAAAAACCAAAGCACAACCCAAATAAATGGAAAATTGAAGAAAATAAATACAAATTCATATAATAGTATAATTAAATAATAATAATAATAATGTCTTATGTGATGAATATAAAGTTGCTTCTACTGATGATTTATTGAAGTATTCACAAAATCATGCGTTTTAAATATCGCCGTATGTAATCTAAACGATTATCGGCACATGCCTAGTTAATTAAATAGAAATAAATTAGTGAGTGAGGTTTCGATTTAAACTGTTCTGTGCCTTCATAGAGAATTTCACAGTGCATATAAACATCGAACAAAAACAGATGCACAAACACAAAGCACTTAATGCTAAAGTCATTTCCAGATGAACCAAACAATTTAGGTTCATTATTGCACAACAAAAATAGAAAAGAACGTTAAATTTAATAATATTTTAAATTAAGTAGAAAAAGACAAGGGCTTTGTCTCAAATGGCATACTATGCACTTCACTATTAACTGGATGTACTAACTTCTCAATTCAAAGACCAGACCTTTGTTCTTTTTCAAAATAATATCAAAATATTTTCTGGATCTATTCTAGCATTGGATATGAAATACAGTAAAGCCTGAAACGAGCAAAAAGCATGTTCTGAACTCTTTTGAAAATATTTGGTTAAAATTGGTTCTGTTTGGCCTTCCATACCTCAATTTTTCATTCTGCTGAACTGATCATTTTGACTAGCACTTGCTGAACTGACTAGCAATTTGAATTTACACTCTCATCTAAGCCAAGAGACTAAACATAGCCTTAGATAGCTCAACTCTGCACCCTGAACAGGGTCACCAAGGGTCCTTTTGTACACAATGCTCACACTAAAAGGGGTTGGTGCACTACAGAAGCATGCGATTTGAGACATAGCTAAGAAACCAAAAATCAAAGAAACGGAATTAGGACTCATTGCTTATTCCGGCATCCTTCTGGAGTCAATCCTGATTGGGTGTTTCCGCCTTTAATTCTTGGAAGTCTTTGCTTTAACTGAAGCCATTTCGTTGTTAACATAATGCTGGTCCTTGAGTAAAAGTTCACGTCCTCCATTTTCAGTCCGAGGCTAAAGTTCAAAGTTTAAAAAGTGCTAATGTACGTCAGCAGGAACTTCTTTCTAAACGTGTTGTCAAGTTTAGCATCAACATGTATCATCTGCAAAAAAAAAAGAAAAAGAAAAGAAAAACAAACACACATTTGCATGTTTACTGCTCTTCCCAATGCGCCACATGCATGTGCATATACCTTTCATTACAGTTTATGATTAAGTGTCATGATATCATAAACCACAATAAAAAAAACTCAAGTAATTATCATAAACTATGATACATAAACTGAATAGTGCAGGTTATACCACAAAGCTGTTGAGTTCTTGAATCTGATTGGTCAGATGGTATTGATTAATTTTCTGTAACAACTTACACAGGGACTTGTATAGCAGACACTTCACATAAACTGATTTTTTTTTAAAGTGTAATTATTTACATGGTGAAGTCTTCTTTCTGGAGACGTTTATTTAGCATTTTGGAATGAGTCTCCAGTGTCAGTGCTTTGTCTGAGTCAGAGGTCAAACTGTTAAGTGTTACGTTTTGTGACACTGGAGAGTCTTCAAAATTACTGATAATAGTAATAACAGGAACTTTCCTTTTTCGTTTCGCGGACGTTCCACGACATTAAATGTAACTATAAACTGATAAAATAGTACAACACCCTGTGATATAAGAACGAAAAACACTCTGGAGCATGCTATTATAGGAAAATTACATGAGAGAGCTAACATCTGTCCACATTGATGATTATTTTCCTATAACATCATACCCTATTACGTTTAGTCTTTACATAACTGATTATCAGCTCGTGTCTAGTTGATATGCAGAGAAGCAGCAGTAATGCTCTCACCATGATACCACCATTTAGTCTTCTTTGGGTTTTTGTTACATGTCCTTACATAAAAGGAGTTATCAGGAGGCCGTCTCTGAAACAGATGAACAGGTGAAACAGGTGAAACCAACTTTAAAGGAGCAGATTTTTACAGCCCTTTGTAACTCTGAGTGTCTAATTTCTGGGCCAGAAAAGTAAACAGTCTGAAATAAAGAAACTTGTGTGATTTATTGCAGATCAAAGTTTCTCTAAGGTATCACTGAGCCTGTTTGCTTCTATTGTTTCTTGCCTCTTGACTGTCAGGATTAGATCCACATAGGGATTACTTACATACTGTCAAAACGGAGATGTAAATGCCCTCGAGCCACATTTAAAACGGATTCAAATCTGATCTTTCAAACCACAGGAGGTCTGAGACTAGGCTTGTATGACATAATGATTTAATCATCTCTACATGATATCACACTGCCATGATAGCCAATGACTTTTACTCAGAATATATTAGATTACCAGCCCTGCCAACTTTTACTCAGTTTGCGGAGGAGCAGTTTAACATCCGAGTACGAGTTTTTCTTTCTCCTCCTGGTGGTGTGCTGAATTCTCACTCCCTGGCAGTATATATACATTTGTATGTACAATTATCAACAGGAAATGAAGAACACAGTCCTTTGGTGATTTGAGCAGATTTGAGTATTCTGTATGATACATTATGATCGAATTTAAATCTGGCTATTTAACATTTGACTATGAGTGTAACTCCATTTGATACAAGATCCATAGAATGATCATATGTAATCCTATAGGTCTAGAAACACTTCTAAACAGCCTAATCTGGACATTCTGTGCTTTCCCACCACAATAGGACTGCTATTTGGTTCGTAAAATCAGTTCCACCAGAATCCTGCCAGTCTTGAACCGCTGTGTCACCATGACAACTCGTTATTAAATAACTACGGTTTTAAAAAATACCTAAATCAAGCACTGAACCCAAACTGGCTGCATGTCAGTAGAATAAGGAGCAATACATAATTATACTCAGCAAAAACAACCAGGAAACTTTACGTAAGGTTTCTTGATTAGTTTAATGTGTGTGTGTGTGTGTGTGTGTGTGTGTGTGTGTGTGTGTGTGTGTGTGTATATACCTTCTCCTTGCAGCTGGACAGCATGCTGATGATGCTGAGACACACTGACTGGACAGACAGTGCTGGTGACCAGTCCTCTGTTAGAATGGACAGGCAGATGTGGCCATTGCTATAAATATGAGGATGGACAGGAATGTTCTCTCCTGTAAACATTACCTGAACACACACACACACACACACACACACACACACACACATAGGTCAAAGAAATGCATTGGAGGTGAAATTATGATCTCATAATCAGGCTGGGACGAGATGATATGTAATCAATGATCCATTGCATAGAAGATACATTAAAATTAGCCAACAATTTAATATATGATTTGATTTATAGATGTTTCGACATAATGTGACATAATGCAATATATTGCTGAGCAAATACTACTGCTTCTTACATTTGACAGGGGCCATACCTCTTTTCCTGGGACTGACAGGCAAAGAGGCCACACCCCTTTTACCAAGACTGCCAGAGACAGGCAACACCTCCTTCACTGAGACTGTTAGTGAGAGGCCAGACCCCTTACATGGGGTGTAACAAGCACGTAGGCCATACTTTCTTCAGCGAGGCTGCTAGGGAGAGGCCGTACCCCTTACATGAGGACTAACAAGCACATAGACCATGTCTCCTTCACTGAGACTGCTAAGGAGAGCCCACACCCCTTACACAAGAATTAACAAGCACATAGGCCATGTCAGGAAGTGACTCTGACGATTCCTCTCGGGTGTGGGGAATGTGTTCTTAATTGTTCGTGTATCCGGTACAGTCCTTCATAGAAACTGCCAGGGACATGCCACACCCCTTACATTTTGGCCTGACAAGCACTTACACCACACCTCCTTCACTATGATTGGTACTGAGACCTAAATTTATGCAAAGTAGTTATGACACATTGTTCTGACATGTTTTTTAACTCCTGTATAAATTAATGATACTGCACAGTACTTAAAAAAACGTTTGCTTATTAGTTTGTGGAAATTGCATCGTACCTGAGGTGAGTCAAACGGATATCGACTACTGAATTTGAAAAGCAGCTGGAATTTTTCTCCTTCATACAGAGTGCCAGAGGCTCCTTCCATATCAATAACCCACCTACAAAACAGAGGAGAATAAAGTGCGTTGAAGTATTTATCACACAAATATAATCATATAGAATGTTATGCCTAATAGGCACAAGTGGAAAACACATTATTAGTTACTTTGCACTGGTTAGATTATAGTATTTCACTGTCATTTCATAGTCTGGAAGTCAGGAATGTAAAGATTGTGTCTGGGTTCAAATTGGGAAGCACACTTACTGTGTTATAGTATTCTCTACACTTTTCTCGTTCAGAGTCATTCCAGGAGGAGGATCGTTCTGCAAAGCCAACAGTTCTTTCTGAAGCCTTTTCTGTTCAGGAGTGTAAAGGAATATAAGAAACAAAATGTTAGTTTGTTTACTAAGACTAACAATGCCACAAGTGATTAACAATATTAACTCCAAACTTTTTTTAGACTTCTTTAGCAACTTTTTTGAAAAAAGAGCCTAACAACAAATCTAATAACTTTTTGAGCAGATTTTAGAGGCTGCCCTGCACTCAATCCCTCTGAGGTCGAGTGTTGTGTCGACGACCAACACGATCAATTCTCTCTTCCAAACCCGTTGAGTGGTAGTCTCTCGTTTCGCTGACTGAGTTCAGCTTGCATAAGCCTATGTTCCCAATGACTAATCACTGATAGCCCTTCTTCCCAACAACCAATCACCATTGTCGCCAACGACCAATCACTGATCACCATCGCTCCCAATGACCAATCACTGATCGTCCTTGTTCCCAACAACCAATCACCACTGTTCCCAATGACCAATCACTGATCACCACTGTTCCCAATGACCAATCACTGATCACCATCGCCCTTGTTCCCAACGGCCAATCACTGATCGCCCTTGTTCCCAACAACCAATCACCACTGTTCCCAATGACCAATCACTGATCACCATCGCCCTTGTTCCCAACAGCCAATCACTGATCGCCCTTGTTCCCAACAACCAATCACCACTGTTCCCAATCACTGATCACCACTGTTCCCAATGACCAATCACTGATCGCCCTTGTTCCCAATCACTGATCACCACTGTTCCCAATGACCAATCACCATTGCTCCCAATGACCAATCACTGATCGCCAATTTTTTGTCCCACCCACACACCTTTTCCTTTTTCTTTGTTTTAAGCTCTCTTCTTGATATATTCTTGATAGAAATTATAACATTTTGTATATACATAAATAGTTCTTTATACATAAATAGTTATTCAGCAGTGCCATGACCAAAGACCTATCATTTCTATAAGATACGAGTTATAATTATTATACCACAGCATGGATGAATGCTCGAATCTGATTGGTCAGAAGGTGTGCATTATTTTCTTATAACAGCAGGGCTCGGAAAGTAGCTTTAGCTGTAACATGAATGATGAGTTAATATTAATGCGCTCATTCTGATACATTATTGTTTTTATAGCATCAGCTCATATACAGGGACTCCACATAATCTAAGACTAATAATAAACAGATTTGAAACATGTTTTGTTTAGCAAAGTACAACAATTGTTGATGCGGTGACCTTTTTTGTTAGGAGACATTTATTTAACATTTATAAAAGGAATCTTGATTGTCAGTGCTTTGTAACAGTCACGGTGCTGTGTGAAGTTTATCAGCACAGGAAAGTCTTCAGGACAGAGGAATTTACACTTTACGGTTTCTTAGTAAAATGACAAGCTGTTTTTTTTTTAAGAGAGAAAGAGAGGAGTGAGGCTGGTGAGGGAATGACTCACAGCTATAATGTAAATGAGAACAAGAACTAACTGTGCGTTCAAGTCTTCCTGGGAAGTTCGCATTTACGAGTTGGGAAGTCATAATTACGAAGTCAGGTGCGTTCAAGTCACTTGGGTCAGAGCAAGGTGTTGGTGTACCTTCTCTTATTTAACTACAAAATATACAGCAAGGTTTTTAACTTCTAGAAAATCAGGTGTGTTTTGCTTTTTTTGTCTTTTTACTCAATTTATGAAGCCGCTATAAACTTTATCGTTACATTATATCGTAATTGTACAATGCTACAATGCAATATTTTGTGCAGACAATTAGCTTGTTTTATTGTAAATAAAAGACAAAGACAGGTCACTGCTAAACACCCATTCAATTTCAACAAATTTACCGTCAACTACAGACCTTGCATCCATTGTTTTCTTACTTACAAGCCCCCAAACTCGGAAACTCGGAGCTCAGAGAAAATCCAGGGCTTCCCACTCATAATTTTTTCGGACTTTGTGGTGCAGTTCATGTGCGTTCAATTCGTAAATACGATCTTTTCTTCATGACATTGTGTATTTTTCTTGAATTACCTTCTATTCTGATCAAACTCGATGCTATACTAAGTGTCGTCAGAACATCGTCCTTCTCCACGGAACACGTTCTGATATGCAAATGACCATGAAGCAATGAATATGCAAATGAGGACGTGACGTCAGCTGTCGACTTTTTGAGTGTGCACTAGGTACTTTCCCCTGAAAAGAGCTGACAACACTAAACCCGAGCCCATTAACCATTCCCATATTACTTACCAGGCTATGTTTCTGTTTCTGCGCCCTCCTAAATAAATATTTAACGAACCTAAAACTATCCAATTTTCAACACAAAACATGTCAGTATCTGCACATACTTTCATAAGTTTTAAAGTTACATAAGCAAACTGGATTATGTTTTAATCTGGTTTTCAGCGAGTAAAATATTAAACAAAACATACACAGCTAACTGTCAAGGTTTGGTTTCCCCAAAGACTTTAAACACTTAGAAGGAAATAAACAAGCTTAGCCGAGAAGGGCATGAGACTGCGGCCAAATTCCAAATAGCGCTCTAGTCTCCATGCATGTGCACTATGTAGGACACGAAGCAAAGGCGATCTGCGCACTACTTAGCCCACTATGTGAGTCTTAGGGCGATGTTATAGGATACAGCCTACAACTATGCTAATGCAACCGGTTAGTTAGCAAATATGCTAGCTAATCTTATTGAAACCGCGATAAATACATCTGACAAACTGTTTATTATCCTATCTCGCTTTATTTACTGCTCTGGACACCTACGTTACGTTTTAACAAACGTTATGAGGTTAAAGCTAGATAACGTCGCCTAAAGTCTCGTTTAGCATGCTAAGCTAAAGAGCCTTAGATACTGCTAGGAAGGAAGGAAGGATGTTTCACCACGAGCTATAAGTACAACTGATGCAAACTTCATTTGTTAAAAATCATAAACAAGATAAATTTTCTGTGTCGTCAGTTCGACGGACATACAATAACGTGTCGGCAAGAATAATGAAAGCATCTAAGCTAAAATAAAGAGATAAAACAAGGTAACTGATGACACCTTTACCTGCATGGACGCCATGCTGGAAGGCCCTGCATCAGCAACACTGTGTGTGTGTGTGTGTGTGTGTGTGTGTGTGTGTGTGTGTGTGTGTGTGTGTGAGAGAGAGAGAGAGAGAGAGATACAGAAAGTGGAGCAGTGAGTTATTGCAGTACACACTTTGCTCTGTCCCTGAACTCTTTACAGTTCATGACCATTAGAAAACCTTCACACACACACAGTCTAATGGTTTCCACCACACATACCATTACAAACCATCAGCTAACCATTAAAATTACCATTATTGGTCCTTAATGGTATCCACTAGACATAACATGCCACCAATAGAAGGCAACAAATTACCATTACATTAATCATTACAAATGAGGTTTTTTTTTATATTATTATTTTTTTACAGCAGGGATAATTTGGGACAGGATTATATCCAGCTTGATTTTAGTTGCAGAATTGCTGTATTTTATCCATCCATCCTACACAGGGTTGCGAGGTAACCTGGAGCTTATCCCAGGGAACTCGGGGCACAAGGCGAAAGACACCCTGGACAGGGTGCCATCCCATCGCAGGGCACAATCGCACACACATTCACACACTACGGACAATTCGGAAACTCCAGTCAGCCTACAAACCATGTCTTTGGACTGGGGGAGGAAACCCCTGAAGGACGGGGAGAACATGCAAACTCGAGAATTGAGGCAGGAATTGAATTGAATATGCTAACCACTAAGCCACAACCCTCTCCTTGCTGTATTTTCTATTTTGGATTATTCATAGATTCATTCATCTTTAGTAAGTGCTTTAACCTGGTCAAGGTCGTGTTCCTAGGTCCGGAGCCTATCAGAGGAACACTAGGCAAAAAAGCTGGAATACACCATGGCTGGGGCACCAGTTTATCTCAGGGCACACACATAATTTTACACAAAGGGCCAATCATGTGGTGTCAGCACAATGCAAATAATAATAAATAAATAAAATCATGCAAATTACAGGTCAAGAGCTTCAGGTAAAATGTTCACATTAAACATGTGGAAAGAATGTGGGAATAGTGAGATCTCTGGGAAAATGTGTCTCACCACGCTTTCCGTCTTTTGTGACTCACTCGCTGTCAAGACACCCCCCTTTACCAAACAACTATCCAGAAATTGGTTTGAGCTGTATACTTATATTACTCCTATATATCAGACCATAAAACGTGGTCACCTTTGAGATTCATTGATTTGATTTTCAGCAAGGTCAGCCATCCTCTCAACCGGCACCAGAACCTCTGTTAAAAAATATAATCAGAAGACTACAGACATACCTTTTGTAGAATTTACTAACATATAAGTATATACCTGATACTTTGAGCCTACAGGAACAACATCATCCTTACTGTCTTTGCATTTCTGGACCATTAGACAGTTAGTACATGTACAAACATGCACTTTTAACAGCATAGCTTTATAATGTGTCATATAAGGCTTAACACTGTTTCTTTGGGGAAAGGTGGACATGTGAATTAAATAAGTGTTCAATGAAAAGGCAGGGTCATGTTTATCTGCACAGAGCTGTCCTGGATGTAGCCAAAATGTGACATTTTGACTGAACACTGACAACAAGGATTAATGTCCAACTCTCGCGTGTTCTCGCGATAGCAGCGCTGTCGCGATAAGCTGCCAAAAGAGCAATGTTCTGCGTTTCGTAAACAACATGGCGCGTCATGGACTCAGTTGGACTTGAGACGTTGCAGTTGACAGCGGATATTTTACGGAGATAACAAAAATACTCACAGTCATTCGACATAAAGCAAATGTTTCGTCACTAACTTTGGACTGCAGAGGAAAAGCAGATAAGCGACAGAAGTGTGAAAAAAGGTAAAATAGACTGTAACTAGCCTTTGTAAACAAGAGGACGCGTTGCTAGCATAGAGCTAATAAATAAACAAACAACCGAAAACGTAAACATCACCGATCAACAAGAACCAGCTGATCTGTTTTCAAAGATTTATCCTGCAGTCGACGTGTATTTGCTTAGTGTCATTTCGGTGATCCACCCTCAGGATGTTTGCACCATTTTGTATTAATTAACTGTGCATTTGGTTCATAATTGCTACCTTAAGCCAATAATAATAATAATAATAATAATAACAGCAATAGTAGTAGTAATAGTAGTAATAATAATAATAACTTTACTGCCTCAGGTGGGGATTTTTGCAGCTCATTTGAATCACAAATGTACAGAAGATCATTGCACTCTATTGGAGGTACATTTAGAAAACTGGAGCAAACTGTAATATTATTTGTTAGTCAAATACAGTTGGGGTCATAAGTTTACATAC
>CM074966.1:13591524-13607063 GCA_037577455.1 Pangasius macronema | reverse complement strand
CCTTGCTCAAGGGTCTCACCTCAGTTGTGGTATTGAAGGTGGCAGAGAGCGCTGGTCATTCACTCCCCCACCTACAACCCCTGCCGGACCCAAGACTCGAACCCATGACCGGGTTCGGGTTCACCTTCGGGTTACAGGTCCGACTCTCAGACCATTAGGCCACGACTGCCCCCCATGTTGCGCCCATTGCAGCATGTTGTGAGGACACGTGATGAAACTCTGTCATGTGACATTATTTTTGTGCGTGAATGCCACTTTTCTCAACAAGAAAATTATTTCTATTAAACTATTTATGTTTCCTAACTTTTTTTTTGCAACATTTGAAGTATCAACACAGAATTTATGTGCTAAACTTAAACGACACTTGACGACATAAAAGATTATGTCAACACTTGTGAAATTTTATCGATAATTTGCATTTCCATCAGCTATATCGGTAAACGTTTCAATGCGCTAAACCTTTTCTCGCAAAAAAAAATCCTTAGCTACATAGCTACTGTCTGATCTCTCATACACTCTACACTGTTCCTTACTTACTACTCTATCTATCTATCTATCTATCTATCTATCTATCTATCTATCTATCTATCTATGTCGTAGACACCACCGATAATAAGATATTAAATAAAACTACAAGAACAAGATGGACATTCTACACGAGTCCTTCTAATTTCAGTCCTTTCGGTTGGAAGATGACGAGATGGAGGAAGTTCCGTCCCGTTTTGTCTTTAATTCTAAAATCTGCGCCTGCAAGAAAAAAAAAAAAAACACATTGGTCACATTGGTGTCGTTACTCTGATTTCTGTTCACGATGGGTGTGCGATTTAAGCAATATCGGATGGGCAAGAGTGCCGTTGTACTGAAGATCAACACTGCTGTGATTCGGCCACAGGTAATCACAGCTGCACTGATGTTCAGTACAACAACATGATTGCGAGGGTCACATTGCTTTTATACAGCAGCTCTATAAACAAGAAATTAGTCCTGAGTAATTGACAATTCAGAAAGAATATTTTGTTTATTTTTGGTCCGTCAACAAAAATAGTTTCCAAAGGAGTCAAAGCTCTATAGATCGTTGTGTGTTGTCATGCCAACGCACAGACAGCCCATAATAAGTATAGTAAAGTTTTCAGTGTAATGAACTATTGCTGAAACTGGAATTTTACGTAGTGAACACATACAAGCTGGTGTGATACGTACAGTGAAATGTCCCAGTGTTGTTATACTAAACATCAGCACTCTTGCAACGCCACTTGTCCAATCAAATTAGTGGACCAGAGCCAACTGTTGTGTAAGATATAATCATAAACAAAACACACCTTTAGACAGTAAGAATGAAACCGTTTTCCATGCGCTGCTCGTTGTAGCCAGGAGTAAAGGGGTAAAACCCTTACAGTCGACGCAGTCGATGTCCGCTCCCTTCACAATGCAAAAACACAACCAGCAATGATGTACAGTCGTGAACTGACAGTACTGCAAAAAATATTTCATAAAACTAAAGATGAAAATTATTCTCGATTCACCTTTGAGACGAGATATTTAGTCAGTTCCACATGATCGAATAACGTGGCTCTGTAATTACAGCAAGGCAAATAAATACTAAGGCATTTACTGAATTAATGAATTTCTCTTAGTTTTATTTCTCTTAATCAATGTGTTTAATCAGTTGAATGTTGGTGGGTGATAAACATTATTGAAAATAAATGAAAAAAAAACTATATTTGATTTTTATGACTGCGAGGACCATATTTCTATAATATTTATGGTTTTAATGTTATTAATACAATGAAATGAGAAAGAAATGAGAATTAAAATGGGACAATAAATTCAGAGAGTTCATGAGCAGGGGCTTCAGTAGTGCACACTCTGATGCTTATCTAGAGCTCTAATGGGCGTACCTTTGTGTAGCATACATCATTTGGAAATTGACCTATTGCAGTGCATTGTGGGATTTTGTGAGTTTCAGCTTGGGTGTCTATTATAGACTGACCTGTGTAACGGCGTCTGATTGGCTGCATCTCTAATGTTAATGATTTCATCAATTCTTCCCTCATAAGGATGCAGCATCGCTTGTACGGCCTCTGTCGCTCCCTGTGTGCAGGCGAAGTGCAGCGCTGTGGACTTGTCACACTGTAACACACACACACACATGCACACACACACACACAAACACACACACACACACACACACACATACATGCACAGGGACTGATATTGTGTTTCAGTCAACTCCATTATTAAAAACTGAGACAGATCCATAGTTTAGTTCCTAATATGCAACTGAATCTGAATTTCCTAGATGGGTTTTTCATTTTCATTTCATTTTCAGTCAATGTTTAGTAGTAAATTGTTTGATTTTTTAATGCTTTTTAGTGATCTCTACACCTCGCAAAAGAATGCAATGAACTCTCAGTGAAATTAACGTAATCTTTTCGAAAAGAATGAAATCTCAGTGATTCTTTAATAGCCAAACCTGTTAATATATCATAACAATCAAAACTAATTTATTAAATATTAACATTACCTACGTTAGCTAGCCTAACTGACCTAACTTAACATACCTGTGTACTGTAGCTTAAAGTTAAAGGTAAGGTAAAGGTAACTGCGCCTAGTTTGTAAAATAGCTCTTAACTGAGCTGACTGTAATGCTTCATATTTCATGTATATAATTGGCCAAGAATTAAATTATAATGTTCTTCTTTACCTGAAGTTTAGTTGCTCTACCCAGGCCTTTTTAGTGTCTAAATGTTGTATATTTGCCCTGGAGATATAAAGCTAAGAAGTAAAAAAAAAAAAAAATGATTAGCTTCCAGTGTAACACTGTGCAAGCTATATTTCAAAAAATTTGGCCATGTGACAGGAATGTTCCTGCCTGCTCACTATCATCATAATCAATCTCAGCAACAGCTACATTTCATGCCCAGATAATGACTAGCTAATGAGCTGCTATGAACAGCCAGAGTAAATAATTTGCTCTGATAAAGGCTTCTATTACATCAGGATCACTGCACGAATAATATCTAAGGGGTGGTCTTAGGGTGGCCACAGTTGGTAAATGTTTACCTGCAAAGTGTGATTGGTCGGTTGACCAAAGAGTATAGTAACAAGGTAGATAATTAAGTGACAACTTGGTGTATGCATGTCAGTGAGCCCAAATATCCTCTCACGGATAGGAATATCTGACAGTTTTGACCTCCTGGGGACATTTGGTTGGACCCCACAAAGGAAAACTTTATTCTTTATGCTTAAAAATGATTTAAAAAGCAAAAACATTTAGGTGTAGGCATAGCATTAATCAGATGCATTAATAACAATCAGATGAAAAGTGTGTGTGTGTGTGTGTGTGTGTGTTTCTTTACCTGTTGCTGGTCCACTTTCGCACCTTTAGCGATGCAGAGTTTGATCACTTCTGTATTTCCGCCTCGGACAGCTAAATGCAGTGGGCTGCTCTTAGATTTATCCAAATAATTAATGTGTGAAAGGGTGGAAATACCCAGATCTTCTCCTGAAACAGTGAAAGAGAGAGGCAAAGAGAGAAGGAGAAGGCAAATAAAAATGAAAAACACTGATTATATAAAATATTAATATGTAAAATTTTAAGCTACATCCTTATATTCCTTATATCAGTTTTTTTTGTAGCCAGGGACCCCTTTAACTGTAAAACTCAATCCCATGGACCCCCTCAGCATGGATTAATTTCATGAACATTATTTGAACATTATAGCTGTCTATTCCTGAACACATTAGGTCTGAGTTGACTTTGGTGCTTGGACCCTTAAATATAATAACTCTGATAATGTGGGTTGTGATTTATGTCACTGTAACAAAATCAAAAAAGTCATGGAACCCCCTAGCTATGCTTCACAGACCTCTTGGGGTACACTGGGCCCTATATTGAGAACCACTGCCTTATATGGTAATACTGTACATGCAAACATGCCAAAAACCTATCTGGAGCTGAAATGCACAGAGAGACTGACATGGCCTTTTATCAATGTGGAGTATGCAGTGGGATTTGTTTAGGGCCTTGTCCTCAAATTTGCACAATCATGACTCATGCAACCCGTGTTTAGACTGAGGATGGGTTTTGCTTACTCCTGTCCTGTTGTTTAATTTGGCTCTCTTGTCTGCACATGTGGATAGGTCAACAAATGGAAATTGGTGCAAATCAAAAAATTTACATTCACAACAAGCAGCAGCCTGTATGTTCACAAAGATTTTAGTCATGGAGCAAATATTTCTAATAGAGCAATGCTCTTGCATGAGCACTGTGTGAGTAAGCATTGTGAACAAAAACAACTCCCTGCTCCCTACTACAGAGGAGCTCCACGGAGAATACAGAATGAGGCATGTGAATATAATGGTGCGTGTTTACTGTATTTGTTCAAACACTATATATGATCAGTCCACTGTGGAAGTGTCCCAGAATACACATACACACTACACTAAATTCAGTAGGCTGCATCATTTGAATGCTAGTTTAAAGCAGCAAATTTTGGTATTACATGAGTGCACTGGTTTGTCTCCATTACTACACAACTATGGGTTTCCAAAATATTCTACTATGTAATAATAACCAAACATATCTGTACACACCAGTTGGAACTTATGTACAGTCATGAGACTGTGTAAGAATATAATATTGCAGTAAGATGTGTGCAGGATGCACTTTGACAGAGCCACCCTGAAGTAAGTCAAAGAGGCTCACCTGTTTGCAGTATCACCTCCATTGCTTCTTTGGCTCCAGAAAAAGCCACTGTGTGTATCGCAAAATGCCCCAGCTTGTTCTGCCGACACAGCTTTGCTCCATGTTTAAACTGGAAAAGTCAAACAAATGGAAATTTGGAGGGAAAAAAATGGACGTACACAATTTCCGCAAATACCCCTCTGAAGTTTGCTTCCAGTTTTGCACTGGAGCTACGAATCTAATGTAGATAACAAGTAGAATTTTCTCCCAATTTGGTCATTTGCCAAATCCCACCACTAGCTAACTCCTCCCTATTACACAACAGCTACCAACCACAGAGCGTGAAGTCTAGCACATGCTACATTACACTCCCAGGAAAGTGCTAAATGCCCTCTTCTTTATCAATGAGTAGTATGCCCCCTTCTACATACATGATTGGTTAGTGTCACTCTAACAGTATAGAGTAATGTCTTCCCTCCTACCCAAAGAACAGGGCCAATCAAGCTCTCTTGGACTGCCAGGGATGGTTGTGGCCTTACTGGGATTTGAACTCACAATCACTCATAAGAGAAGTCTATAGCATGCCATTAAGCATTGAGGATGACACACACACACACACACACACACACACACACACACACACACACACACACACACACCATTTGGCAGTTTTAACATTTCTTCATAAACAGGTTATAAAACAGCAGAATAGCAGAATCTCTTTATTTAAAAACTTGAAGGACACAACTGGAAACTATGACATCATGCTAGAATTACTTCAAACAATTTCACCTTCAAACTTTGCAAATATTAGAGCTGGATGGAGTTTGAATTTCTTTTGTTCATTTTTATAGAAAAATGTTGGCAATGTTTTAGGTATGCGGTGTGCATGATTCTAAACTGGTGGCTATAAGTTTCCCCACAGTAGCCTTGTAGCTCAAGTGCAGATTGAAGGAACAAACCTCAGGCACCAGACATACTGTATCGTTTTTCAAGTACATTTAGGTTAAGAGCGAAATTGTATACTGTTCCTTTAACCCTGGAATTATACTCACAAGTTTGTGAAGAGCTTCACAGTTGTTGTAACAGCATGCAAACATCACAGGTGTGTTGCCCAAATCTCCCTCCAGATTCACATCTGTCTGACTGCAGGACAGGAGAACCTGAGACCAGACGAATGACAAGTGTACCAGGTGAGTGAGTGTGTGTAATTCAAGTGTACCAGGTAACTGAGAGAGAGTAGTTCATTTGTTCCAGGTGAGTAAGTGCATGTAATTCAACTGTACTTGGTAACTGAGTGGGTGTGGCTCATCTGTAGCTGGTAACTGAGTGGGTGTGACTCAGCTGTACCCGGTAACCGACTGTATCATAACTCACCTGTACCAGGTAAGTGAGTGGGCATAACTCACCTGTACCAGGTAAGTGAGTGGGCATAACTCACCTGTACCAGGTAAGTGAGTAGGTGTAACTCACCTGTACCAGGTGATTGAGTGGGTGTAGCTCACCCGAACCAGGTGCTTGAGTGGGCGTAGCTCACCTGTACCAGGTGATTGAGTGGTTGTAACTCACCTGTACCAGGTAAGTGAGTGGGTGTAACTCACCCACTTGAATGAGTTTGTTTGACTCGTACCAGGTGTGGGAGTGTATGCGACTCATTTGTATCAGGTAAGTGTGTGTATATGACTCTGTATCAGGTGCTTGAGTTTGTTTGACTCACCTGTATCAGGTGATCGAGTGTATGTGACTCACCTGTATCTGGTGATTGAGTAGGAGTAACTCACTAGTACCAAGTGACTGAGTGTGAGTGACTTATCTGTGCCAGGTAATTATGTATGTGAGAGACTCACCTCTACCAGATGATTGTATCCTTTGCAGATGGCCAGGTGAATCGGTGCCATCATGGCTGTGTTTACAATGTTTGGATTGGCACCCAAATCTACCAACAGTGAGCAACTTGACTCCTGTTTTTTCTCCACAGCAAAATGTAGAGGAGTTTGGCCTTCTGCATCCTGAATATCCAACTCTATACAACACAAAATAATTCATCTGATATTAATTCATTTAATACACTCCTATATGTGCTAAAGAGCTCCATGATGCTCAGAGTGAAACAAATGGATTCTGTGTCCCAAATACAAAAAAAAAACCTTCCTGTGTCTTTAATGCTTTTTTCATTTTTTCGGGTTCATGTTTTCATGTTACTTTTTAATGAGTAAACGTAGTTATAATGGGCACTTCAGATGATGGTAATGGGTTTGGTAATGTTCATTGTTAAGTGTCCAAGCATTAAAGCAATGTAGGATTCTGAGCCAGATAACTAATGCACTTTACGCTATAATAGACCATCACAGAGCTGTTAATACATCAATAACACACCAGTGTTTCTCCCTTTATTTCAATTTTAGTCATAAATACGTGTAGCCACACTTTCATTAACAACACACAGTGGTTTACCACTTCTTGTGGACCGATGATGGTGAGATCTGATTTTTATGTATATAGGAATAGCATTAATCTTTGCTCTCAGAACAGCCTCAATTCTTCATGCCATGGATTCCACAAGGTGTTTGATGCATTCCTTTGAGATTCTGGCATCACATAATTGCCGCAGATATGAATTCCGTTGTACCACATCCTGAATGTGCACTATTGGATTCAGATCTGGTGACTGAGGAAGCCATTAAAGTACTCACTGACTCACTATAATTGTAACAGTTTGAACTTTGTGACATGGTGCATTATCATGCTGGAAGTAGCCATTATAAGATGTTAAATTGTGACCATGAAGGGATGCACATGCTCAGCAACAATACTCAGATAGGCTGTGATATTCAAACGATGCTCGATTCCCCACAACGTTATACCACCACCACCAGCTTGAACTGTTGACACAAGGCAGGGTTCATGGAGTTGATGGCAAATTCTGTCAGTCCAAGTGAAAAAGATTTTTTTTTGCCCAATGTAGCATCAGATTCCTGTTTTTGGCTGACAGGAGTGGAACCCGATGTGGTCTTCTACTTTTGTAGCCTGTCCTCCTCAAGAGGACAACATTTTGAGAGTTCTGATGCTTTTCTGCTCACCACTGTTGTAATAAGTGGTTATTTGAGCCTTAATGTCAGCTCAAACCAGTCTGACAATTCTCCTCTGACCACTCTCATCAACAAGGCATTACACACACACACATTATATACATATCAAAAATCACAAACATGAACTGATGATAGTGAGGCATTTGGGATGATGCTTCAGTGGCCTATATAGTGAACTGTCAACTGTATTATTTGGATGTTGAACTGATGATGATGAGGCTGTTGTAAGTATAGTATAGTTTAGAACATCTGAGTCTAGCATATCCCAATCATTCTAGGACCCTGTAATGCAGAGTTAAAGCTCTATGCTTGAATGTGGTCTGTATCAGAGTGTTACGTATGTACTGCTAGGGAATAGGAAGTAAGGAGAGGTTTAAGACTCACCTGCAGGTCCTGTCATGGCCACGATGAGCCGAATAATGTCCAAATGTCCACTAGCAACAGCGTAGTGGATTGGTCTGGCTCCATTTTCATCCTTAGAGCTCAGGTAAGTCGGACTCTTCCTGCTCAGGTAATCCAGAGCTGAAACATCACCCTGAACAACCCACTAAGAGAAAAAGGGGATGTTACCATCCGCACCATTCCTTACATGTCTTATTTACATACCAACTATATACATGCTCCTGCTGTCAGGAAGGATCACCAAGAGATGATTTATAGGTGAAATCAGAGCAGTGGGCTCTAACATACACACAGAAATTTGACACACAGTAGGTAATATCAGCCATGAAATTCACAATGTAAACAATATTCGGGGTGTAAATGTATGTCTTTTCCTCACTTCATTCTAAACACACACACACACACACACACACACACACACACACGGCCATAAATCTAAAATGCATGCACAAAGATTTAGGAACTCACTTCAAACACGTTGACATTAGCCACGTTAGCTGAATCACCCTCATCTATCACACAGCTATAGCAGTTATTTTCCGTCATTGTTTTTGAAAAAAATTCACAATGAAAACCTGTGAACAGAAACAAAAGCAACACAAATGCATCATGATTGAAATTTTGGCTAAAAATTGAAAGTACTTACTGAACCCCAAATGTATCTGATCAGCCAAGACAAGATTTCTATAATTTATTTAGCAGAGGAGCTACGAGGCTAATGTAGCTAAAAAAATGCTAGCTTGTGTGGTTTTCTGACACTGTATGCCACAAATTATTTTTAAAAATACACACAAAAGGAAATTGTAAAGCTAAAAGCCGACATAGTGACCCTCTTGAAGCTGGAATCAATTTATTTATGTCCTCACAATCTCAGAAAGGAGGTTAAAGGTTTAGCATTTTGGAAATTGTTTCGATGATAATACGTCCTCAATTTGTGTTGTTTTATTTGATGTTTTATTACTCACAGTAAATATATTGCTTAACACTTCTCATTATGAGTGGGAAAAAAATGTAAATTATTGTATGTAGGAAATTAATTTATTTTCAGCATTAAGCAGTTAATCTAGTTGCTTAGCAATGAGCAAACAGAAGTAATGAGATTACACACTACTGTACACACCCCACCTTGTATACAGTTCAGAGTTCAACACACACAATCCACCTGCGAGGCCATATTTATAAGCTAACAACCTTACTTATGTAAATATATTATACACATCCATAGCTTTATGAGGTAGAAGACTAGAGTTTCATCCTGTATTAGTAAAAGTGAAGATGCTCCATGAGCCTTAGGTGCAATAAACAGAAAAGAAAAGAAGACTCCATACGCATACGCATAGATGTTCCGATGTCATAGGTTAGGAAAATCCTTGTTGTCTCTCCCTCAGGTTTCCCAGGCTCAGAGTATAAACTCATAGAAATAATTAATTTCTTGTTCATATTTATTTTGACATTGATATCAGGAGCTGTGTCTTTCATATTATCTTGCATCACCTGCAATAACATTCACTGCTTTCATGAAAGTGTTTGCACTTGCCTGATGTTGGAATATAATTAAAACAGATTATACAGGATGTACAGTGGGGTCCAAAAGTCTGAGACCACATTGATAATATGGGAGTATATATATATATATTATTATTATATTATTATTTAAAACTGGAAGGTTTTAGAATTTGAAAAATTATAAAAAAAGAAAGAAAAGGGAAACATGAAACATTTTGACTATACAATATTTAAGATGTTGCACAATTTCTAGGTCCCTACTTAAATGTAAGCAAATTTGTGATATTGATAATGTTAACCACGTCGTACAAAAGGTCCGATTTTACATGAGTCTTCACCCTTCCAGTGAAGCATGTATTCAGATGGATTTGATCTAAAATGGATCATCAGGTTTTACACAAACTTGTGGCGCCCATGCCATCTCGAGTGCACACTGCTATTAAAGCAGAAAAAGTGGACATACCAAATACTAAGAAACTCTGAAATTCATATAAATATTTGTAAGATTCTTCTTTTCACTCAATTTCTTGCTGATAATACCATTTGTAATGAAAATTTGTAATAAACCGAAAAAAAAAAAAAAAAGTCAAACAGTAGCATTTCCACTCAGACTCAGACTGTTGGACCCCACTGTATACCACATGAATACACACAGTATAAATTTTGGTAGAAAATGTCTGAAACATAATGCTAATGAGCAATTCCTTATATACATTAATTAGATAAAGGTCATTAAGTGTTATGCTGGTGCTGCGACAGGGTGGTGTGATGCGCCCTGATGTGACACACCAATCCGAGGCTTAGAGATTTATCCTTTTTATCTGTTTATAGGTACATTTAAATTTGCAGGATGTCCATGAGACAAGTTCCTGTTAACACATACTTTCTAACATATAAACTGCAAAGCAAAACATCCTCCTGTCTTAGACATCATGTCACATTAGCAATGGTTATATGGGCTTTTTGAGCTGTTACTATAGAAATGATCATGTATTAGAGCAAGTGCGTAAACATAAAGCTATGATTTGCTTTTCTGTTGTTATAGAAAATGAATCAACTCTTTCTGACCAATCAGATTCGGGAATTCAAACTAACCATATAAAGGACAGTTAGGTAGCTAAAGTAACTAAAAAAAAACTACACAAATTATATTCATATTTTAATACTCTTATTTTGCAAGCAACATGTAATATGTCTGAGCTTATAATGGTGTTAAATAGTAAATAACCAATAAGTATTTTTTCTGTCATGAGTTTGTTCAGGTCTTACTACTGTAAGGTTTTAGATATTCCCTGATAACACAAAATATACTTTAGTATGACGAAAATGGCAGTTTAGGTTGTGTAATACANCCTAATTTTTTTTTTTTTAATTTTGAAATATATTTTTATTTCTTGAACTAATTCAAGTAATAAAAATCCATAAGAAAAATAAATAAATAATTCATGCAGTAGAGGGTTAAGGTTTTAGATATTCCCTGATAACACAAAATATACTTTAGTATGACGAAAATGGCAGTTTAGGTTGTGTAATACAAAACTAACAATGACACAGCATTCCCGCAATTTCACAGTAATTTCATTCAAAATCAACAATGCTTAATCAGCAATCAGAACACTGCACTTTATATCGTGCTGTAATAATACTAGTTTAAGTTGTACATAATACAAAACAAACAATGAGACGTCATTTATGGCAATTACACAACGATTCCATTCATTTTAATCCCATCAGTTCACTGAGACACTGTGCTCTAAGATATAACAGGGTATTAAATTTCCTTTTCATCTGAGCTAGACTTTATTCACTTTGCTTATGTACACTCGTATTTTACTATATGCAAATATTAAGACTTGCCTGTAAAACAGTGAAGTAATGAAACATCAGGTGCTGTAATCAGTTTGATTCCACTGCCATCATGTACAGTAAATATTGAAGATATTGTAAGTGACAGGGTGAACTTGCTGGGGAAGGGAGCTTGACCCATCTTTGTATTTCAGTGTATACACCACCCATCAAAAGATTTTTAACCGTTAAGGCTAACAGGCTGTTTTTAGGAAAATATAAAATATATATTTAATTTTATATAAATCATTATCCTGGATTGTGTTGCACTCCAGACTGTTTGCCATTCTCAGTGCAGCATGTCTCTGGTATATCTACATAGAATTAAATAAATAAATAAATAAATAAATAAATAGTGTCAGGTGAATGCCTTAGCCTTTTTTAAATCGAATATTTTATTTATTTATTTATTTTATTTTTACCTCTGAAATCGGCTGCGTCATGCAACAGAACTAAACTGTGTAAGTTTTTTTGCACATGACTTGTCAGTAAATTTTGCTATTGCAAACATTTTGCCGTTTTGATCATCAACTTTTAATATTTTAGGCAGATTATTGGTTCAAATTTTAGGTATAACTGTTTATACTTTTTACTCACGGTATTCCTACACATGTACAACTCATTTACTTTGTAATATCAGTGATGTTTAAAAAAATAAAAAATAAAAAAGTTTGTATGACAAGCACACTGAAGGAATAAAAAGACATCTAAAGTCTAGATCTCAATGTGCTTTTTTTATCAAAAAAAAGTGTTATGTTATACTTTTTGTTGGTTTTATTGGAAACTATTAAACTGTAATAAAGTAAAAGAGCTTTGAAAACCTTTGACTGGTAGACTAGAATAAGTACAATAAAGTACATATTTTTGAGAAATGTTCTATTTTGTGAAAGTTCAGTATTATTTTTAGCTTATGAAATGCCAGCTCTATCCCCAGTATACCTTCATAAAGTCATAAAAAATAGTAGTTGATTTGGGCTTTTAAAAAAACAAACAAAAAACAAACCATAAGCAAAACTAAATATATACATATTGTTTTCCCTAAAAATCAAAAGTTGCTGTCAGATTTGCAATGCAGAGACATTTAACCAAGCACTGTCATCATGAGTGAGCTGCCTTTTTACAGCTACAATCATCTGATGATTTAGAGTTAAATTGTCTCTTTAAGTATAGATGCATTCGTTTATTTTATAACCATCTCTCATTGCCCTGTGTGTTATTGCTCCTGTGTGTATGATACGGATGATAATGACTGAACCGGATATAATGAACACAGCAGAAACATACAGAAAGAGTTTACTGTACTAACTCAATATTTTTATTCAGACAGATTTCATTTTCTAACATGAATATAATAATGAAATAAAACACTTCCTACCTTGGTTTTGAGCAGATGCAGAGTGGTGTGTGTGTGTGTGTGTGTGTGTGCCTGCGTGTGTGTGTGTGTGTGTTTGTGTGTGTCTACGTGTATGTTCTCTCTGTCATTAGGAAGTTGGTTTTATACGCTGCCTTGCTTCATGGAGGTCGGATTACAGAGGCTGTTATTCTGACATCATTTCCTCTGATGTAATCAAAAACTCTGCCAATTGGACACTAAAACAATTACAAACCATAATATTGTCCTGTTATTGTTATTGCTGGGGCCAAGCGATGATCTGTGACTTTGCATGTTACAAATAGGAAGAAAAGTTGTGTAGTAATGTAATGTTTTCTTGTTTGTCATTGTTCCATTTTGTATGACAAAGCGTACCATATTAACACATGATGCTGTGCTTTTAATTAGCTATACAATATACAAATAAAAAGTGTGTACTTTATGGCATACTTAAGGTGTTTGTCTCAACAGCACCACCAATGATCCTAAGGAGAATAGTCAAAGAAAGAAAGGTATGAAGAATTGATTCTGGGGCTGATTTCTTCTAGAATAGACTGTAGATTCATGCAGCGTATCGGTGAAAGTTGTGTCAGGTGATTACCCAGAGTAAAACGTCCTCTAGATCTGATCTCCATTTGGACTGACACATCTGTAGCATGTCATTAGCAGTGATAGAAAAGTTAAAAAATAAGAACCAGATGGTTAATTTACCCTATCTAATGTTTTTTCCCCCAAAATGTGTTTGAAGGAGAAACTAAAGGTAAATTACAAATTACAGGTACAAACAACAGATTAATTTAACGTAACTTAAATTAAATTAAATGTAGAGTTCCCTATATGATGTTGTGGTCAGTAAAACAGGAGAACCACAGGGGACTGTCCTGACTCCATTTCTGTTCAGTCTGTACGCCTCAGACTTCCAGTATAACTCATGCCCCTGCAGGAGTTCTCTGATGACTCTGCAGTGGTGGGGTGGTGGGGTGGTGTTGGAGTACAGAGACCTGGTGGATAACTTTGTGGAGTGGAGCAATCATCTGCTCCTAAATATAAACAAGACCAAGGAGATGGTAGTGGGTTTTATAAGGACGAGAAGTGCGAGCAAGCTCATAAACATCATGGGTGAGAAGGTTGGAATTGTCAAGCCCCAAAAGTACTTGGGTGTCCACTTGAACAACAGACTGGACTGGACGACCAACACAGACGCTGTGTACAAGAAGGGGATGAGCAGCTTTTTTCTGAAGAAGCTCAGATCTTTCAATGCTGGAGATCTTCTACCAGTCTGTGGTCGCGAGCTCCATCTACTATGCTGTGGTCTGCTGGGGGAGCAGCATCAGTGTCCGAGACGCCAGCAGGGTCAATAAACTCATTCGTAAGGCTGACACTATCATTGGACAAAACCTGGAGACGTCTGAGTCAGTGAGGAGAAGGAGTACACTGAACAAACTGTTCTGGACAATCCATCTCACCCCCTTCATGACACACTACAAACACAGCAGAGCTCATTTTCCAATAGACCCATTCAGCTCCACTGCCGTAAAGAACATTTTAGGAAATCATTCTTACCTTTCACCATAACACTGTACAACAGCTCATCTTTGTTAAATATATGAACACACTACTGGACAACCATCTGTACATACTGTTTATGTCATACATATGTTGTATATATTATTCACTGCCATTTTTGCATGCTTGTTTTTATTGCTTCTTTTCTCGTTTATTTATTACTATTACTCTTTTTCATGTTGTACATATCTTTATTTAATATTCAGTGTGTTTTTGTAGATTTGCAATTCTGCTCTTAATTTTACTGTTATCCTTTATGCTGCTGTAACAAAATTTCCCTCATCTATCTATCTAGCTATAAAAATACAATTATGCAAAAGGATAAATGACAAAATGATACGTTTAGGTGTTTTTGGTTTGGTTTGGTATATGGAGGAAACACTGCATGAAACCCAGTAGAGCGATACAGACTTAAAAATCAGAAATGATCAATGCAGCTGCTGATCTGCCTTTATAAGTGTGTATTAGTTTGCCCCACATCATTCTTATTAGGCCACTGACTCATTGTTTCATTGTTGAGCAATTGGTATATATTAGATTTTAGACCTTCCACCCAATGTGACGACTGTCCGTCAACAGGTATAGGTCCATCAACCCAATATAGTGGTTTTCAGCACTTTGCATTACATGTACAGTAACACTGATCAACGTTACTGTTAATAATGAATAGCAGAAGGATCCAAGTGGCACATCATAAAAGCTTTCGATCCATCATTTGGGGATCGCAAGATTAAATTTCAGTGATTCTCGGGAGCCCAAGCAAGCAAAATTGGCTATGGTCTCAGGGAGGGAGGGGTAGCATACTCTCTCTCCCCTATCAATCTCAGCGATACTTGCCAATCATGAAGTCATCCTTGAAAATTTTGTTTCTTAATATAAGTGTTGCATCTTCTTCTTCTTTAGGCTTTTCCCTTCAGGGGTCGCCACAGCGAATCATCACTCTCTACCTATCCCTATCTTCTGCATCTTCAACACCCACACCCACTAGCTTCATATCCTCATTTATTGCCTCCATATACCTCCTCTTTGGCCTTCCTCTTCGCCTCCTGCCTGGCAGCTCCATGTCCAACAT
>CM074966.1:13545218-13579861 GCA_037577455.1 Pangasius macronema | reverse complement strand
ATAGAGCTTTAATTCCTTTTAATCCTGATCTCAATAATAAATGTAAAAATGCATGCATGTATAAATAAGAAAAAAAAACACTATGTCAAAATTTTGTGTGTACACACACACACACACACACACACACACACACACACACACACACACACACACACACATCACAAATCCCATGGGTATGCTTCATGGGAGGACCATGGCCTTAAAACCTCTAGCAGCATGCTTTCAAACATTAAGTAATTCTTTGTGATGATAAAGAGCTACCACACACTAATCATTTACCATGAGCAGTTTCTATTTATTTAGTACTTAAACACTAAAATCTCAGAATGCCTGATCAGAAATGAGTGGGTGTGTCAGATTGCATAATTATTGGAAGTGCCGTTTCCCTGGTAACTTAACCGTTTGTTCTAGTGCTGGAGAAGATGGAAAAAATGACATGGAGGAGCTTCCATGTCACTTTCGCATTCGCACACAAGTCACAAGTAAAAAATGTTGCACTGAATGCATAAACAAACTCAGTGTATTTTGTTAGGGTGAATGCAAATCTCGTTGGAAGCATGGTAGGACATGCATTACGCAAAGATAGTCAGATAATCAAAGATAAGGATCATGGAAAAACTAGAAACAGAAAACAAGAAACAAGAAAAAGAACGTAACGATCCAGAGATGCATGATAAGACTTCACAACATGGAACAGAAACAACAGGGTATATATAGGCAAACTAGTTACGGGATTTACACAGAACAGGTAAACACATTAGGGTCATCAACCAATGTTGTGCCAGGGCAGGAAGACAGGACCAAAACCAAAACAAAAGCATATCAGTGACTACGGTTACACACACATCAAATTCCATTTAAGGTCTTTATTCAGGTTGCAGCCATATTCTGAATACGATGTTATTATGCATACAGGCATTGGAATATTCCTGTATACATGGTTGCTGTAAGAAGCCTGAGTTGCCGTTCCTAAATACCTAGCCTACAGCTAAGCATCTGTTAGCACCCACAATTCCTTGTGGACTGATCATGCACATATATCTCCTTTCAGTGGATTTTCTGAATAAGATGTTTACATGCAACAAATTTCCAATTTAAACAGGCATATTCTAGGAATGGGAATCAGAAATTGGGAATCAGATTGTCTTAATCTAAATCAGACAATCGGATTGTGGTGTTTACGTGACTGCATAGTAATTAGAATATTCCCCGATTATTGCCAGACTAATATTGGAATACTGATGTGCATGTAAATGTAGCCACTGTAAATAAAAGCACATGGCAGGAACCCAAAACAGGAAGTGCCTGAAAAAAAAACCCCGCTACACTGATTAGGACACCATACGTCTTCACTACATTCGCAAAGACTACATTTGACTCGCAACAATGGAAATGTAAATTAGATTGATGGACAATATAATAATACTAGTGGCACTGTGGTGGTTACAGGTTAATTAAAACACAGGCTTGCTTATTGCAGCACCTAGTACAGCCATTTAGAGCAGTGGTTCTCAAACCTAGTCCTGGAGTACCACCGCCCTGCACATTTTGGTGTTGTCCCTCCTCTAACTTACCTGGTTCACCTGGTGCAACCTAGTTCAGGCTTGTTAATTCCCTGATGAGTGGATTCAGTGAAGTTGTAGCAGAGAAAACACCAAAATGTGGGTGGTGGAACTCCAGGGCCATGATTGAGAAACACTGCTCTAGGGCACAGAGTTTAAGGTAGAAAAGCATGATATAACAACTCGTCATGACCGAATGTAAACTGGTGTATGTTTTACGATCACTCTACGTCCGAGAATATTCCCTTTCTTCGACCCTCTTCGTATAACGATTAAGACTTACCAGACATCAAAATATAGTGCTGCCCAACTAAAACAGCTTAGAACAAAATGGCCACCTTCAGCAGCGTATAATAAATCCACAACAGAAGCTATATAGCTAATAGTAAGACTAAATATAGAGAAGAGACCTGTGGGGATCTCATTCCAGTGATGCTAGCTAGGTTGTGCAGGTAAAGTTTAACCACTGCGTGACAACCCCTCAGTGTACTGCTTATTTAACAACAGATTCAAGTGAATACATTATTTACATAGGTTTGCATAGTTTATTTATGATAAACGACACAAGGGAAATAAAAGGAATGCATAAAAATCATGATATATTTAAAAAAAAAAAAAGCAACTACTTGATGAATGTATTTTTTTTACATTTTAAAATTTTTAGGCAGTCATAAATACAAACTGACAGGCAGAAGAAAGTTTAGTGCTCCAATCTGTGCTGTACTGCGTGTGTGTGAGTGTGTGTGACCCATTAGGCATGCTATCATGTTACATTTTGTCAAAGGAGCTGTCCAAACATTGCAAAGACACACACACACACACACACACACACACACACACTAATGTTGTCATTTCTAACATGTGTAGCAGATGACATAATATGATGACATATTAAGTCATCGTTTTGGATTAGCCTAATCGTTGTACATGTGTGTGTGAGGGTACTCTAGCTGTGCTCTTGGGAAAATGTGTTAACATTAGTTTGGTGTTGACATAACACTGACATGGACCTTGTAAATTTCCAGAGTATAAAGTTTGTAGAGAAGGAGGACTTTTGTAATGGAAGTTATTGTTGTGTAGAACTATTTTATATTCCCATAAGTTTAAGCCATCACATTTTTTTAAAGCCACAAGAGTCTCACGTTTATTTCTCCATAGCAACAGCTAGTAATGCCAACTGTGATGTCATCAGTGTAATGGCCATTGCTATTAAAGAGTTTGTTTATATATCTCACTAGACCAGGGTTATTTAACTGTGGTGGCAGGTGGGCACAAGCAAAACACACATGAGCATACACACACAGACACACACACGCACACACACACACGGGCAGACGGACAAGTCAGTTTAACCCTCTTATAAATGAAGGCTATAAATATATGAAATAAAATAAAATTAAATAATAAATAAAAGCCACTGGTACTATGTGGGAATACATCCAGGGTGGGACAGCAGTCCATTGCAGGGCTTTACGCACACAATCATTCATACCTAGTGGCAGTTTAATTTAGCCAGTCCACGTACTGGCATGCTTTTAGGAGGAAACTGGAGAACCCATAAGAAACCGCTGCAGACACGGGGAGAACATGCAAACCTCCACACAGGTATAACCCGAGATTTTATCCCCAGACCCAAGAGCTGTAATACACCAACACCATCTGCTGCACCACCATGCCACCCTAATACATATTCATACTTAGTAATTATTCTTATTTATTATTAATTGAGTAGTTTGTTGGGCCATGGAAGCATTATAAAGAGCCTGCAGAAACTGAGAAACCATACTGTAAATTTTATGGTGTAGAACAGGGGTGTCAGACTGCAGTCCAAGAGTTCCACAGCATTGCAGAGTTTAGCATTCTGCCTCATTTAACATACCTGATTCAGCTCATCGGTTAATGCACAAGACCTTCATGGAGTGTTGCACAAATCTCTACAGTGTTGTGGCACCTTTCTGGACCAGAGTTTGACATATGCACTGAATGATCATAGTTAAAACAACATACTTATACAACATACATGGTGTCCAAAAGTTCAGGAGAAGTACGTATACCTCATTTTGTATTTATTATTTACAACATATGCTCTACATGTTCACTTTTAAGCTCTAAGCATTTTCTCAGATGCTGTATCATGCTTTTGCTGATTTTGCTCAACATATTCGGATCAGCATATTTACTCAACATATTCCCGGTGATTCCTGACTTTTCGGACACCCTTGTATACTGTAAATGTGTGGCGGTCTTGGAAGACCCATCGCATGTCTCGGCACTGCACTGACACTGACATAGTACTGTGTGTGTGGTGTATCAGATGCAGCAGTATTTTGAAACATCATAAAGCCAGTTCTGGGTTGTGAACAGTCCACCAATCAGAGATCTCCAGCTAACAGCACTGCTGTGGCTCAGAAACTGACACTGATGAAGGATAATAAGTGACATACAAGAAAACCCAACACCGTTGTGCCTAATACACACCGGTGTCACTGAAAGTGGTTCCCCACCCAAGTAAAATCCACTCAGTGGTGGTCTTTTTCCATTGAGAGACATCTTGGAGATAGATAACACACTATGCAGAGCAACAGATGGGTTAGACTCTGTAATATATGGTAATTTGACCTGCTAAAATATCCATTGAATGTAACTATAACCTAGTTGTACCTAAAAAAAAACTCAGTGTATGTATTTACCTCATTTGTGGTTCTTCTGCACATATCTCTCTTTATAATCAATACCACACATTTTAGCTTTATAAACCTATACATAAATTACAGGAATAAATTCCTCCTGAGGCAATTTAACCGCCAGGGCTAACAAACATTAGCGCAGATCTATAACCAGCAACAATCTTTATCTAGAACATACACCTGGCTGTGGTTTAGAAAAGGAAGTGTGAGTGTGAGTGTGTGTGTGTGTGTGTGTGTGAACAAGTTGATTCCTTAAACGCATTCAGAATTTAATTAGCTTCCTTCCTTCCTTCCTTCTTTCTTTCTTCCTTTCTTCCTGTCAGAGTGAGTTACAGTTTGTCTCTGTTGTAGCCTGAGTCTGGTTACACACTGGTATGTAAACTTGCTTCTCAAATGAGCTTCTTTAGCAAAATGTCCTGCATTCTCTTAAATATTTAATGACAATTATCTTTTTATATGTATATATAATATATAATATTGTTGCTTGAATCTCTATTGACAGTAATTTCAATGAATAATTTATTAAGAATATATATTTACTCTTTATGAAAACGCTACAGAAAAAGGGCAAAACTATGATGGAAACATGAAATTATGGTACCAAATCTAACTGAATGCAATATTTAATGGTTAAGGTAATGTAATGGTTGAGATAACATGAGATAACATTTTTAAATGCAATAATAATTCTCAAAATAAATACGACATAAATCCAAAAATAAGTGACAGCGATATTACAAGTAACAATACTAATTAAAAAGGATGAAATACACCAAAAGGTCTTTTTATAAATTAAGATGCTAAATTTGTAAACAATTCCCCCTTTGATTTGTGTCTCTTTTTCTCCTGTATGTGTTACTGGAGTTGTATAACATTTTCACTCAGAGGCCCAATCAGTGCAGATGTGTCATAAATCCTCTCCACTCAGTTTCACGGTCAGATATAAATCTAAAGATTATGAGGAGAGAGAATTTTTTTTTAGATCCTCTTTAGCGAAGATGTGCATGAAATATGATTGCGGTCGTTCAGTGTAATAAAATACACATACAGCTGTGTTTGTCTGAGTATTCTCAGGATGACTTACACAATACATCTATAACTTCCTAAAAGCACACAGGCTCTTCACACAGAAGGACCTGCCTGTATTCATCATTTCCACGTGAAAATCACTCAACACTCGACGCAGCTAGCAGCTTCAGATCGTTCCCAGTCAAATAGTGATTCTTCTAGTTTTGCTAAATAATGTTTCTGAGGATATTCTCAAATGATTAATTTTTTTGCTTTTTAAATATAAAATTAGCTATACAAATTCATGAACCTCATAATTAAGAGAATCAAAATATTGCTGTTCAGAAGAAAAAGAAAACAAAGCTGTAAACAGCAGGATGATCCATCCTGACTGAGAGCTTTTTCTACATGACTTACTCTCAGTAATGACAGTTACACCAGGATACGGCTGTAGTAATGGACTGTAAAATGATGGCAGAATAATCACAGTAATGTCACAATCTACCTGAGTGAATTAGTGTAAATGGACCAGCAATGCGATTAAAGGTTAGCTCAGCGGCTTAAATCATATCAGCTCGCTCTGTTGTATCCGTCACAGGGGGGCAAACAGTTTCAGTTCAACAATCTTTCATGTTTGCTGAATCAACCCAGGATGAGCAGTTAGGTCTAGTTAATTACAGCATAGCACATCGCCCAATTTACAGCTCCATTTTAAATGCTATTGATAGTGGCGCTTTAAAGGGCTCTGATAGTTCAGTGTTCAAGGCGTTGGACTACTAAAGTCATGAGTACAAATCCTGTCACTGCTGGACCCTTGAGCATGGCCCTTAATCCTCAACTGCTCAGTTTAAAAAATTATAAAAGCTAATTAGCAAAGGATTTGAAAGCTATATTCATAAATTTTAACATTTTTTTTACTGCAAATGCTAGATACCAGACTAACGTGTGGTACCATTTTAAGGTGCATTCATAAATGTTCATATTTTTCACTGCTAATGCTAGATAGCTGGCTAACATGAGCTAAACTGACAGAAATGATTTCCAAATCTTATTCAAATGTTCAGATTTTTCATTGCTAATGCTAGACAGCTGGTTACCATGAGCTAACCTGAGAGGATTTTAAAATCATATTCATATGTTCATATTCTTTGCTGCTAATGCTAGAAAGCTGGCTAACATGAGCTAAACTGACAGAAAGGATTTTTAAATCATATTCATATGTTCATATTCTTCGCTGCTAATGCTAGGCAGCTGGCTAACATGAGCTAAACTGACAGAAAGGATTTTTAAATCATATTCATATGTTCATATTCTTCGCTGCTAATGCTAGGCAGCTGGCTAACATGAGCTAAACTGACAGGACCTCAGACAGGATTTTTATTTATTTATTTTTTTATTGATTTTAACAATGTTCACTACTAACAGTAACCAACAAACCAGCTTTTTGAGAGGATTTTAAAATATTCACAAATAGTTTTAATCTTCATTGCTAATGCTAGCTTGTGGATTAACCTAAATTTACTAGACAGGAAATATCTTTAAGTGTGGAAAAAAGTGTGTTTGGTTGTTTAGGCCAGTAGTTCTAAACATGGGGTCCAGGAGACGTAGCCAGGGGGTCTGTGTTTTTCTTTTTTTTTCATTTAGTTACAGTGTTGGCAATCAGTATCGAAAAGTGAGTATATTTATTATTACTGAGTTATTATTGAGCTATACTTATTGCTACATAAGGAGCCAACAAGGCAGGCGGTACCTCCTCCTTGATTTGCTCCACTGAAACCCCGTGACATTTCAGATTTGCTGGTTTAATTACCTCACAGTTAGCGAAGAAATCAATGACTCCCTTAATTACAAAAGCTGTGAGTGAAGCTGAACCGACATGTTCACGGTTGCACTTGACAAACGTGCTTCACGGTTAGTGCTTTGTTTTAATAACCTCTTATTTCTGTGTATAAGGGTCACTACAGGAAAGTCACTTGGGAGTATTGGTGTATTGTACCTTTCACGGAATGGCAGACTCAAAGAGTGGGAGAAAAAAAACACAAGTTTTTGTCTTGGGATGGCCTAAAGATCCACTGAAACCCTGACCAGGATAAAGCGGTTACTGAAAATGAGTGGGTGTGTGTGTATTTGTAAGGTTGTAATACAAGGGGTCAATACAGTGAAGTCAGCACCTAACACTGGAAGTGTTAAGGTACTGTAGTGTATGAGGAAAAACACAAAATGAGTTAGGGAGTGACAGTGAGTCTGACTCTGAGAAATAAATGTTTTGGAGTTAGCTGGCCAAGCGAGATTAATCTGCCAATATTGGGGAAAATGTGCAGAGAAGAGCTGAAGCGTAGACAGAAAGAGAGCGCAGGTTCAGAGTCTGAACTGTAGAGTAAAAAGCCTCATTCATCACGTTTTTAGAAGTCTGTGCCCAGATTTATCATTACCCTGTGAACAAATCTCATGATACCTCTGAAATTCACGTTTGTTCTTTTAGTGTTGGCAAAACAGCTTACAGTACCAAAAACGAGCCAAGAAGCAAAGTTTCTCTGAGGAGCTTCATTAATTTCATTCATCTTCAGTAACCACTTTATCCTGGTCAGGGTCGCAGGGGAGCCAGAGATTTCCTGAGAACAATGGATGCAGTCCATCACAGGGTACCCCACACACACACACATACACACACACACACACACACACACACACACACACACACACACACACACACACACACACACACACACACACTCACATTCACAGAAAGTGAGAAAACAAATGACAAAAGAATGAAAGGAAGAAAGAACAGATAAAAGACAAATGGGGAAAGAGAAAAGAAAGAAAAACAAATAATGAAAGAAAGAAAGAAAGAAAGAAAGAAAGATGACAACTGAGAAGAGAAACAAAGAAAGAAAGATAAAAGACAAATGGGGAGAGAAAAAAGGAAGAAAGAAAAATGAGAAAAGAACAAAAAAGAACGCAGACAAAGAAGGTGGAAAAATGAAGAAATGGAATGAGGAAAGAAAGAAATAAAGAAAGAAAAAAGAAGACAGATGAGAAAAGAAACAGAAACACAAATAGGAAAAGAGAAAAAGAAAGAAAGAAAACAACTGAGAAGAGAAAGAAAGAAAGAAAGAAAGAAAGAAAGANGGAGGCTGAGGCTAAAGTGTTGCTTATTGTGTTGCTTTGTTGCCTGAATATGATGTTAACATTAATGAAGCTCTGTAACTCAGCTCCTGTGGTCACACATGCGTGAAGCACAATTTCATGTTTGCATTTGCCACAAGCATGGTGCCACTACAAACACATACACACATCCCTGCTACATTTCTGACTTCTGCTTCACTAAAACATTAGTGTATCACTGAAATGTTTCACTATGCTCATTGTACCACACTGCCTCTCATATAAAACACATTTCATTAGTGGCATATTAAGTAATTAGCCATTTTGTAGTCGGCCATTTTGTGAAACGTGCTTTATACCGACCAACAGTATTCATTACCGCTAGTGCCACCCAGTACTTGCTTGTTCGCAGAGATGCATTCTCTCTGAAGCAGGAACTAAAATCATCCTTTTCTTCTTCACTGAATGCCCTGCTGAAAAAACAACAGAAACCCTCATAGAACATGTAATGGTTTTAATGGTTATAATATTGGTTTTAATGGAAACTCGAATGGTCCCTGTGGGTCTCTACTGGTAATTTGTTGCCTTCTGTTGGTGGCATGTTGTGTCTATTGGATACCATTAAGGACCGGTAGTGGTAATGGTTTTAATGGTTAGCTGATGGTTTGTAATGGTATTTGTAGTGGAAAAAACATTAGAATTTCTTTGATGGTTTCCCTATTGCTTTTTTTCAGCAAGGTGTGTTGATGTCATGTGACATAAAAATAAGATTTTTTAGCTCGGTTGACAGCACAGCATCTGTAAAATTGTATTTTGGTTTGCAAAAAGAAAGATGGTGCACTTTTTTTATCATGAATTTCACACCTCTGGCACTGATGTTTGGAAGAACCCAACAAATACCATGACACAAATTAGTCATTTGCACAAAGCACGTGAAACACACTCGTGCCTCTCTGAAATGGTATAATCGGTCTCTATCTGTGTGAGTCCCTAGGCTGCTGCGTGTATGTGTGTGTGTGTGTGTGCACGTGTGTGTCTTGGAAACATCCATCATGGTCCATTGCAAAGTAGTAAGGAGTGTGTTTAATCATACTTACCAACCAAAGAGAGAGAAACAAAGTAAACAAAATTTATTTTCATTTGCCTGGCTACGAACAGAAGATTATTAAGGCAAGACATGATAAGAATTTAAAGCAACAGTTTATTAAGTTATTACTCTGTGGTACACTGTTTTCTTTTATATAAAAGGAAACAACAACTGTTGCAGCATTTTAGACAGTTTCTGGCTCTGTTTCATATGCTAGCATTCATGCCAACCTAGCATTCATACTAGCAATGTAGCATTCATATGCTAATAAATTAATGTAATAAAGTTGTTACTGTTTGTAAGAAAGAGGTCATAAATGTAAGTGTATTACAGTGTTTCTGTGTTCTCTGTCAGGTTTGCTGACTTACACAGATAGCTAATCATGTATGCTAACCGCTAATTAGCCTATTAGCAGGCAGGCTTTTAGTGTTACTCCTGTATTTGAGTTGTAGTTAGCTACATTAGCATTCTAATAAGTTTTAGGTTAACAGAAAAAGTTTCTCTCTCTCTCTCTCTCTCTCTCTCTCTCTCTCTCTCGCACGCAAACATGTAGGAACACACACACACAAACACACACACACACACACACACACACACACACACACACACACACACACACACACACAATTTTAGTTTTACTGGTGCAAATGCTTCCCTGTAAGCTCTGTAATTGACTGCAAGCTAATTGTTGTGTTAGACAGTGATTACAGGGCCTTGTCCAATTTTCTTTCCAAGGTAATTACAGGATTTCAAGGTATGACAGGTTGAGTTAAAAGTCCATAAAATTTAAGAAAAAATACACATTTATTAAAACGTTCTCTGAAAACACCCCTTGTTCACTCTGCTCTGTTTTAGGGAGCTGTCATGTCCGAAAGCATTAATGACATAATGGCATTAATAAAGTCCCACTATGCACTGCAACAGTTTACTGTCCAAACAATGTAATACTCTATTCTATGGACAGATAGGGTTTTAGGGTTAGGTTTTCTATGGAACAGTTTTATTGGTTTATTTTATTGGTTTACTTGGTTTACTTAATATGGTCCCTGGAGGACTAGTGGTTAGGCCTTGGTGCTCTCACCACTGTGGCCTGGGTTCGATTCCTGGCCAGGGAACTGAACCCAGCCACTGGGGTTGCGAACAACAGTGCACTCTCAGTGCCTGGATAAAATTGGGGAGGGTTACGTCAGGAAGGGCATCCGTTGTAAAAACTGTGCCAAATCAAATACATGGTCCAATGATCTGCTGTGGCAACCCCTAACAGGAGCAGCTGAAAGAGAAACAACAATTTCGCTCATTAATATAACACTTCAATTATTGTGCAACTACTTTGAATGTGGCTCAGCTAATCAGATTTCAGAAACTGTTCACTTTATAGTCTACATTCCTGAACCCTATAGGTTAGAGGTAACACACTGACCTAACATGTAAGTTTTATGTTTTATGTTCATTTTCCTGAACATTTTTCGCAAAAGATGCAAAATCAAGGCGTAGAGTGGTAACATGGTGCAGGTGGTAACATAATATTCTGCTAGCTAGAATACATGGTATGTATCACAATATATGTTTCCCAACAAATTACCAGCAAAACATTCATGCTCCATTAATGATAAACCTTTAAAATTTGTTTGATGCTTTTTATTTAATGTGTACCAAATAAATTAACTCATAACTTCTAAAGATTTTGCAACATGAAAGATTCAGACTGTAGAAATCTGCTTCCAGAGTTTGCTATTGTTATTTAAAAGTGTATAAAAAGATATCATGATATCCACGGCATTTCAAAAACTGTACTATAACATAATTTATCGTGATATCGATATATCGTCATATTGCCCAGCCCTGCTGGGGAGGCAGTAACAGATACAAAGAGTGAATGACCTTTGCAATATCAGAGATGATCTGGTTGCTGTTGTTCAGTAACACTATAAAATGTGAACTAATTAAGCTCTTAATGTATGTTAGAGCAGTGTCACTGCTAGAAAGAGTCTGATCTCAGTGGACTTTTGGACCGTACTATATGTTTCTTTCCTTAGCGTCTTCATTGTGTTTCCTAAACCCATACCTCACTCTTTGACAGGCCTAATGAACATTTATGAGCTCCTTTAGATATTTTTCCACTTAATTTAACACTAATTCTTGCTGAAGGTGAATCCAAGCTCTGTGTCTGCCAATGAAGCGTCTCAATTCTTGGCTTGATGTGGTGGTATTGAACATTTAGCTGGCTGTAATCCTGCTAAAGATTTTTTAATGCCCGTTGCTCATGCAGTAAATCCCTCTAAGCACCGTGAAATTAACCCTTCATTGGATTATTGTTTAAAATGAATTAATTGTTTAGAAATGACGTTGAATTATCGGAATGTGTGTGATGAAAATGCACTTATATCCTCTTGAGACCTGAACTGGGATCTTAGGACATTTTATTACTGGACAGATTTTTCCACTGCTACTGCTTCTTCTTTTTCTGACCAATCCGCAGCTTTGTTTACACTCACACTCAGAATTTCACACTCTTTTCTTTTTCCTTACTTCTTTTTTTAAACTTTCTTACTCATTTTTCATACTTATCACTTTTGTTCTTTCTCTCCATTTTTCTCTCTTTTTAGAGGACTATGGTGTCTTTTAGGCTCTGTTTACAAGTCAGTATATAGTATATCCTATATATACTATAAATGCTTATAGAATATACTATATACTGTACACTATATAGTATAGACTATAAACATTGCCGAGTTGTGTTCATCCCGGTCATCATCAAGTGAAGATCCTTTTTGTTTAAGTGACATGTAATTTGTGCTTATGTATGCTCAGAAGGTTTCTCCTATTAGCTATTGCATTTCACAGTATGTTCCATTGCTCCTTCAAAAGTTTGACAGCAGATAGTAATTTTTATGCACTGGTATGCATTGAACTTGAGCTTCTCCAGACCCTTTCACATCTGTCACATGTGCTCAGGGTGATGGACGAGAGTAGACACTTTTCGTGTCCCACGGTCACCTGGACCTGCCAATTCTGGTGTTCAATGGCAAATGCCAATTGAGCTCCACGGTGCCGGGCAGTGAGAACAGGGCCCACTAGAGGACGTCAGGCCCTCAGGCCACCCTGATGAAGTCTGTTTCTGATTGTTTGGTCAAAGACATTTACACCAGTGGCCTGCTGGAGGTCATTTTGTAGGGCAGTGGCAGTGCTCATCCTGTTCCTCCTTGCACAAAGGAGCAGATACCAGTCGTGTTGATGGGTTAAGGACCTTCTACGGCCCTATCCAGCTCTCCTAGAGTAAACGCTTGTCTCCTGGAATCTCCTCCATGCTCTTGAGTATGTGCTGGGAGACACAGCAAACCTTCTGGCAATGGCATGTATTGATGTGCCATCCTGGAGGAGTTGGACTGTCTGTGCAACCTCTGTAGGGTCCAGGTATTGCCTCATGCTACTAGTAGTGACACTGACCCTAGCCAAATGCAAAACTAGTGAAAAACATTCAGGAAAGATGAGTAGGGGAAAAATGTCAGTGTCCTTCACCTGTAAAGCCATTCCTGTTTTGGGGGTCGTCTCATTGTTGCCCATCTAGAGCAGCTGTTGTTAATTTCATTAACACCAAAGCAGCTGAAACTGATTAACAACCCCCTCTGCTACTTAACTGACCAGATCAATATCCCAGGAGTTTAATTGACTTGATATATATATATGTACGGAGTAAAACACTTGGGGTCGTGCTGCTATAGGAAAATAATCAGAGGCGATGTGATGTGATGCATCCTGACAGCAAAGCATAGATACTTTTTTTTTTTTTTTTTTTTTTACATCAGTTTAGAGTTACATTTAATCACAAAACAAGTTAATTTCTGTTTTCACTTTCACTGTTTTCACAGGTTATAGCAGCTACACCAGTTTTTCACTCTTGAAGGTAAATAAGACAAAAACGTACATGGAGCATCCACCATACTAGTCTGCTGTTACTATAGAAATGATAATGTATGAGAACCAGTGCATTTGCCTTATAGCCGGTACTATTTCAGAGCTGCTGTTATAGAAAATTAATCAACATCTATTGACCAATCACAATCAAGAATTAAACAGTGCTGTGGTGTACGTCTTGATAATCAGCATGCTGATGCTATTCCTCCAGGTCCCATATGTGACTAACCCTGCTTCACAGATTATGATGCCATCACAATATTGTGTCAGAGTGGCAATTCTGTCTGCGATTATTTTCAAACTTTCATGGTCCACTGAGCAGAGTTATGAGATTGCCTTCTGTGAGAAATGCTCCATCCAGAAGTGCTCAGAAAATCTGTCAATCCAGCACTGTATTTTAAGCAGAAATCACAGCACGTTGCAGGTTTTCCCACTAAGCCACCCACCACCTAAGCCCTAAAAGAGTTCAAAGAATACCCTGATATATACTCAGTATTGATTTGTTCAGAATAACACATTCACTATACGTTGCGCACTGATCTGAAACTTTTTGCTTGTTTTCTGTGCACCATATACAGTAGCATGATGTGAATATTTAAAACGGTTTCTATTGACAGCTCCATTACCTCCTGTCAATCAAATGGACCTTTCTTTCTCCCTCACCTCAAGTTTAATTAAAACTTGCGGAAGTATGTAGGGAATTATTTAGAGAAAACCTTGAATGAGGCCTTGACCACAAAATAATCCCTCAGGAACTCCCAGTAGTTTAATGCCAGAACAAGAATAACACATGGCTGATACAGTGAATGCATAGTGGACTGATAATGGTGAGATTTTTGCATATATAGTGAATAGCAAAACCTAGATGTTATTTTGAGCTAAGAATGATGTGTCTGCAGCACTGTGTTCTTGGTGGGGGTGACTTTCTAGAGGTAAACTGAACTAAACAGGAGATGGCTTTGGGAATATGGGTGTTTTCATAAGTTGCTTTATGCAGGAATTAAGGCAAACTGGTGAAGTGAGTTTGATGCTTATTACTCTTTATTGCTTTTAACTCAACGTTAGTTCTTAGCTAGTATTGTAGTAATTGGTAGGTCATGTAAAGATTGTTAAGATTAGATTTGAGATTTTATTTATGACTAAGCACCGTAGACTTAGTTTGTAAGCTAGGCTGTGTGCATCATGAGGTAACTAAACTAGCTTGAAGTTTCTCTCGTTAGCTTGAGCTTACACTATTTTGCTTGCTTAATTTACAATGAAAATGTTGTTGTAAATGTGTATTTACATGAAGCTTATCGTTTGATTTTACATCATCTTGTGACAAAAGTGCCACTTCCTGGAACTTTCGACAGATAAGTTTCTGTTGAATTCTCGATTGTGATTGGTCAGAAAGTGTTCATTATTTTTTCTACAACAGCACAGCTCTGAGAGTAGTTCCATCTGACATTAAGAGATAAGTTTTTTCGAAATGGGAAAGTCTTCAGGAGCACTATCTGGAGAGAGAGTCTGGTGAGGGTCTAACCTGGATCTAATCTGGAACAGGGACTAACCTGTTCTTTGGACTTTTCACAACATTAAACATGACTATAAACTATACATTTTTATAGTATAAGAGAAATTAAACACTTTGGGAAGTGCTATTTTTGGAAAATAATCAACGAAGGAGTGGTGTGATGCTGCCCTGGTTATTATTACCACCCTGAAGCTGATTATTTTCCATTAACAGCACATTCTGAAGTGGTTTATTTCTCTTATACTAGAGTAATCTGCCAATGGTAATTTTATTTATTAAAGAACATGTCAGACTTTTTGCCTAGTTACAATATAGTTACAATGATCGTTCTTCCTAAAACAGCTTACCCTGTTGTGTTTTACTCCTCACATACATCACTTAAGACATGCAGCAATGTGTGATATCTGTCACAAAAGCAAATTTGTAAAAATCAGTTGAATATAATGGGAGTTACAGACGATCTTAACCAGCACCTTCCTATCGACGTTTTCTTTATGATTGATTCTCATCCCTGCTAACTTGAGTCCAAGTAAGTATATACTTTCATCAATAGTTGATCCAAGGAATATATGTACAACTTATCCTACACAAACCCTGTGACTCCAAGTGAACCAATTTTCCTGGAAATACTGTATATTATGAATAGCCTGAAGGAAAATGTAGCTTATCCTGGGATGCATTAAAACATGAACCCCAGTAAGCATCTATTTGATAATTATTTTAATACTCATGCTTATGTGTTTCCTTTTCTTCACCTTTGTATTAAATCTGGACTCGGTGCAGATTTGATGAGGTGACCTCGTTGTTCTTAAACCTCCTTAAAAGGGATTTCTGTTTCGCCAACACACTCAGAGCTGGATGACGAGATGAAAGAGGAGCTGGATGTCAGAGCTGTCCTTTATCTTCGTAATATATTCAGCTCTTCTAGAATAAAAGCACACAGAGAATTCACTCGCTACCTTTTAACTCACCAAGACTCATCGATCTATTAAAAAAAAGAAGTGTGTTCGTGATTAGCATTACAATCCTCTTTATCTTTTTGTTGTTGTTCTCAGAAGTTCATGTTTAGAGATATATCTCATAATAGTATGATGCAGGAGGAAAATGTATTCCATCAGCCATCAGTAAAATTGAAAATTAAAACGATGCATTACAGATCTCACAGCATTTTGGTTGCAAAGGCAAATCTCTCTCTCTTTGTCTGTGTGTGTGTGTGTGTGTGTGTGTGTGTGTCTGTCTGTCTGTCTGTCTGTATATGCTGTGTGTTCCCACATCCTGCATTTTGCATCAGGAATAAATGGAACAAAAAGCACTTACAAGCCACAGACCACAAGACTTTTCAGAGCACTCATTCCAAATACATCCATTAAACCGACAAATGAAAGTTATATTGGGGATAGATCTGTAGGTATACTGGATAAAATACATCTGTAACACACATTACCCCACACTAGTACACTCAGCACCACAAGAAAACATTCTACTGATCATAAATAAGGAAGCATTGTTGCTGCTCTACCTGCTGTGTAAACATGTAAAGGTATGGGTAGGGGGTGGAGTTATCATGAGGTGCGGGGTCAGTGATTGTCAGCTCCATAGGAAACAAAACAACAGTGTGAGCTGTGACTTGCGAATTGTGTTGTGTCACTCAGTCACACACTTTAGTCGACTGTCAATTGTTTCAGTTCAATATTCATTACTACGGTCCTTCCATGTTTACACATACACACACACACACACACACACACACACACTGTGTGTGTGTGTGAAGGACAAGTAAGTCACTTCACTCTTTGCATGTCCTATTCTGAACCGCACAAAGATGATTAAGGAAAGTGATTAGGTAGCCACTCAAGCTAAAATACTCCATCACATTGCATGAATGATCAGGCAGAATAAATGTAGCTATTAAGCTGCAGACATCATCTGCTAGGATTTGCATAAATGTCTTCTCCAAGCCTTTAAAGGGTATTTTGTAGAATAACTTTATAAACTTTCCTTTACATGGAGCAGTTTGGCCCAAAATGAAATGTACACAATGTTCTCCTTATACACCAGATGTAGTTTATCAGACATATTTGGTGCCTGATGTTTGGAATGAAGGTATGAGGCTAATGTAGCTAATAAGTAATGGAAGTCTTTTTCATAAAAGATGCAATATCTGCCCAAACCGCATCCAGTTCTTCGATAATGTCACACAGGCTTAGTACATAATTTAGGACAAGTAGGATGTGTTAAGAATTGTGTTACTTTGTCTGACAGTTTAAAGTAACCACATTATGTCATGCTGAAATTCATGTTTGGGCTGTAAATACAATTTTAAAAAATACTATGGAATGTCATTTGCTGCCAATGCTAAATACATAAATATAAAAATATTAATTATTTAATAGAATTGTCCATGAAAAGCTTTTTTTTCTCACAGTGGACAGCATCTCGTCTCAGCAAAACGACCGATTATTTTATGAATAAACTTAAATTAGCTGTAAGTGAAACAGATTGAGAGTTTGGTCAGCTTATCCTTCAAACCATCTTTACAACAGAGCACATCAAATCAACCAAAACTTTTAAGCAGGCTTTAATTTTTGTACATTATTTTTTGGCATCATTTTTATTAATTTGGCAAATAAAATTAGCAAATTAGAAGCAAATTAAAAATAGATTATATCCTGTGCACACATTACGATTTTATGACCTTGATTTACCTTGTGTCTTAATTAAGTGCGCACAGCTAACTTACCGCGCAATATTTTTTTTTTCTTTTTATTATCCCACACGACCTAGTTCACGATAAAATTCGACGGTCTATTGTTCCCGTCTTCGGTATTGGTTAAATTAAATCAAATTTGCCTAGGGTTATTCATGAAGAAATACACTGGCAATATGTTGCATGATTCTTTTTTATTTTTTATTTTTGAGTCTATTGCTTTTTTTATATTGTTTTACATGTGACAGTCTGCATTTTCTATTCCTCATTTTTTCACTCTTCATGGTATGTGCTTGTGTCCAAAGGTGGTGGTCTATACACTACTGAAACCTCATCTTGGAAGCTGTAACGTGTCTCTGAATATGCGTAACTTTCCCTGCATAAATATTGCCATAAATTTTGAATTAAATTTAATTATTTCTTCGCCAGAATTGTATGGGAATTCATATATGGGAATTATCAGAGAATTTAATTTGCCAGAATTGTATGGAAACACTCTAAGTGATGCGTTTTTATATGTTCATTTTAAACTTTATATAACTTAGCATATGATAGTAATTATATGAAAAATTGCCCATGTGTTTAAGGGAAAAATGGTTAGATAGGCTTCCATATTCACAGAATTAGAAAATATATGATGATGTACAGATAGTACAGATAAAACTGTTCCATCACAAGCTGGAAATTTTGGCATTGTAGGGCTCTCTGTGCCGTTCAGGACACATAATGCTTGAGGAAATAAACTGACATTTTCATCCGAACAGTGCAATAGACTAAATAAAAGCCTGTGCAAATTATGGCAGTGAGGTTTAAGCACATTTTGATTTGAAGTTCATGGTTTTTGGCATTTCTGAGTCTGAGTCAATGATGACTTTCAGCGTGACGACTACCACGTTTTGCTGAGGACATCCCGAACTAACGAAAATTACGTACGAAAGTTGGGTTTTGAAAACTGCATGAAACATCTACAGACCTTTCATCAGTTCACTCACATGAATCCTTAGCTTATTGCATGTAAACTGAAGAACTCTTTTAAGTGAATTTGCTTAGTGAGGGATTTTAGTGATAGTGGCAGGGTCTCATATTTATGTACATTTCATTAACTTTGCTTCAAATGAAGTAATTGAGACGACTAATCATACACTTATCTACATCCTTTCCTGAATTCCACACTAATCACGACTAGTAATTCTCAGTAATTGCGGAAAGTTGAGTAATTAAACCATTTTTGCTGACCTGAACTTTGCTATATTTATAATTATGTTGGTGTTATTTTTCGTGTGTTGTCCCACTAATGAAGGAGCTATGAGAACCCTATTCACCCTATCCAAATTCCAAATTACACTGTAGGGGTAGCCAGATTATTTAATACCTCATTTTGTAGTGTAATAGTAGCTAACTCCTTAGCTAGCTAGGCACAATTAGATACTTCTTTGTGTAACCTTAGCTATATTTAATAGTGCTATGTAAAACAATGTACTCCAATCACAGCTCATCATTGTAATGCTAGCTAGCTTTAGCCTTAACCCTAGCCTTAACCCTAAGTAAATTAACACAAGCTAGCTAGCTTTAGCCTTTTTTATTATAATATTTTTAAAGCCTAATAAATAATGATTTCAATATCAGTCCATTTAAAGTACGTAGTGACATCAGCAAAAAGACTGCCATGCTTCTCGCTCATGTTTTCACATTGTGCCGGCCATTTTGAAAATTTCAGACCACACTGCCATCTGATGGCTTGGCCCCAGGCAGTGAGCGTCAAGTTTCATAAGTGTTCAGTGCTCCATGCTTCTTTTTTGGCAGTACTATAATGTCATTTTTATTGATAGTGCACTACCTCTCACTAAACTCCCCTGTGTGAACACACTACTTGCAATTAAAGTGACTAGTGCACTAAGGCCATTGTTCACTCAAGTACTCAAGTGCCCGTGGATTGTGTGAGTGCACACTTTTTCAACAGCCTTGGCTCCAAAAGCTTCTTGCCATTTATCAATGCCAGTGACATTAGAAGAGTTTAGGCAAGCCTTTATCTTTTATAAGGTCATAAACCACTGATGCCATAAAGCATTAAAATTGTCCCCAGGTCAGTTTCTTGCAGTTTCCCTTAAGGTTAATATTTTTTAATAGATTTTAGTGTTGTGTGATTATTATATATGTGATATATTGTGATATATATATATTTTTCCAATTTTATTCACACAACCCCCTCCCTCCTCCGTAACAACCCCCAAATCATTGTTCAGCTCATTTCAATGTTAACAGCGATGTCTCTTATTGTTTTGCAGTTATGTAAACAGTACATTGCGATTATGTCAAACACAATTTTTATTATACAGGCATTTATAAGAATCTAGTAGCTCATCTCTGACAGTTTATACATTACCATTAATAACCAAAGTGATTACGAATAAAGAAAATAGCACACATTCTACCTCTGTGTCCCTTTGCTACATTCTCTCACTCTGTCATTTCCCACAATGCTTTGCATTCCATTTTGCATTGACAAAAGATGTGGTTAAAAGAGGATGTCCTATGAAAATAGCACTAATACACTGAATTAGTACTGACAAAAAGGTACAAGCACTGAAGCAATGATTTAAAAGCCATGATATAGCAATGTACATGTACGGTTTGTGTATGGGTTCACTTTTGTTTATTGCAGGTTAACATGAAGAGTCATTTTGGTTACTTCGGTATGTATGTGTGTGTCCAGGCATGCGCTCAGAATTTGTATGATATTCAGTGCATGCAATATTGATATCATATACCTTAAAAATGTGGTCACTTTCCTGTGTTCCAGTCTGGATTGGGGAAGAGGCTGCCTAGGTAGGAGTAGGGCAGTGAGATAAAGTCTGACCCATTTGGAAGGACAGCTGTCTCTATTTTGTACTGAAGCAGCATATGTCCCATGTGTCCTTATCAGAGAAGACAATCCAGTAATTCTGTTCACCAAGTAAGAGTAAATTTGCAACTGAAAAAACATGGCAGTGTTATGATCATATTATCATGCTGTTATAAAAGCATAATTGTGATATGAATTTCATCTGTGTGTGTGTGTGTGTGTGTGTGTGTGTCTGTGTGTCTCTGTGTCTTTGTGCCTGTCCTTACCTCAGTGAGTTTTGAATCACAGTGTACAGGAGAGTAAGTCAGCCATGACGGCACGCTTAAAGGCGTATTAGTAAAATTAGTGTGTGTTTGTGTGTGTGTGTTTATGTGTGTGTGTGTGCATGCATAATCCTGCATACACACTGCAAGCTATTTAAAGTTCACTTTCCACTGCAGCAAATCACAGGTCAGTCTGTTCTGCTGAAATAAAAACAATAAAGCAAATGTGTTTTTTCTTATTTTTTTTCCTAAATGAGTTATTTCTTTGTTTGATGAGTTTTTCTTAAAAAATGATATTAATTAAAAACTATTTTGGATATTGTCTTTATATTAAATTGAGGAGGGTTGCGTCAGGAAGGGCATCCGGCGTAAAAACTGTGCCAAATCGAATGTGCGGACCAGTGATCCGCTGGGGCAACCCCTAACGGGAGCAGCCGAGAGAGCATTTTTTTCCCTTTATATTAAATATTACATGTTAAAATATTTACTAATATTATGGCTGTAATTCTTTATATATTTTTGTTTAGTCGATTTTTGACTCTCTTTATAACTGTATTCGTTATTTTGATTAGGCAGTTCAGGAAATTGCATCTGTGTTTATAATATTCTGTGTTATGTATCTATACTGAAAGAAGAAGCAAGCTGTGAGTCTAATGGATCCATTACTGAGGCACTGTGCCCGAACATTTCCTCCAATATCAACCCACAAAAAAAGGGCAGGGCTGCTAGCACTCATTAGGCACTCATTACCCAATGCCGATGTCTTTTCACATTACCCAATACGCATCTACAGAATAGGATGGGAAGTTCTTTTAAGCTAATGAGGGGCTGTTGGAAACTGTGTCCCATCTCTATGACAGATGCACTATAGTAGACTCATTGTGAATGTCTTACTCAGCCAACAAAGCCCATTTTGTTTACTCATAATATTTGACATTTCACAGTACCCATAATGCACATGTAACAAACAAGTGGTGTGGTATAATTAGCTTAAAAGAAGCATGCATTTATACTGTATGTTTATATTAAAATACTAATTTCATTGCTCATCGAGTAACTCATTCTAAAGAGCATTTATTCAAGCCAGAAGTAAATAAATGAAGGGTAAAAAGATTTCTGGTTGTTTACCACAGAAACACTGGCATCATTATTGTAAGATTCAAGGTTCAAGGGTCTTTATTTGTAACATACATATTACATACATGTGGTGTAATGTAGCGAAATGTTTTTCCTTAGTTCCTGATTCCCACAGGAATAAAAAAGAGAATATAATAAAATAAAAACTAGTAGACTATTATGTAAAAAAGTTTAGCAGCCTTTAGAGGAATGAAATGTAGAATATGAATATGCATAAACAGAATATATAAAAAAAACAGATATAAAGAGCTGTAGTGTGCAAACAATTGTGTCAGTGTAATGTATGGTAGTCGGAGACTGGAAATCATGGTCATGAAACATATCAGGGGGCAAGGTACAGACAGACAGGTTTGTCACAGGCATATCCAAATTAATAAGCCAAATAACCATGAACTAGACCTTGGAACATAGACACTGCGGTTTTGGTAACGTTCAGAATGTTCATTGAGAGTTTGCAACATAGACACGAAAGGTTATATGCAGACAATTTCATCAAGCGTTAACACCAAACAGGTGACCACACTAGGTAACAGATCAATAACATGACAGGGGCAGAGACACTACCAAAACCCAAACAAAGGCACATCACAAAAGATATACAACAGAGAACTAATAATAATCATGTGTAGAATCACAACAGTGAATTTCTGACAATTATAACCTTCGCTTGCAGTTAAAATACTGTTCACTTCATCTTTGTCAATGCTGCCAAGTTTAAACTTTAAGATATGTTCAGAATTGTTTGGAAAACAGTTAGCAATGAAGGATTCTGAGCTGAATAAATGATTTTTTCACGGAAGAATTCATTAAGCTTAAGGTAACATTAATTGGATAGGTACAAACGTTAGTAAAAATTTCATGACAGTTTGCATTCTTTTGCTACTATTATTTAGCCCTATTTCTAGTGAATAGAGAGCTTCACACTCATAGTGCGAATGATGAGTGTTTTCTTGTTTGTGCAAATTTAGTCGACAGCGAGGTGTTTGTCAGAGCCCGATGACCATTCGATGAAGAGGAAGGAACAGCTACACAAACTTGAGGTTGAACTCTGCAGGTTGGCTTTGTTCAAATAGTGAACCATTTCTACTCACTGAGGTTGTTGTTGATGTAAGTAGTAAGTAGTAGAGCTATCCTATGAAGGCTACTTCCTGTAGCGAAAACCAGGAAGTGTCATCTCACCCATAATGCATCTGACATATGACATAAACTACAATGCGTTAGCTTAGAAGGAGCCACACTAATGGCTAATATTGCATGTTGGACTCTCACATAGGTATATTTTCAGATTAAAGTACATGAAATATAAATATAAAAATAAGAGAAGATAATGATAAACTAATCTCAGCTGATCTTTTTTTCTTCCTTTATCAGTTTTCTATATTTTTACCCCATTCAGTTTCCTTCTGTGAATGAGGAAGCTCTCAGCTTGGGCTAATTGGTGTATTAGCGTACCATTAGGCTAAAAGAAGCCAGGGCAATTGCTATTCATGCAGGGTGTATTTTGACATTGATAAATTACAAGTTTGAATTTTTCTGATCATTTCAGAATTTAAATAAACTAATCTCAGTGTTTGTTATTGGTAACCAACTCAATTATTTGATATTAAACAATTATTTGATATTTGTATGGGCGCTTTGTAACCATTTCATCTCATTAAAGAAGGCATGACTGCTAATATCATTACTTGTAGGGCATCCAGTCACATTACCCATAAGGCATCTGTCTTCATAAAGAGGCAGGAACTTGTCTTCATAAAGAGTGTTTTCACTCTGCGCTTATTGATGCCTTATTTGTGATATTTTTTCATTGTAAGTGTATTAAAAGAGCTATGTATCATTATTATTATTATTGATTATTATTATTAAGTGTGAGAGGGCTTACCAGGGCTGGTGTGTGTGTGTGTGTGTGTGTATGTGTGTGTCTGTCTGTCTATGCACTGAAATATATGCGTCAGCTGCAGTGACTCAAAAGCAAAAAATAGCATGTGGATTATGAAAGGATTTTAATAAGAATGCACTACGTAACCATACAACACTTTGCTTTATTACACGGTAGCTTTCGGGGGGTGGGTCACAACACAATATACAAGAAGCCACACTCACATTTCTAGAGTTTTAATAGTTTCAGTGTTCTTAGCCATTTAAATCTTATTCAACAGTTGAAAAGCAGATGACAAACATTACCACACATTGGGCCTTATTTATCAATCATTTAGTAAAGTTGTGTGTGAATGTTTTCATAGGCCAAAAATACGAACTATTATATTAAATTACCAAACGTTCATGTTTTTGTGTTTGTGTGTGCAGTTAAAATAAATAAGCGATTTAGGCTTGATAATGTAATCCATATCTAAATTGTAGTAACACACAGCAGTTATATAAATTGAAGCCTATCAGTCGAAGTTCTCAGTAGTGAGTCTCTTTATTAGTGTAAATTTACACAAACTTGGAAGATTTCATAAGATCTAAACATTTTTCTGAATTTTTATGAATGCCTTATTTCTTGTGAAAGTGCTCCTGTGAACTATTTACGAGGCCCAATAAGTTTTAAAGTTATTATAAACTCAATAGCAAAATATAGCTATAAATTGTTAATGGTATTACGTCCTCCAAAACTGACACCCAGTTGATTTTACCACGTATTATTTTACCGTCCTATTATTTTACCGTCCTATTTTTAGTCCTGTGCTCACTGACTATACACATTTAAGGCACAAACAGGATTGTTTTGCACAAAAAGCCTTATTATATAATTTTAAAAAGAGCTCATACACGTTTGTACGACAGACTGCATGTCAAGACCAGCGCTGCTGTACTGCAACGATGCGTCATGTGATGTCAACCTGTCGACAATGGCCGAGCTGTTGATAACTCTGAGAACAAAGAGCTGTATCATAAACAGCATAGCACTTACTAATAATGTAGATTTCATGGAAGACTGTGTGTGTGTCAGTAGTGAGGTGGACAAAAACAGGCAAGCGGCACTTTAGTGGGAAACGCCAATGCTTGCTTATGGGGTCACATGATTTCAACTCCATTAGTCATATAACAGACAATAATGAAAGACAAAAAACTGCAGTGATTTGTCATTTATTTTGTCAGTTTGTCATTGTCAGGGTTGGTGTACACTTGCGGTAGCACTGTGAACTCATCTGTAGTGTTTCTCATTGCAAAACAATTCATTGCCCAGCTTGAGCTCCAGAATAGGAAGAGATATAACTGCATTTGTATGTAGCTAGTGTCAGTGTTATTATTCTATTTGCTTAAGAGAAGGATGACAAATTCAATGCTGCTGCTTGTGGACTCTTTGTCAGATAATGGCAAACATACACTTATCATCCACTTTATTAGGAACAAAAGTACACTTGCACATTCCTGCAATTATCCATGTAACAGCAGCGCAATGCATAATGCAATCCACATACAGGTCACGCGCTTCAGTTAATGTTCACATCGAACATCAGAATGGGAAAAAAAGTGATTTCAGTGACTTTGACTGTGGCATGGTTGTTAGTGCCAGATGGTATTTCAGAAACTGCTGATCTCTAAACAGAAGAGCATCTCAGAATGCGCAACCTGTCAAACCTTGAGAAAGATGGGCTGCAGAAGCAGAAGACCACATCAAGAACAGGAATATAAGACTACAGATTTTTTTTTTTTCACATTTTCTCCCCATTCTGATGTAAAATGTAAACATCGGATATCTTGACCTATATTTACATTGCATAGTACATTGTGCTGGCTCTCTATACATGAATATGCAGGGGTATGATTATTAAAGTTGCCAGTGAGAGTATGTTTTTGCCCTTGGAGAAGGGTGTTGAGGTGTAGGAAAAAAGAAACATTGGCAAATAGTTTACACCTTTGTGATGTTAAGTTGTTTTTTGTTCAGTGTTAACCTTTGCCATTGCCAATTGAACCTTTCCAGTTTGGTTTGCAGCCATTCTATACGCCTCAGGCAGTCATGTTTAAAGTTATCAATGACTTATTTACTTTGGCTCCATCTGCAATTCTCAACATTCTTATTTTATTATACTTGAGCGCAGCCTTCCACACAGTATGGCATTCTAATCCGTGAAGTAAGCTTTGCCGGCACCACACGGGGTTGGATTACCTCTTATCTGAGCGACAGTACACATTTCATCACTCTGTCTGGCTCCAGCTTCATAATCTCCACTGTTACACAATGGGGATCCTCAAGACTCAGTTCTCGGTCCACTGATTTTGTCATTTATATTCTCCCTCTCAGATATGTCTGACTCTGGCTTGTCTATTGGAAATTAAGACCAGGATGACAAACATTATCACCCAATTGATCTCTGACTGAGATCAAAAACCTTGTAACCCTTGAAAATGATGACATGTCTATTTCTCTTTCTTTTTCTTTTTGCAAGCCTATTTCAGTCATCCTTCATTGTGAAAACACTGCAAAGCTCAGACATTGTCTTTGTCTCTAGCTGCTTGGATTACTGTAATCCCCCCCTGAGTGGTATCAGTATCTCATTAAACTTCAAAATTCTGGCCCTCCACTTCTCACCAAGCACTTAGTTGCAAAAGTTTTACTTGATAGCCTTCATCATCTCTCCAAAAACTATACTAGGACTCTTCTCCTTACTTACAGAGGCTTTACACAGTCCACAAAGGGGATCCTCAAGGCTCAGTTCTTGGTCCACTGATTTTGTGATTTATATACATACCTGGCTCTCTCACTGTTCCTCTCTCCATCTAAACTCCATAGCTTTGGGTGTCTTCTCAACAGTGGCTGTACAACTTTTGAAATCTTCAATACTATCCATCTTTCAAACTGATACCTGTTTTCAGCTACCTTACCCTTAACTTCTCTATTAGACTTTCTGAATCGGGACTGGGATTCCACAGGTCCCAACAAAACAATTGCAAGCAGGTTTTACTTTCAATCAGATGGAAACATTATATTGATATTTTGGGAAATATTATCAACCAATAAATATGCAAACAAAATCATAACTGTGGGAGCTGTCATGAATGGCACAGAGAAAACAATCCCATGTACATATCTACTGTGAAGTGTGTTTTTTGTGAGTTCTTAATATCTTCTGTTGTTACTGTTACTCTAAAATGTCTTTTGGTTACTGAAAGGTACTATAATTAGGGTGAAATTAGGGTGACACGGAGGCACAACAGGTACACCTGACAGTTTCAGGGTCCCCGGCTCAATCCTGAGTTCAGATTACTGTGTGTACATGTTCTCCCTGTTTCTGCATTGGTTTCTTCCAGGTTCTCTGGTCTCCTCTCACTGACCAAAAACATGCAGTTATGTGGACTGGCTATGCTAAATTGCCCCAGGCGTGTGCATGGTGTCTTGCATATGAATGGCGTCCCATGCGGGGTGAAATATCCTGACTTGCACACAGTTTTTCTGGTATGAATGAATTAATTATATAAATTCAGTATAGTATTATTAACGTTAGCGTAATGTTATTCAATGTAGCAGGCCATTGTTATAATAATACTTTTAGAACTATATTGTAAACTATATAATGTTTATTCTGATAAGACTACATTCATGCAACTTAACATTTATACCAAATAATAAACTAGTAACATGATGAAACAATGCACAGTAATTGATTTGTAATGACAGATATCATTATGCTCAGTTCTGAAATCCATGTGAAATACTTCAGAAACTGTCCATACTTGATATTGAAATTGATATTTGCTCTATCTATCATGTCGCACTACCAAGAAACTGACTGGTTGAATTTCACAGTGCAGCAAATTCAAATCAGGGACAAGTGAGATGTTGAGAAGACTACTGATCTTTAAAACATCAGTAATCACAGCCCTGGAGTGAGCAGTTAATTAAAACCTGGTGGGTCGTATATATTCATGTGTGTGTGTGTGAGTGTGTGTGTGTGTGTGTGTGTGTGTGTGTGTGTGTGTGTGTGTGGGAGAGAGAGCAGGAGGAGAAAAGGACAGGCAGCTGTGTATTGATTGGATGAGAGCCGAGGTGAGGTTTACAACCCTGATCAATTTTCAATCTGTTTAATCCACCATGTTTTAGCATGATTGATTTCCACCTGTTGTTTTTATTGTTACGCGTGACCCACCTACTCACCAATCCCCGCCCCAAAACACACACACACACACACACACACACACACACACACACACACACACACACACACACACACAAATGCACACATACGCCTGTTCCCTCATGTGCAACTCTAATTTTGTGTTTGTAAAAATCATCTACATTACTAAGACTGAGAAAGAGAGGCTTCCATTTTCCTGAGTGCATTCGATGCCTGTTCAGGATGTGTGTGTGCGTGTATGTGTGTGTGTGCACGTGAGAGAGAGAGACACAGAGACTGCATATCTTCTTATATCCTTTTAACAAGATTTTTGATGCATTATAAACTTCCTTCCTCTTGTTCAGACGTCACACTGTGTAAGTGTAGTCAGGCGAAGGATTACTTTCTCACGCACACAACACTCACACACTCACACACACATATACAGAGGGATTAAAGTTAGCATGATGTTAATTATTTTGCATAACATAGCCATATAAGGTTATAATTATGTTAATTCGTGTAATGTAGCAAGAAAGCGTTAGGTTAGCATAACAGGCAAAGCAGATGATTCTCAATGTAATGCTGATTAGCATAAGTCGACTCAAAGGGTTAATAATAGCTTCACATCAAATGTTTGTATAATGTAAAAGGGCAATAAACGGTGATAAATTGCTAGGACCACATTCCTACACAATATAATTTACAACGCTTGCATGTTTGCATTGTACTAAAAGCGGATCAGCACTAAAATAATTATTTCAACAGCTTTATGCCTCTGCTTAAAATCCTTTTTTTTTTTTTTTTTTTAAATTATAGAGATGGTTTTCAGGTCATTTTGAGCTTGAGAGTATCAAAGCGACATAACAGGATCTTCCTGAAGGCAGATGTGTGTGCGCAGGTGGGAGTGGAAATCAGAGCTAGAGGGAATGAGATGCCGTTACCATCACATTTCTGCTTTGCATTTTCAAACACTAGCCATTTTCCAAAGCACACTTATTTCACCTTGTTCTTCTCAGCTCAGATGACCTTAACATCATCTCTGTAACAGAAAGAGACAGTTAGAACTCAGTGTGAGACTCTGAGACGCTGTCCTCGATTGTTCTGATAATTACAATTTAATAAGTAAATCCTGATCCCCTAACACTCTTGGCTCTAATGTGGTCTGGATTCAGGGCTGGTTGTATAGTTGTATAGGGCACTGCTTAGGAGAATGGCATAGTGAATGTACCCCGTGTTGTGCTTTATTATTATTTTTTAACCAGACTGGGCCAGCCTCGAAGAGTCATTTTCACTCACTGATTGATTGACCGACTTATTGACGGCTTGACTGATTGATTGAGCCCCACTGTCGAAACATAAATGAGTTACTCTGTACCGTAGGTGGGAGTGTACACCTATAACATGGAACAGCAGTCCATCAATAAACCAAAAAAAAATCTATTCTGACAAACTCCGCCCCTTGCGCTTAATAAATTTTCCTCATGTGCTAGTATTTGCTAGTAGTTAGTCTATTAACATGCAACTTTTCTTATGTAAAATGACTCAAATCATCTTGTGCTATGAAAATTTGCTAGGAGTTAGCACCTATTAACTGTAGGGTTGGGCGATAAACAAAATTATATTGATATCACGATAAATTATGTCACAATATATATCTGAGATATTGTGATATTGCAATCTTTTACTTATGTCTAATTTTTTTTTTTTATATCTCTTACAAAATCTGATCGGATGGAACCGACTTGATGTTAAAGTTTTCTAAGTGGATTTTAAAATTGTAAATGTAAAACGTAATTTTTTAAAAAGAATTTTTGTCAATAATTTATTTTTATAGATGCTAAATAAAAGTATTCTTGAACTGAATTTTTTAAAAAGTAATGCAACACTACTGTTAGCAGACCTGTATATCATGATACATATTGTGTATCGCAGAAATGTCTCCAAGTATCATAAAAAGCTATATTTTTGTCATATCGCCCAGCCCTAATTAACAGACGACTTTTCTTGAGTAAAGCGACTCGAATCATCATGCGCTACAATAATTCCCCGCCTGAATTTGCTAGTAGCTAGAGCTTATTAACAGACGACTTTTCTTGAGTAAAGCGACTCGAATCATTCGGCGAAACTGTGTTTCTATAGACTTGTGTTAGTCCTCGAATGTGTAAATTTAAAGTCAAATATGAATCGAATTCAAGTAGTGAAATTCGCTTTAACAGCACTAAACCAAAGTGAATTAGCAGCACATAACACACATTAGTCATGGGTTACATTTTCCCCCACCTATGATCTGACAGAAAACTTTTGCTGGATATTTGTTTCCATTTTCAACAATCCCAATTCTTAACTGTCCAAACATCAGCTTGTGAATAATATAGGTTTGTCACAAGGCGAACACCAGAACTCTGCTAGCCTCAACCTTTCTAGCTTGCTAGCATGGCTGCTGTTAAATTGATGAGAAGCCTTAGCATTCCAACTAGTAAATGAAATAAAAAAAATGTGATGACATAACTCTCAAAACACCTTCGCTGTTGTGGTTACACCAAACTGTCAGACGGGGCTCTGGACTTAATACTTCTGCTTGCTAGAGCCATTATCATACAAGACAAATGAGCTTGTCCAAGTCCAAGGTCAGAATCGCACATAATTAAGACATGCCTCTGTTTTTAGCAGATTCTGTCCTGGGCAGGCAAATCCCACAACTGTCTGAATCGCTCTTAAGTCATTAAGTAGTTAAGATCTGAATACGAGCGTAATTCAACTCTGAATACGGACCTATGTGAGTGAGTTAGTTAATTTTATAAAGGTAGAAAAATTAACCAAGTGTGGTACCTTAACGTGACAGTATTCTAGCACTTACATAGCTTATACTTAGCACTTATATACGTGTGTTTTTCTCTCATAATTAGGCTTTTAGCTCATCACTGCTCGATTACAGGCCTGTAGTTCTCATGCAACCTGTAGTCTAAGCTATTTTTCTCTCATACTAATATTACACAATAATGCTGCCTATGTTACATAAGCTTAGCTAGCTGTTAAGTAGTGGATGATTGGTTTCACATTCCTAATGTGAAGACACACTGATACTGAAAATGAGACAAAACTATTGGTGGTATCACTATCTAAACTGCTAAACAACTTTCAGGATTTCTGCCTTTAGGAACATTTTTGTGAAGGTTTTTTTGTGAAATCCTGAGCATTTGAGCATGGCATAAAGCTCTCTGGTCTAATTTGTTGGCTAGTAGTGTGCTAGATTGTGCACATAATTCTCCGCTGTAGGAAATAAGAAGGAGGGTGGCATTTGGAAGACTGCCCAGGAAACTAAAACACTGGAAGCAGTGCTTAATCACACACAGGGGTTTTCACACACACACACACACACACACACACACACACACACACACACACGCACTTGTATTCTATCTTGTTACTGTCAGGCACAGAATCATCTATGTAATATGATTTATAGCTTGCGATGTGGAATCATTGTAACGTTCCTAATGTGAACCTGAGGCGTGCTGGTACGCATTTCTGAAGATGGACAAACAGCTCTGTTTCATCGCCTGTCAGCCATTTGACCTTTTGGAGAGAAATCTGCGAGCAGCAGTTAGAGCTTTACAAGTGGATCAGAGAGGATCTTAGGGCTTACAAAGGTCAAGTGAAAGACGGTGGTGTTGAAAGTTCCGTGTGTGACTGAGTGAACTTGGACTCAAGTTTAAGTTTGGACTTACTGCTTTAGGAGTGCGTTGACATTATTTTAATGCGCAAAAGCTCAAAAAGGAATGTGACGATATATTGTTGTGACGATACACAGTAGACGTGTTTCGATATCGGTCGCGATTTACCATTTTTGCTCATGATGTACAATTTAATAGTCCAGGTTGAAGTGACGGTTGTAAAAGTTGGCAGTATAATCAGAGTAAATATCACTGGATAGTGATATAGTGGCATATATAGTATAATATAATTTAGAGATGATTAAATCATTATTAAACCGTTACACATTGGTAAGGAACACCCAAATAATTATAAAAACATTATGCTATATAGTGATATGCTGTGTACCTTGAGTACGATCCTCTTAATAGTATTTCAGTACTTTCCTTTAATAACTGATGCTACTGTGTTATATGGCATTTAATGTCATAAACAGATACCTTGTTCTTGTATTGCTTTTATTTCAGTAGTTATGTGGTTAGTGTTGTGAAAATTGTGTTCATGGCTTATAAAATGCTGCTCCATTAATCCCATGCGGTTTTATTAAATCCATAAAGTTTATTTTACGTCTCCCGGACTTGAAGGTCATCGTGTCATCACAGATTTTTGTTAGTGTTAGATAATACAGTCAGTGTTTATGTTGGTATAGTTTATAGGACTGACTATTCGAAGCTCTCGCATTGCTGTGTCGAGTTTTGTTTAATCTCCTCGCAAAACACTGTTAAAATAACTTTTTAAATGGCACCTGCTCTGTTGGATGAGTGTACAATTACAACTGGATCCTTCACTGTCAGTGTTTATAGTCAGATAGTATTAGGAGTGACTTTTTAAGGTATCCACATTTCTGATGATGTAATGCTTTATTTTAATGTTTTGCAGTCCATATTAGGTAAAGTGCTTAGGGAAACTGATTAGCGTCACCAATCCGCCAGTGAAAACCAGAGAATCTGTATAAGTACTGTATATATAAATCGCACAGTATGACTGATGACCAGTGATTCAGTAAACAGGTAGTTAGAAAGAATCAAATCAGTGAGTTATAAAGTCCATCATCACAATGTACAATGCACGGAGGCTTAGTGGCTTCGTGGTTAGCACTGTTGTCTCACATCCCCAGAGCTGGAGGTTCGAATCCTGCCTCCGCTTTGGTTGCGCAGAGTTTCCATATTCTTCCTGTGCTGTTCTCTGGGTACTCCGATTTCCTCCCCAGTCCAAAGACGTGTTGTAGGCTGACTGTCATTTCCAAGTTGGCCATAGTGTGTGAATGGGTGTTTGTGTGTGATTGTGCCCTGTGATGGGTTGGCACCCTGTCCTGGATGTCCCTCTCCTTGCGCCTGAGTCCCCTGGGATAGGCTCCAGGCTCCCCCATGACACTGTGTAGGAAAAACAGTACAGACAATGGAATAGAAAAATTGCAAGGCTTATAAGAGTATCTCAAATTTGCACTTTGTAACAAATGTTGCACCAGCTGCAGTTGCCCAGTCATTTAACAGCAGCCTTTTGCCTGTGAAGCATTTTATGATGCCATTATGTACTATAACCTTCACACAGAATAAACAGACGGTCAAAGGCATATGCACTCATACACAGAGTAGCATGTGAATTAGGTTCTGACCTAGTGATTTGAAGATTGTGTGTTTAAATCCCAGGACTGCCAGAAAGCCATTAAGCAAGACCCTTAACCCTTAACTGTTCATCTGTGTGCTTGGATTGTAGCCTGTGTCAATTGTAGGTTTCTATTCAATTTCCTCTGTTTTTCTATGGTTCCCCTGGTGATGTGAATGTCAAATGTCCATTTGGCCTAGTGTATGTAAGTAAGAGCTACCAGGCAGGGCAGTAGGTATATTTGTTTAATACAAAAACAGCAATAATAAAAAGTAAAATAGCATGAAATCCAGCAAACAGATATTTGTAACATGCATGTAACACGCCACAGTGAAAAGCAAACCTTCACTGCATTTCTCTTATGTATCTGTTTACGCTCTGAGTTCACCGAAGCAACTTGAAATGCAATACAAATTCGGTACTGCTTTTTATTAGTCACATGAACAAACATTCCATACTGAAAAGCAAAACCTTCATTGCACTGCTCTTACATCACTCTATCTCAGGGGATTGCTTTTTTAAGAATTAAACCCTGACCTTTGTGACAGAACTGAAGACAATTCCCCAAATTCATCAGTACGTTGTAGGCGTTCCATACTGAAATGCAATCAATGTCCAATGACAGTTCTAAGCCACACTTGGGGGCATGCTTATAATCAAAGACAAGGAGTATTAGGTAATGATTTAATGCTGCTCAGGGTGATAAAAGGAAATGGACAGTCCCACCTCATTAAAACTCTGCATTCTACCTAGAAGATTACTGCATACTGCAGAGTACTGAAGGGGCTTACATTAATTATGTATGTGTATTATGTAATTATGTAATGGCATAAGTGGGGCTATCACAGTTTAAATGTTTTCAATTATGGTCTCAATTCATGTGCTCTCCACATGTATTCAGCTTGAGATTTTATATTTTGAATTCTTAAGATTAATACTGAACCTTGATGTGATTTTATCATGATCCCCAAGCATGTTACAGTTGCATCGGTATAAGCACTAAAGAAGCGTCCTTCAATTGCTAATTAGTTTAAAATCCAGGAGGGTTAAAGATCGGAAACCTGATTTGGTGCATTTTCTGTTCTTGACATGTGTTTAGTATTCTATTCGAACACACAAAGGGCACATCCTTATCTCAGGGCACGGCCGCGTGAACTCTGTCTGTTCGTTACTGATAATCGAGGAAAGCATTATGGGAAAAGATAAGTGGGATCGCTTTGTCTGATGCTCATTTTTTAAAGACCTTTCTATGAGTCTCAGTACTATTCCATTAAAAAGTCCATGAGTCAGGAAAAATACAGATTGAAAGACATTTTCCAAGAGAGGAAAAGAATACAATGCCCTTCACTCTCACCAGGATGTCAGAATCCACTACTGTTTCACCAGTTTTCATCATTCTTCTTCTTCTTCTTCTTCTTCTTCTTCTTCTTCTT
>CM074966.1:13525090-13535133 GCA_037577455.1 Pangasius macronema | reverse complement strand
TGGTTTAGAGCAAAGCCTGCAGGTGTACTAACATGTGGTTTAGAGCAAAGCCTGTAGGAGTACTAACATGTGGTTTAAAATGAAGCATGTAGGAGTACTAATATGCAGTTTGGAACGAAGCCTGTAGGAGTACTAATATATTAGGATTAGGACGAAGCATGTAGTAGTACTACTGTTCAGTTGAGGACAAAGCCTGTAGGCTACTAATATGCGGTTTAGGTTTGAGCCTTATGTTAATTGCCATTGCTGGTGGTTTACATAGGATGATTGCGGGAATGGCATAAGATGCAAAGTAAGGAGAAGCAATATTTAACTGAGGCTTTTGTGTGACCTGATTTGCTCTCAGTAGCTGTGGCATCCCAAAGAAGCTCCTAAAAAATTCAAACTTAAACTTGTTGAACATTTACATAATTATGCATTAATTATAATGCTGAGTAAGCATACTCAAACAATTCTCAAACACTTTTGTTATTTTCTCACTACTGATGCCTTTTTTATAGTCTAGAAACCACCAAAACACTTTTTCACAACATCACATCACTGTGACTCAATGCAAAGAGCCCAGCTGTGAAAATAAAACGGATTCAAACATTTCTCCATTTAACAGATTATACACCTTGATCTATCAGATAGACATGTCCTTGAGGTTGACCTCAACTGGTTTACTTTATATCAACTTAGGTGTACCAGTGAAGTTATTTTATTCCAAATTGATCAGAATTATGAAAGGATTAGGCTGAATATAAATATAGAAGCCAGCTGCTAAGCGCTGATCTTTTGCAGTGGTTGAGAAAGATATTTTACTGATATCAGCATGAAAATGTAAAATGTGAGCAGATGTGATGGTTGTGAAGTGTGAAAAGCTCCTCTACTTGTATTTCACTCCTCTGATGAGCAGATTTTCCCTCAGTGCCACTAATTACAACACTCAGATACGTGCATTTCAGTGCAGCTTCACTGGCGACAGCAGGACAGATGATGTGCACTAACGAGCCAAGTTAACTAAACACTCCTGATGTGTTCAATACTGAGCGGTAGCGTTCCATTGACCAGAAATTGGCAAGAATTTGTCCCAAACTACTCCACATTCACTTCACTAGTGCACTATTTTGAATAATGCTGTGATGTGTACTGATGGTGGTAAAGCATTTGATGGTGTTTATTCGTCTTGTATATTACATCGGGTGTCCACAATTGACTGATAGTGTGTGATAGTGTTTATGTGACCTACTGTATATAGTGAGTATGCTCTGTGGTTTGGGACACCTCCAAAGTGAGCTATGATGTCTGTGATGGTGTTCATGTACCGTATTGCATATACTGAATAAGCTGTGTGATTTGGGACACTGTGTTTTTTTGGCATGTGACATCTATAGGCTATGTAGTTTTGGATGCATCAACAGTGGATTGACAATGGTGAGATGTTTGCAATCATGTTTATGTGACCTGCTGTATATAGTGAGTAGGATGTGTGATTTGGGACACTTCTAAAGTGGACTGAGATATTTGTGATGGTGTTTATGTGGTCTGTATTGTGAATAGGGTGTGTGGTTTGGGACACATCCTTACTGGTGAAATATACAGTATGAGAGGTTGCGCTTATGTGACCTACTGTATATCGTGATAGGCTGTATGATTTGGGACACTTCCACAGTGGAAGACATTTAAGAGGCGCTTTATTTGGCCTGTATAGTCTATAGGGTGTCTAGTTTGGGACACATCCATAGTGAATGGAGATATTTATGATGGTGTTTATTTGGCCTGTGTAGTGTATAGGATGTGTGGTTTGGGGAAAATCCACAATAGACTGAAATGTTTGTGACGGTGTTTATGAGGCATATGTAGTGAAGAAACTGTGTGATTTGGGACACATCCTTACTGGACTACTAATGGTGAGATATTTGAGATGGTGTTTGTGTGATCTACTGTATATAGTGAGGAGGCTGTGTGGTTTGGGACATGTCCACAGTGGACAGACATTTAAGAGGGTCTTTATTTGGCCTATATAGTGCATAGTTATATAGTTATACATATCCACAGTGGAGTGAGACATTAAGAATGTGTTTTATGTGGCTTATATAGTGAATAGGGTGTGTGGATACACAGTGGACAGATGACATAGAGCTGTGTGTGTCAGCGTTTAGTGATCAGTCTGTGTGGTTTGGGTCTTGTCACTGGTAGAGTGATAATGATGAATCATTTGTGATGATGTTTATGTGGCCTGTATAGAGAATAGGGTCTGTGGTTTGGGACCCGTCCACAGTGGATTAATGATGGTGAGACATTTATGTTTATGTAACGGAATAATAAACAGACTGTAGTGAAGCCAATCCAAAACTGCATATACTGAATATTCCTCATACTGATCCCTGTATTAATGTACTACATTAATAACGTTAATGATCCTCCAGTGGAGAAAGCCGGGACTAGTGACACATTGTTAGAACAGTGTGAGTCAGGAATTTTGTAATTCAAGGGTTTTTTAAACTTTCTGGCAAACATGTTATCAATTTTCTGCAACCCTAAGCCTTAACCAACCTACATTTAAAAAAAAAAAAAAAAATCCAGATTTACAATTTAGGACTACTGTAATATTTGAACATTTTGTCAATAACAAATCAAAGGAATATTTCTTTGCCTTGACTTTTTTTTCCTTAATTGTTTTATTCTTCTTATATCATGATGCCCCAAACTGTAGTATTTCTTAATTAGTGCAGGCTAGAACACTGAGTCGAGCTTCGCACTGATTAGAGTGTGCAAATGGGGCTATAATGTTCAGTGCCTGCAAGGAAATATCTGTGCACTCTGTTTTTGCAGATTTTGCAGTGTTCGTTTTCTTGACTTTTGTTGTTCCACTGGGTCAAAGTCACATGATGTTGCCGAGGAACTTGTGAAGGTAGATAGACAGGGAAATTTGTCCATTTTTATTGCTGAACTCCTACGCTGTTGCTGCAGGAAAGCGAAAAAGATTTAAATAAAACTTTCACTCTAAACTGAAATGTGGCTTGTTTGAATGTGACTCAGTGCCATTTAAAAAATTATTCAATTCATAGAATGAATTAATTAAACAAAAGAGATTTGCTCTAAACAAGAGAGTTTCTCTCATGACCCCATTTGGAAATCAAGTTTCTCTAGTTTGCGAACCCCTGTTGTTATTATTGAAGCATTCTCGAACACCTGACTCACAAGGATGTAATAGTGTGTAACTATCCCCTGCTTCCTGTGCTGCAGCATTATGTAGCGCAGTAATACAGGCAACAGGATGAGCCAGGTGGACTAGTATGTTCCAATAATTACGGTGTGAAGTTAATTGTAGAAGTAAACTATAACCCCTACATCCCTGAGGGTCAGCTTGAAAGGTCATTGCTCTAATGTGGTCTGTATAAGGGTACTACATCGTGTTAATGATCCTGCACTGTAGGGAGCAGAGAGACATGTACGAGCAAGGATACGAGACCGTAAATAGGACCAGGTGAGAGCGATCATTAGAGAGCCCTGATAGTGTCAGAGTTGTAGTTGCTGTTTGTTTGTCCCTCTGCTGTTCGCTGAGTCATATTGTCAACAAAATGTATTTGAAGGAGTTGCAGCTCATTAGCTCACACAGTGTGCAGGCTCTTTTATGTGCTCTAGGCTGTTTGCAGACCACAAAGTGCAACACCTTCATGGAAAGAAAAAAATGACTTTTATACATTCAGCATGGGGAACTTTCCAAAAAAATTGCACTGATTTTCAAGGCCTCCATGCTGACTCTGAAATAAACTGTTCTTCTCCGCCTGCTGTTGCATTTTAAATGCTGTGGCGGAAAGCCACATGAGCAATGGTACAATTACAATGCAACATAACATATCCACAGTGTCTTGTTGCTTTTTCTTAAGATTAGTTCCTGGACAACATACTGTACCAAACATCACCGCTAATTCATTATCGTTCATATGGCCTGTATAGTGAATACGTCATGTGCTTCGAAACTCATCCAGAGTGGACTGGAATATTTGTCAGGTTCCAGGTTCTTTACGTGCCTGATACAATGAATGTAAAAACACTAACAAATCATTAAAAATGGTTATTTATTGTAAATTGTAAAATTGTAAAAAAAAAAACAATTAATGGGCAAAACACTAGTGAAAGGGTAAACAATAGTAAGAAAACAAAAACCAACTAAACAAACTACAGTTAAAAACAATAATGAATGAGCAAAATACTATAAAAGAAACAATAATGAATTGACAAACTACAATAAAAAAAATTACAATTAATGTCCAAACTACAATAATAAAAAAAATTAAAATGAATGTCCAAACTACAGTAAAAAAAAAAAAGAACAATAATGAATGGTCAAACTACAGTTAAAAAAGAAAGAAAGAAAGAAAGAAAGAAAGAAAGAAAGAATAAGCAAACAACAGTTATAAAAACAACACTAACAAATGGGTCAGTTACCATAAAAGCACTAAGAAGTCAGTGAATTAATGTGAAAATCTAATAAATGTGCAAACTATGTAAACGTGTAAATGGGCAAGCTAGTGCAAAATCTCTAACAAATGTGTAAACTACCATGAAAACAATATCAAATGGATGAACAAACTAGCATAAAATCACTAACAACTATGCAAACTAGCATAAACAACACTGACATATTGGTGAACTACCATAAACAGCACTAATAAGTGGCTAAACTACAATAAACTACAGTAACATTTCAGTGAACTACCATAAGAAAACAGTAACAAATGGCTAAACTCCAATAAACTACAGTAACTCTCGGGGAACAACCCTAAGAAAACACTGTCAAAAGGGTGAACGCGGACAAATGGATAAACTACCATTAAAAAAAAGAGCGGGTGAACTATTGTAATGAAATACTAACAACAGAGTGAACTACCATTAAAAACTCAAACTACAGAGGCAAACTACTGTAAAAACTAACAAATGTCCAAAGTAACAAAATATTTACAAATGTGCAAACAACCATATACGCACTAACGAATAAGTGAGTTACTATTAAAAAAAGAATAAAACTAGTATATTATATTTGGCTAATCCAATTATTGTAATATTATTAGAATATATTGTCTGCGCTTGATTGGACAAACAAAACAGTGTCTTTTTTTTTAATGTATGTATTTTTTTTATAGTGGATACTATAGTAGTCATGCTCGCCTGTGTGTCCGGGTTTATAAATATGTAATATGAGTTTTATCCTAGTGCTGTGGAAAAATACGTCAGTGACAGCTGAGAGAAACGCTGTGTTACGAGAGAAAGAAGGAAACAAATAAAAGCAGCTTTTCACCTGAGGAAGGAAACATAGATATTCCCCCTCAAAACCATGCATATTTATGAGCCCTTTCATCTCAGCCTCAGATCACTGCCTGTAGTAACTCAGATGATTGAAGATGTTCATTAAAATGCGACTTTTGGAGCGAGATGATTAATTCATCAACCTTTATTGTTTCATAAAGCAACCCTTGTGTAGATGATTTTGTGTGTGTGTGTGTGTGTGTGTGTGGGGGTGGGGGGGGGGGGGGTGGTCAGATGTTATATGCAGTTTGACACTTAAGTCATTAAAGGTTTTTGTGAATGGTTTTGTGCAGGTTTATTATTAGCTCTGGTAACTCGGGGCAACTGTTGCCATGCTTACATATCCATAGATACGCATAGATATGGCACAAGGCCTCCCGACTGATCCCCATTATTCAAGAATTTGTTATTTCAATGGAGAGAGAATCTGTTGTGTAGCTATATGGGAATTTCTCATGAAAGTCACATCTGTTCTCACTGTTATTGTTGTTGTTGTTGTTTTTCGTCCCCAAACCATTGTAGTGCTGTACATTTCATTCAGACGCAACACACATGTTTCTAACACACATTGTTAATGGTTATGGTCTCATTCAATATTGATATTGACTTAGTGCATTTTTTATGTTATACATCATTATCCCTACTGCTCACAGGCAGTAAGGAACTGAAGTAACCAATAATACTGAAGTTTAAAGAACTGAAGTTTGATGGCATGTTAATGGAGAGACATGTAGATGTTTATTATAGTAGATTTAAGTAATATTTTTTTAAAAATATTTTTTTCACACAAATCTGACTGGAGAACATTTCAGAACAGTATATGATTAAAAAAAATAGCCTCAAATTCTTCACATACTTCATTGAATAAATCTCATTATGACATTAATTTATAATAATGAACAGCAATGAACAGTGATTTATATACGAAAAACAAATCGCATGTTCTGTATCTGGGAGTAGATTAAAATAATTATGATATATAAGAATGATGGTCAGTTTTTAATTCAGTGATTTTGCCAGGGATAGATAGATTCGTTCAATTATTTAAGCAGAGGGACATTTTAGCGTAGCTAATCCACTTTCTGACATGGTTTTGGGAAACGAAGTACCCGGAGAAACGTTATGCAGACATGTGGAGATAAACATACAAAACTTGGCACACAGTGCAACTCAGGATCGAACCCTGCACTCTGGAACTGCAGCTACTTCAATAATAAATGGAGAGGTTGTAAAATTATTCAGAATATTTACACACCGAGTAAACAAATGAGCTTATTTAACCTTGCCTTTTTTAAAATTTAATTGCTACCATAGTAACAGCTAGTAACAGTGGTGTCAGGTAGTTGATTAATATGAGATTTGAACTAACCCCTCTGTTTCCTCTCTCTCTCTCTCTCTCTCTCTCTCTCTCTCTCTCTCTCGCTCTCTCTTTGAACCCAGTTTGATCCTCTCTCTGACTAAGACTGTCTCTCTCCATCTTGCTCTCTCTCTCTCTCCCTCTCTTTGATCTCTTCATCTTCATCATTTCTCCTCTCATTCACAAAACAGGTAAAGCACTCATTACATGCTAATGCTAACAGGAAGTGTGGTGGTAGCCAATAGAACTTAATGTCTGCTTGGAAAGATAAGGGAGGATTGTCACAGTGTCACTAGGGCATGTGTAATAACACCATTAAATAAGGTAACAAATATGGCTAGCTGGCTAAAATAACACCAAGGACTCGCCATCAGTGTAGCTAAACATACAGTACATAGCTAAATATCTAGCTAGGCAGCTTGGTGCCAGTCTGTAAAATTGGTGCCAATCTAGGCTAAAAACCTACGTGGAGAAGATGAAGATTTGGAGGTTCATGGTTATGACTAGGAATGCTAATTCCAGAATATCAGAGGACCCTCATGCTTGTGCTACCGTCTGGCTCTCCTTTTTAGTTATGCTGTCATAGCTAGACAAGTATATGTACTCCTGCTGCCCGATGTGATGCCTTATGAACTTGATACACTTCTCCAGCTGTGGTTGCTCTCAGCCTGCCTCAGATGACACTAGTACATGATCCCAGAGCTCTGCTTCTGCTGCTGTTCCTTCTGCTTCTTCATCGCGGATATATTTGCATGTATGATTCATCTTCCCGCTGCCATCAAAAATCCCGCTATCTGGTATCACCCATAGGAGGATGATTCACCTTCCTGCTACCACCTTACTGCTGCCATCAAAATCCCACTATCCGGTGTCAGCCAGAACAGGATGGGTTCTGAGTCTGGTTCCTCTCAAGGATTCAAAGAGCTTCTCCTTTTCACTTTTGTCTTAGGCGAAAGTTTATTGGTAAAAGCACTACACAAATAATTGAATTCAGTCACATTAGCTACAGCGTTTTAACATTTATAACCCAAAGTTTCTAACCAAAGGATGATTAATTGTCCCTCTGGCAGAACCCGACAACAGAGTGTTCCTATCAAATAGGACTCCAAGTAGAACCCTTTTAGGAAATTGCGAACTGTTAATTATCCAGTAAACCCTTAAAGAACCCTTGAAGAACCTTATGAATAATGAAGTGGTCTTCATTATTCATAAACTTATTCATCAAAGTTGCTGAACAGGAAAGGCCTTTTTACCAATTTATGAAACTTTCATATGACATCAAATCAAGTCATTTCAATGTAATTGATGAATCAGCTTCAACCGCGTGTATGCAAGCAGCCGCCCACTAATCTCTAATTTACATGTCATTTGCATGCACAACACCCCGATTTGCCCTAATTTACATATAATTTATATGAAACTCACCCTAATTTATACAGAGAAAGCATTTAGCAGGCTGTCCAAGATCAAAAGCAGATCCAAGGACAGGAAAAAAAGCCATTAAAAGGTCTGAGGAAAGAAGTGAATGGAAAGAATGAAAATATATTTCAGTGGAACTTGCGCTATGTTCACAACAGGAAGCGACAAGCTGTTCATGTTGCATGTAGTTTGTCCCTTGTGTGTAGCAACTGCTACTTTTGCTTGTGCACTTTATTTTTTTTTTCATTTCCAATGATAAACAGTAGTGGCTATGTATCGCTTCTAAAGCTATCTACTTAAACACAACTTAAACATAAATGCGCTAACCAATGTGACAATCACTGAAATCGAAACTTTTCATTACATTGAAAATGAATGTGTTGCTTTGCTGCTTTTTCGTGTGAACACAGGGTTAGAGGTGCTTTGTCCAAGGGTGCTAAAGAAAATGGCAGTTGTGGAAGTTTGCTGTCTTTTTTATATTGTTGTTTAAGCTGTACATTTTTTAATTTCACCTGCAGTTGGCTATGCGATGCCCGGTTTTGGTTGTCTATGTTACTTGCTATTTTATTGTGATAACTTACGATACTTTCTATACTTACTATACTTGCAATAATTATTGATAACACTGATATAGATTTTGAATATTTAACTGAGAATCAACAAGTACGGAAAGTGTCAAGCATAAACCCAAAGCAGTGTCTCTCAGTGTTTCTCTGGACAAGACACAGAGATGTGTAAGTGCAGCTGAGTTGTGTGCCAGCGAAGTGAAAATAAATAATGAGATTGATTAAAGCTCAATCGATAAGCAGCCAAGTTGGAAACCCAGCCAACATGTTTTCAATCAAAGTCTACTTCAGCTGTCCAAAACTGAAGAGACAGGGAGAGAGAGAGAGAGCAAGAAAGAAACAGTGAGATAGAGAGAGTAAAAGACAAAGGCAGAGAAAGACAGCCAGCTATAGACAACACTATAAATATATGAAACTCTTTTCTTTGTATTTCACTCTTAAACTTGCAGAAATTCAGCAATGTCACATGTCTGTCTTTCTCTCTATCTCTTTCTCCTCTGATTCATTCTCTCTCACCTCTAGAGGACTGAACAGACCCAGTGAAAGAGCAAAAGAGCGAAAGGTTTATGATAATTAATGCCTTTTTTGCTGCAGATTATACATTTTTCTTGAATAATGCAGGACTTGATATTTAACAACAGGCCTATTGAGAATATATAGCTTTTGGACATGTGCTTTGGTGAGAAATGGGTCAATTAGGATGGAAAGCAGTGTAAAATGTTGCTGAAGTTGCAAAAAGTGAAGCACAATCATATTCACATCTCTATCGTTTATGGCCTGGCATTCTTTCCAGGGTTGGGTGCATGTAGATGAGCTCTCATCATTTTGTTGAGCTGCACAGCATCAGAGTGAAGGACTCCTCACGCTCACTCACTGCAGACACTCTAACGGCAGAGTTAGAGTATGCACTGCGAGTGGTAATAACATTAATCATGTCATTGTTAGCATTGGTAATAGGAAAGACATTGAGCACACCGCAGTTAGCTTTGCTAATAGGAATAACATTATTTAAGCCAATATGTTGCCATAAGTTATAAAATAAATCACTCTACAGTGAGTGTTGCTAAAAGCAATAAGATACAGATAAGATTAAAAAAAATTGCTTGTAGGAATACTAATAACTACACAACAGCTAGCACTGCTTGTAGTAATAGCATTAACTAGCTCACAGTTAGCATTGGTAATAGGAATAACATTAACTACACAACAGCTAGCACTGCTTGTAGTAATAGCATTAACTAGCTCACAGTTAGCATTGGTAATAGGAATAACATTAACTACACAACAGCTAGCACTGCTTATAGTAATAGCGTTAACCATCTCAGTTACCATTGGTAATAGGAATAACATTAACTACACAACAGCTAGCACTGCTTGTAGTAATAGCATTAACTAGCTCACAGTTA